>OU015475.1:121719-208792 GCA_907164805.1 Brachyptera putata
ATTCTCTCAGCGGTCTGAAAAAGAGAGTCATTCATGCATGAGAGGGGTTGAATTGACAATTGTTATTTGTTAGCATTTTCTTAAAATCTTGCGAATTATCCCTTTTCTGGACACATGGTGTAACCGCACTTGCCCGCGTTGAAACATATATTTAATTTTAAATTACACTATTGCTCTCAGTGCGTCTGAAAATGTTATTTTAAATGCATGAGAGGGGATGAATTGACATTATTTATTATTTGTCAGAATTTTTCTAAAATCATTCGAATTTTCCGGTTTTTTTGGACGTTCGAAAAGAATATTTATTACAACCATTGCTCTCAGCGTCGGCAAGTCATTTTTAAATGCATGGAGTGGAGAATTGACAATTGTTTTTGTCAGAATTTTCTTTCTGAACATCATATTCGAATTTTTCGGTTTTGGAACGTTTGAAAATATAGTTTAATTACAACCATGCTCTCACGGTCTAAATGGTATTCATGCATGAGAGGGGTTGAAATTGACAATTGTTATTTCTCTCGGAATTTTCTGAAAATCAGTTGCGAATCGAATTATCCCGTTTTTTCTGGACACAGGGTACCGCCCTTTGACGCGTTGAAACATTAATTCTTTACAACATTGCTCTCAGCGGTCCTAAAATGTTATTTCACATCTGAGCGGGGATGAATTGACAGTTGTTATTTGTCAGAATTTTCTGAAAATCATATTCGAATTTCCGATTTTTTGGACGTTTGAACATATCTTTAATTTCAACCTGCTCCTCAGCGGTCGGAAAATGTTTTTTTATATGCTTGGAGGGTCAATTGTACAATTGTTATTTTTCAAATTTCCGAAATCCAGTTGCGAATTGGGTCCCGTTTTCTGACAAGGGTACCGCCCAGCCCGCGTTGAAACAGTATTTATTCCTACCATTGCTCTCATCGGTCTGAAAATGTCATTTTTAATGCATTAGAGGGGATGAATTGACAATTGTTATTTGGCATATTTTCTGAAAATCATATTCGAATTTCCCGCCGGTTTTTGGAACTTTTGAAAATATATTTAATTACAACCATTTGCTCTCAGCGGTATAAACTGTTATTTTATTGCAAAGAGGGGTTCATTGACAGTTGTTATTTTTTCAAATTTCTTAAAATCAGTTGCGAATTATCCCCCGTTTTCTAACACAGGGTACCGCACATGCCACGCGTTGAAACATAATATTTAATTACACCATTGCTCTCAGCGGTCTGACAATGTTAATTTTAATGCATACGCGGGGGATGAATTGACATTGGTGATTTGTCAGAATTTTCTGAAATCAGTTTTCGAATTTTCCCGGTTTTTTGGATGGACGTTTTGAAAATATATTTAATTCACCATGCTCAGGCGGTCTGAAAATTCATTTCATGCATGAGAGGTTGAATTGACAATTGTTTTTGTCAGAATTTTCTGAAAATCAGTTTCGAATTAATCCCGTTTTCTTTCTTCTGGACACAGGGTACCGCATTGCCCGCGTTGAAACCTATATTTACTTACGACCATTGCTACTCAGGTCGGTCTGGAAATGTTTATTTTATGCATGAGAGGGGATGAATTGACAATTTTTATTTGTCAGAATTTTTCTGAAATCATATCGAATTTTCCCGGTTTTTGGACGTTTGAAAGATATTTTTAATTCACCTTTCTCTCGGGCGGTCTGAAAAAGTCCTTTCATTCATGAGAGGGGTTGAATTGACAATGTTATTTGTTAGAAGTTTCACTGAAATCAGTTGCGCATTATCCCGTGTTCCGGACACTGGTAGGCCGGGGCACTTGCCTCGCGTTGAAAAAAAACAACATAATTTAATTCACCATTGCTCTCAGCGTTTAAAATGTTATTTATGCATGAGAGGGGATGAATTGACAGTTGTTATTTGTCAGAATTTTTCTGAAAATCATATTCGACTTTTCCGGTTTTTTGGACGTTGAAAATATTTACTTCAACCATTATTCTCACGTCTGAAGAATGTCATTCTTTGCATGAGCGGGTTTAATGCAATTGTTATTTGTCATAAGTTTCGGCGATCATTGCGAATTATCCCGTTTTCCTCCCCGGACACAGGGTACCCGCCCTGCCCGCGTTGAAACATATATTTAATTACTACAATGCTCTCAGCGGTCTGAAACTGTCATTTTAGCATAAGAGGGGATGAATTGACAATTGTTATTTGTCAAATTTTCTGAAAGCCTATTCGAATTTTCCGGTTTTTGGACGTTTGAAATATATTCAATTACAACCATTGCTCTCAGCGGTCTGAAAATGTTTTTATGCATGAGAGGGGTTCAATTGACATTGTTATTTGCAGAATTTCCCGAAGAACAGTCATTGGCGAATTGTCGCGTTTTCTGGACACAGGGTACCGCACATGCCCGCGTTTGAAACATAATATTTTAATTACTAACCATTGGGCTCTCAGCGGTCTGAAAATGTTATTTTATGCATGAAAGGGTATGAATTGACAATTGTTATCTGTCAGAATTTTCTGAAAATCATATTCGAATTTTCCGGTTTTTTGGACGTTTGAAAATATTTTTAATCACAACCATTATTCTCAGCGGTCTGGAAATGTCATTTTATGCATGAGAGGGGTTGAATTGACAATTGTTATTTGTCAGAATTTTCTGAAAATCAGTTTGCGAATATCCCGTTCTGGACACAGGTACCGCCCATGCCCGCGTTGAAACATAATTTAATTACGACCATTCTCTCGGAGCGGTCTGAAAATGTCTTTTATGCATGAGAGGGTTCAATTGACAATGTGTTTTTGTTCAAATTTCCCGAAATAATCAGTTGTGGCGAAATTGTCCGCGTTTTACCTGGATACAGTATACGGCAACAGCCGCGTTGAAAAATATATTTAATTCACCATTGTCCACTCAGCGGTCTGAAAATGTCATTTTATGCATGAGAGGGGTTGAATTGACAATTGTTATTTGTCAGAATTTTTCTGAGATCATATTCGATTTTCCGTTTTTTTGACCTTTGAAAATAGATTTGATTACAACCATTGCTCTCAGCGGTCTGAAATGGTCATTTTATGGGCATAGAGGGGTTGAATTGACATTGTTATTGTCAGGAATTTTCTGGAAAATTATATTCGAATTTTCCGGTTTTTTGGACTTGAAAATATATTTAATACAACCATTGCTCTCGCGTCTGAAAATGTTATTTTAATGCATGAAGGGAGGGGTTCAATTGACATTGTTATTTCATAATTTCCCGATAAATCCGTTGCGAATGTCCCGTTTCCTGGATACAGTATACCGCACATGCCCGCTTTGAAACATATATTTAATACAACTTGCACTCAGCGTTCTGAAATATGTTACTTTTATGGGCATAAGAGGGGATGAATTGAACAATTGTTATTTGTCAGAATTTTTCTGCAAATCATATTCGAACATTCCGAGTTTTTTGCCGTTTGAAAAATATATTTATTCCAACCATTTCTCTCAGCGGTCTGAAAATGTTATTTAAGCTGAGAAGGTTTGGATTGACAATTGTTTATTCGTCAGAATTTCTGATAATCAGTTGGGCGAATCATCCCGTTTCTGGACACAGGGTACCGCACATGCCCCGTTGCAATCATATATTTTAATTACAACCATTGCTCCAGCGTCCTGAGAATGTTTTTTATTTATGCAGGAGAGGGATGACTTGGACAATTGTTATTTCTTCTCAGGAATTTTCTGAAAATATTCATTTTCGAATTTTCTCCTTCGCATAAAACGGTTTTTTACACGTTTGAAAATATAATTCAATTACAACCATTGGCTCTCCGCGGTCTGAAAATGTTATTTTAATGCATGAGATGGGTTCAATGTGACAATTGTTATTTGTCATAATTTCCCGAAATCAGTTGCGAATGTCCCTTTCCTGGATACAGGATACCCACATGCCCGGCTTGAAACTATTTTAATTACCACTATTCACTCAGCGGTCTGAAAATATGTTATTTTAATGCTAGAGGGATGAATTGACAATGTTATTTGTCCGAATTTTCCGAAAATCATATTCGAAATTTTCCGGTTTTTGGACGTTTGGAAAATATATTTATTTTCACAACCATTTCTCTGCAGCGGTCTGAAAAGTCAGTTTATGCATGAGAGGGGTGAATTGACATTGTTATTTTGTCAGAATTTTCTGAAAATCATATTGATTTCCGGTTTTTTGGACGTTTGAAAATATATTTAATTACAACCATTGCTCTCAGCGGTCTGAAAATGTTATTTCATGCATGAGAGGGGTTGAATTGACAATTGTTATTTGTCGGAATTTTCTGAAAATCAGTTGCGAATTATCCCGTTTTCTGGACACAGGGTACCGCACTCGCCCGCGTTGAAACATATATTTAATTACTACCATTGCTCTCAGCGGTCTGAAAATGTTATTTTATGCATGAGAGGGGATGAATTGACAATGGTTATTCGTCAGAATTTTCTGAAAATCATTTTCGAATTTTCCTGTTTTTCGGACGTTTGAAAATATTTTTAATTACGACCATTTCTCTCAGCGGTCTGAAAAAGTCATTTCATGCATGAGAGGGGTTGAATTGACAATTGTTATTTGTTAGAATTTTCTGAAAATCAGTTGCGAATTATCCCGTTTTCTGGACACATGGTACCGCACTTGCCCGCGTTGAAACATATATTTAATTACAACTATTGCTCTCAGCGGTCTGAAAATGTTATTTTATGCATGAGAGGGGATGAATTGACAATTATCATTTGTCAGAATTTTCCGAAAATCATATTCGAATTTTCCGGTTTTTTGGACGTTTGAAAATATATTTAATTACAACCATTGCTCTCAGCGGTCTGAAAATGTTATTTTATGCATGAGAGGGGATGAATTGACAATTGTTATTTGTCAGAATTTTCTGAAAATCATATTCGAATTTTCCGGTTTTTTGGACGTTTGAAAATATATTTAATTACAACCATTGCTCTCAGCGGTCTGAAAATGTTATTTCATGCATGAGAGGGGTTGAATTGACAATTGTTATTTGTCGGAATTTTCTGAAAATCAGTTGCGAATTATCCCGTTTTCTGGACACAGGGTACCGCACTCGCCCGCGTTGAAACATATATTTAATTACTACCATTGCTCTCAGCGGTCTGGAAATGTTATTTTATGCATGAGAGGGGATGAATTGACAATTGTTATTTGTCAGAATTTTCTGAAAATCATATTCGAACTTTCCGGTTTTTTGGACGTTTGAAAATATTTTTAATTACAACCATTGCTCTCAGCGGTCTGGAAAAGTCATTTTATGCATGAGAGGGGTTGAATTGAAAATTGTTATTTGTCAGAATTTTCTGAAAATCAGTTGCGAATTATCCCGTTTTCTGGACACAGGGTACCGCACATGCCCGCGTTGAAACATATATTTAATTACTACCATTGCTCTCAGCGGTCTGAAATGTCATTTTATGCATGAGAGGGGATGAATTAACAATTATTATTTGTCAGAATTTTCTGAAAATCATATTCGAATTTTCCGGTTTTTTGGACCTTTGAAAATATATTTAATTACAACCATTGCTCTCAGCGGTCTGAAAATGTCATTTTATGCATGAGAGGGGTTGAATTGACAATTGTTATTTGTCAGAATTTTCTGAAAATCAGTTGCGAATTATCCCGTTTTCTGGACACATGGTACCGCACTTGCCCGCGTTGAAACATATATTTAATTACAACTATTGCTCTCAGCGGTCTGAAAATGTTATTTTATGCATGAGAGGGGATGAATTGACAATTGTTATTTGTCAGAATTCTCTGAAAATCATATTCGAATTTTCCGGTTTTTTGGACGTTTGAAAATATTTTTAACTACAACCATTATTCTCAGCGGTCTGAGAATGTCATTTTATGCATGAGAGGGGTTGAATTGACAATTGTTATTTGTCAGAATTTTCTGAAAATCAGTTGCGAATTATCCCGTTTTCTGGACACAGGGTACCGCACATGCCCGCGTTGAAACATATATTTAATTACTACCATTGCTCTCAGCGGTCTGAAAATGTCATTTTATGCATGAGAGGGGTTCAATTGACAATTGTTATTTGTCAGAATTTCCCGAAAATCAGTGGCGAATTGTCCCGTTTCCTGGATACAGGATACCGCACATGCCCGCGTTGAAACATATATTTAATTACAACCATTGCACTCAGCGGTCTGAAAATGTTATTCTATGCATAAGAGAGGATGAATTGACAATTGTTATTCGTCAGAATTTTCTGAAAATCATATTCGAACATTCCGTTTTTTTGGACGTTTGAAAATATATTTATTTACAACCATTGCTCTCAGCGGTCTGAAAATGTTATTTTATGCATGAGAGGTGTTGGATTGACAATTGTTATTTGTCAGAATTTTCTGAAAATCAGTTGCGAATCATCCCGTTTTCTGGACACAGGGTACCGCACATGCCCGCGTTGAAACATATATTTAATTACAACCATTGCTCTCAGCGGTCTGAAAATGTTATTTTATGCATGAGAGGGGATGAATTGACAATTGTTATCTGTCAGAATTCTCTGAAAATTATTTTCGAATTTTCCGGTTTTTTAAACGTTTGAAAATATATTTAATTACAACCATTGCTCTCAGCGGTCTGAAAATGTTTTTTTATGCATAAGAGGGGTTGAATTGACAATTGTTATCTGTCAGAATTTTCTGAAAATCAGTTGCGAATTATCTCGTTTCCTGGACACAGGGTACCGCACATGCCCGCGTTGAAACATATATTTAATAACAACCATTGCTCTCAGCGGTCTGAAAATGTCATTTTATGCATGAGAGGGGATGAATTGACAATTGTTATTTGTCAGAATTTTCTGAAAATCATATTCGAATTTTCCGGTTTCTTAAACGTTTGAAAATATATTTAATTACAACCATTGCTCTCAGCGGTCTGAAAATGTTTTTTTATGCATAAGAGGGGTTGAATTGACAATTGTTATCTGTCAGAATTTTCTGAAAATCAGTTGCGAATTATCCCGTTTTCTGGACACAGGGTACCGCACATGCCCGCGTTAAAGAATATATTTTATTACAACCATTGCTACAGCGGTCTGCAAATGTTATTTTATGCATGAGAGGGGATGAATTGACAGTTGTTATTTGTCAGAATTTCCTGAAAATCATATTCGAATTTACCGATTTTTTGGACGTTTAAAAATATATTCAATTACAACCATTGCTCTCAGCGGTCTGAAAATGTCATTTCATGCATGAGAGAGGTTGAATCGACAATTGTTATTTGTCAGAATTTCCTGAAAATCAGTTTCGAATTATCCCGTTTTCTGGACACAGGGTACCGCACTTGCCCGCGTTGAAACATATATTTAATTACTACCATCGCTCTTAGCGGTCTGAAAATGTCATTTTATGCATGAGAGGGGATGAATTGACAATTGGTATTTGTCAGAATTTTCTGAAAATTATATTCGAATTTTCCGGTTTTTTGGACGTTTGAAAATATATTTAATTACAACCATTGCTCTCAGCGGTCTGAAAATGTTATTTTATGCATGAGAGGGGTTCAATTGACAATTTTTATTTGTCAGAATTTCCCGAAAATCAGTTGCGAATTGTCCCGTTTTCTGGACACAGGGTACCGCACATGCCCGCGTTGAAACATATATTTAATTACTACCATTGCTCTCAGCGGTCTGAAAATGTCATTTTATGCATGAGAGGGGATGAATTGACAATTGTTATTTGTCAGAATTTTCTGAAAATCATATTCGAATTATCCGGTTTTTTGGACGTTTGAAAATATATTTAATTACAACCATTGCTCTCAGCGGTCTGAAAATGTTATTTTATGCATGAGAGGGGTTCAATTGACAATTGTTATTTGTCAGAATTTCCCGAAAATCAGTTGCGAATTGTCCCGTTTCCTGGATACAGGATACCGCACATGCCCGCGTTGAAACATATATTTAATTACAACTATTGCACTCAGCGGTCTGAAAATGTTATTTTATGCATAAGAGGGGATGAATTGACAATTGTTATTCGTCAGAATTTTCTGAAAATCATATTCGAACATTCCGGTTTTTTGGCCGTTTGAAAATATATTTATTCACAACCATTGCTCTCAGCGGTCTGAAAATGTTATTTAATGCATGAGAGGTGTTGGATTGACAATTGTTATTCGTCAGAATTTTCTGAAAATCAGTTGCGAATCATCCCGTTTTCTGGACACAGGGTACCGCACATGCCCGCGTTGAAACATATATTTAATTACAACCATTGCTCTCAGCGGTCTGAAAATGTTATTTTATGCATGAGAGGGGATGAATTGACAATTGTTATTTGTCAGAATTTTCTGAAAATCATATTCGAATTTTCCGGTTTTTTAAACGTTTGAAAATATATTCAATTACAACCATTGCTCTCAGCGGTCTGAAAATGTTATTTTATGCATAAGAGGGGTTGAATTGACAATTGTTATCTGTCAGAATTTTCTGAAAATCAGTTGCGAATTATCTCGTTTTCTGGACACAGGGTACCGCACATGCCCGCGTTGAAAAATATATTTAATAACAACCATTGCTCTCAGCGGTCTGAGAATGTTATTTCATGCATGAGAGGGGATGAATTGACAGTTGTTATTTGTCAGAATTTTCTGAAAATCATATTCGAATTTTCCGGTTTTTTGGACGTTTGAAAATATATTTAATTACAACCATTGCTCTCAGCGGTCTGAAAATGTCATTTTATGCATGAGAGGGGTTGAATTGACAATTGTTATTTGTCAGAATTTTCTGAAAATCAGTTTCGAATTATCCCGTTTTCTGGACACAGGGTACCGCACTTGCCCGCGTTGAAACATGTATTTAATTACTACCATTGCTCTCAGCGGTCTGAAAATGTTATTTTATGCATGAGAGGGGATGAATTGACAATGGTTATTCGTCAGAATTTTCTGAAAATCATTTTCGAATTTTCCTGTTTTTCGGACGTTTGAAAATATTTTTAATTACGACCATTTCTCTCAGCGGTCTGAAAAAGTCATTTCATGCATGAGAGGGGTTGAATTGACAATTGTTATTTGTTAGAATTTTCTGAAAATCAGTTGCGAATTATCCCGTTTTCTGGACACATGGTACCGCACTTGCCCGCGTTGAAACATATATTTAATTACAACTATTGCTCTCAGCGGTCTGAAAATGTTATTTTATGCATGAGAGGGGATGAATTGACAATTATTATTTGTCAGAATTTTCTGAAAATCATATTCGAATTTTCCGGTTTTTTGGACGTTCGAAAATATATTTAATTACAACCATTGCTCTCAGCGGTCTGAAAATGTCATTTTATGCATGAGAGGGGATGAATTGACAATTGTTATTTGTCAGAATTTTCTGAAAATCATATTCGAATTTTCCGGTTTTTTGGACGTTTGAAAATATATTTAATTACAACCATTGCTCTCAGCGGTCTGAAAATGGTATTTCATGCATGAGAGGGGTTGAATTGACAATTGTTATTTCTCGGAATTTTCTGAAAATCAGTTGCGAATTATCCCGTTTTCTGGACACAGGGTACCGCACATGCCCGCGTTGAAACATATATTTAATTACAACCATTGCTCTCAGCGGTCTGAAAATGTTATTTCATGCATGAGAGGGGATGAATTGACAGTTGTTATTTGTCAGAATTTTCTGAAAATCATATTCGAATTTTCCGATTTTTTGGACGTTTGAAAATATCTTTAATTTCAACCATTATCCTCAGCGGTCTGAAAATGTCATTTCATGCATGAGAGGGGTTCAATTGACAATTGTTATTTGTCAGAATTTCCCGAAAATCAGTTGCGAATTGTCCCGTTTTCTGGACACAGGGTACCGCACATGCCCGCGTTGAAACATATATTTAATTACTACCATTGCTCTCATCGGTCTGAAAATGTCATTTTATGCATGAGAGGGGATGAATTGACAATTGTTATTTGTCAGTATTTTCTGAAAATCATATTCGAATTTTCCGGTTTTTGGACGTTTGAAAATATATTAAATTACAACCATTGCTCTCAGCGGTATGAAAATGTTATTTTATGCATAAGAGGGGTTGAATTGACAATTGTTATTTGTCAGAATTTTCTGAAAATCAGTTGCGAATTATCCCGTTTTCTGGACACAGGGTACCGCACATGACCCCATTGAAAATATATTTAATTACAACCATTGCTCTCAGCGGTCTGAAAATGTCATTTTATGCATAAGAGGGGATGAATTGACAATTGGTATTTGTCAGAATTTTCTGAAAATCATTTTCGAATTTTCCGGTTTTTTGGACGTTTGAAAATATATTTAATTACAACCATTGCTCTCAGCGGTCTGAAAATGTCATTTCATGCATGAGAGGGGTTGAATTGACAATTGTTATTTGTCAGAATTTTCTGAAAATCAGTTTCGAATTATCCCGTTTTCTGGACACAGGGTACCGCACTTGCCCGCGTTGAAACATATATTTAATTACTACCATTGCTCTCAGCGGTCTGAAAATGTTATTTTATGCATGAGAGGGGATGAATTGACAATTGTTATTTGTCAGAATTTTCTGAAAATCATATTCGAATTTTCCGGTTTTTTGGACGTTTGAAAATATTTTTAATTACAACCATTGCTCTCAGCGGTCTGAAAAAGTCATTTCATGCATGAGAGGGGTTGAATTGACAATTGTTATTTGTTAGAATTTTCTGAAAATCAGTTGCGAATTATCCCGTTTTCTGGACACATGGTACCGCACATTGCCCGCGTTGAAACATATATTTAATTACAACCATTGCTCTCAGCGGTCTGAAAATGGTATTTTATGCATGAGAGGGGGATGAATTGACAATTGTTATTTGTCAGAATTTTCTGAAAATCATATTCGAATTTTCCGGTTTTTTGGACGTTTGAAAATATATTCAATTTCAACCATTGCTCTCAGCGGTCTGAAAATGTCATTCCATGCATGATAGTTGTAGATTGCAATTGTTATTTGTCAGAAATTTTCTGAAATTCGTTTTTTGCGAATCATCCCCCGTTTTCTGACACAGGTAACCAGCACATGCCCGCGTGAAACCTATATTCAATTACACACCATTTCTTTTCCCGGTCTGAAAATGTTATTTTATGCATGGAGGGGATAATTGACATGTTAGTTGTCAGAATTTTTCTGAATATCATTTTCGAATTTTTTTCCGTTTTTTTGCGTTTGAAATATTTTAATTACAACCATTGCGCCTCAGCGGTCTGAAAATGTTTTTTTAATGCATAAGAGGGGTGAATTGGACAATTGTTTTATCTGTAGAATTTTTCTTGAAAATCAGTGCGTATTATCTCGTTTTCTGGACACAGGTTACCGCACAGCCGCGTGTGACACATATATTTAATACAACCATTGCTACGCGGTCTAAAATGTATTTTTTAAGCAATGAGAGGGGATGAATTGACAATTGTCATTCGTCATAATCTTTTGAAATCAGTTTCGCATTATCCCTTTTAACTTACACGGGGGCCCGCACATGCCCGCGTTGAAACATATATTCCATTCAACCTTGCTCTCAGCGTCTGAAAATGTTATTTATGCATGAGAGGGATGAATTGACATTGTTATTTGTCAAGAATTTTCTGAAGATCCCTATTCGAATTTTCCGGTTTTTTTGACGTTTGAAAATATATTTAATTACAACCTTGCTCTCGCGGGCTGATAATGTCATTCTATCATCAAGAGGATGAATTGACAATTGTTATTTGTCAGAATTTTCTGAAAAATCAGTTGCGAATTATCCGTTTTCTGGACACAGGGTACCGCACCTTGCCCGCGTTGAAAAATATATTTAATTACTACCATCGCTCTTAGCGGTCTGAAATGTCATTTTAAGCATGAAGGGGATTGAATGACAATTGGTATTTGTCAGAATTTTCTGAAATTATATTCGAATTTCCGGTTTTTTGGAGTTTGAAAATATATTTAATTACAACCATTGCTCTCAGCGGTCTGAAAATGTTATTTTATGCATGAGAGGGGTTGAATTGACAATTGTTATTTGTCAGAATTTCCCGAAAATCAGTTGCGAATTGTCCCGTTTCCTGGATACAGGGTACCGCACATGCCCGCGTTGAAACATATATTTAATTACAACCATCGCTCTCAGCGGTCTGAAAATGTTATTTTATGCATGAGAGGGGATGAATTGACAATTGTTATTTGTCAGAATTTTCTGAAAATCATATTCGAATTTCCGGTTTTTTGGACGTTTGAAAATATATTTAATTACAACCATTGCTCTCAGCGGTCTGAAAATGTTATTTTATGCATGAGAGGGGTTGAATTGACAATTGTTATTCGTCAGAATTTTCTGAAAATCAGTTGCGAATTATCCCGTTTTCTGGACACAGGGTACCGCACATGCCCGCGTTGAAACATATATTTAATTACAACCATTGCTCTCAGCGGTCTGAAAATGTTATTTATGCATGAGAGGGGATGAATTGACAATTGTTATTTGTCAGAATTTTCTGAAAATCATATTCGAATTTACCGGTTTTTTGGACGTTTGAAAATATTTTTAATTACGACCATTTCTCTCAGCGGTCTGAAAAAGTCATTCATGCCTGAGCGGGGTTGAATTTGACAATTGTTTTGTTTAGAATTTTTCGACATCAGTTGCGAAAAAAAAATTAGCCCGTTTCTGGACACATGGTTACCGCACTTGCCCGAGTTTGAACATATTTAATTACAACTATTTCTCTCAGCGTCTGAAAATGTTATTTTATGCATGAGAGGGTTTAATTGACAATGTTTATTTGTCGGAATTTTCCGGAAAATCATTTTGGCGAAGTATCTCCTTTTCTGACACAGGGTACCGCCCTTGCCCGCGTTGAAACTTATTTAATTACTCCATTGCTCTCATCGGTCTGAAAATGTTATTTATGCATGAAGAGGGATGAATTGACCATTGTTATTTGTCAATTTTCTGAAGATCTATTTGACTTTCCGGTTTTTGTTGGGACGTTTTGAAATATTTTTAAAATTACAACCGTTGCTCTAGCGGTCTGGAAAAGTGCATTTTATCATGAAGGGGTTTAACTGACAATTGTATTTCAGAATTTCCTGAAATCGTTGTCGAATTATCCGGTTTTCTGGACACAGGTCCCGCACATGCCCGCGTTTGAACATATATTTAATTCCAACCCTTGCTCTCACGGTCTGAAATTCATTTTCAGGCGATGATATGGGATGATTAACAATTGTTATTTGTCAGAATTTCCTGAACATCATATTCGATGTTCCGGTTTTTTGGACCTTTGAAAATATATGTAATTACAACCAGTGCTCTCAGCGGTCTGAAAATGTCATTTTATGCATGAGAGGGGTTTAATTTGCATTGTTATTTGTTAGCATTCTTGACAATCAGTTGCGAATTACCCGTTTTCTGGACCCATTGTACCCCGCACTTGCCCGCGTTGAACATATAATTTAATTACAACTATTCTCTCACGGGTCTGACAATGTTGTTTATGCATGAGGGAATGATTGAACAATTTTATTTGTCATAATCTCTGAAAATCATATCGATTTCCGTTTTTTGGACGTTTGCAATATTTTTCAATTACAACCATTATTCTCATCGGTCTGAAAAATTCATTTTATGCATAGAGGGTTGACTGACACTTGTTCTTTGTCATAATTTTTCTGAAATCAGTTGCGAATTATCACTTTTTTCCTGGCCACAGGGTACCGCACATCCCGCGTTGAAACATATATTAATCCTACCACATTGCTCGCACGGTCTGAAAATGTCTTTTATGTCATGAGAGGGGGTTCAATTGACAATTGTTTTTGTCAGAAATTTCCCGAAAAATCAGTGGCGAATGGTCCCGTTTCCTGGATCGGTACCCACACCCGCGTTTAAAAAATATTTTAAATTTCACCATTCCCAGCGGGCTGAAAATGTTATTCTATCATAAGTGGGTGAATTTACAATGTTTTTTCAAATTTTTTGAAATCATTTGAAAATTCCGTTTTTTTTTTACTTTGAAAAAAAATTTTTTACAACCATTTCTCTCACGGTCTGAAAAATTTTTTTTACATAGGGGGTTGAAATTTACATTTTTATCTGTCAAATTTTCGAAAACATTGCGAATTTTCCGTTTTTCTGGACACAGGGGACCGCCATTCCCGGGTTTAAATATATATTTAAAACCTTGCCCCGGTCTGGAGATTTCATGCTGAGGGGGAATTGCAGTTGTTTTTGTCAGAATTTTCTGAAAATCATATTCGAATTTTCCGGTTTTTGGGCTTTAAAAATTTAAATTTCACCATTGCTCCACGGGCTGAAAATGCTTTTAGCATGAGAGGGTTGAATTTACAAATTTTTATTTTAATTTTCTGAAAACATTTGAAATTATCCCGTTTTCTGGGCACAGGGTACCGCCTTCCCCGTTGAAACTGTATTTAAATTTCTACCATTGCTCTCAGCGGTCTGAAAATTTTTTTTTTATCATGAGAGGGGTAATTGACAATGGGTTTTTCGTCGAAATTTTTTGAAATCATTTTCAATTTTCCTTTTTTCGGACGTTTTTAAAATATTTTTAATTACGCCATTTCCTCAGCGGCTGAAAAAATCATTCATGCTGAAGGGGTTGATTGACAAATTTTTATTTGTTAGAATTTTCTGAAAATCTTTTCAATTATCCCGTTTTCTGGACACTTACCGCCTTGCCCGCGTTGAAAATTATTTAATTACAACTATTGCTCTCACGGCTAAAATTTTTTTTTTCATAAGGGGGTGATTGACAAATTTTTATTTTTCAGAATTTTTTGAAAAACAATCGAATTTTCCGGTTTTTTTGGGCTTTGAAATTATTTTAATTACAACCATTGCTCCAGCGGTCTGAAAAATTTATTTTTTTGCATGAAGGGGTAATTTCAATTGTTTTTTTGTCAAATTTTCTAAATCATATTTGATTTTCCGTTTTTTGACGTTTGAAAAAAATATTTTTCAACCTTCTCCAGCGGTCTAAAAATTTTTTCTCTGAAGGGGTTGAATTGACATTGTTATTTTCGGAATTTTCTGAAAATCATTGCGAAAAATTTCCCCTTTTTTTGGACCGGGTACCGCACATCCGCGTTGAACAAAATTTAATTACTACCTTGCTCTCACGGTCTGAAAAGTCTTTTATGCATGAAGGGGGTTTAAATTTACAATTTATTTGTCAAATTTCCCCCAAATCGTGGGAATTGTCCCCCTTTCCCGGAACAGGGTACCGCACATGCCCGCGTTTAACCTATTTTAAATTTCAAACCCTTGCACTCAGCGGGCTGAAAAAGTTATTCTACATAGAGAGGATGAATTTACAATTGTTATTTTCAAATTTTTTGAAAATCATATTCGGGCATTTCCCTTTTTTTTTTACGTTTTAAAAAATTTATTTCAACCCTTGCTCCACGTCTGAAAATGTTTTCTTATGCAGAAGGGGGGAAATTTACAATTTTTTACTGTCAGCATTTCTGAAAAACGTTGCGAATTTTCCGTTTTCTGGGCACAGGGTACCGCAATGCCCGCGTTGAAATATATTTTTTAAAACCTTGCTCTCACGGTCTGAAATTTTTTTCATGCATGAAGGGGATTAAATTTACAGTTTTTATTTTCAAATTTTCTGAAAAACTTTCGAATTT
The DNA here is from genome assembly GCA_907164805.1 of Brachyptera putata. NCBI lineage: Eukaryota > Metazoa > Arthropoda > Insecta > Plecoptera > Taeniopterygidae > Brachyptera > Brachyptera putata. Next base: position 137,429 of record OU015475.1, read on the forward strand.
TCCCCGGTTTTTTGGACTTTGAAAATATATTTAATTAAACCTTGCTCTCCGGTCTGAAAATGTCATTTTATGCTGAGAGGGTTTTAATTTTACAAAAGGGGGTTTTGTCAAAAATTTTGAAAAAACGTTTTTGAAATTATCCCTTTCTGCACAGGGTCCGCACTTTCCCGTTAAAAATTATTTAAATTCTACCCTTGCCCCTCAGCGGGGTGAAAAAGTTATTTTATGCTGAGAGGGGAGAAATTTCATGGTTTTCGTCAGAATTTTCTTTTAAAAACATTTCGAAATTTTCCTGTTTTTCGGGCTTTGAAATATTTTTAAATTTCACCATTTTTTTCTCAGCGGGCTGAAAAATCTTTTTGCATGATGGGTTGAATTTACATTGTTATTTGTTTAAATTTTCTAAATCAGTTTTCGATTTTCCCGTTTTCCCGCACATTAGCACTTGCCCGGGTTTTTTTGGGGGTGTTTTTTTGGGAGGGGGGTTTTTTTTTTTTTGGGGGGGGGGGGGGGGGTTTTGGTTTTTGGAAAAATATTTTAATTTAAAACCCTTTTTTCACGGTCTGAAATGATTTTATGCATGAGAGGGAGAATTGACAAATTTTATTTGTCAAATTTTCTAAAAACAATTCGATTTTCCGGTTTTTTGGACTTTGAAAATATTTAAATTTCAAACCCTTGCTCCAGCGGTCTGAAATTTTTTTTTCTGAAGGGGGGGTTTAATTGACAATTGTTTTTTTGTCGGGAATTTTTGAAATCATTCGAATTTCCCCTTTTTTTGGGGGGACCCCCTTGAAATATATTTAATTCACCTTGCTCTTAGCGCTGAAAAGGTTTTTTTATCATGAAGGGGTGAATTGCAATTGTTATTTGTCAATTTTCTAAAAACAATTCGAATTTCCCGTTTTTTTTGGAGTTTTTTGAAATTTTTTAATTTCACCATTGCTCTACGGTCGGAAAAGTATTTTTGGGATAGAGGGGTTTAAATTTACATTTTTTTTGTCAAATTTTCTGAAACTTCGAAACCCTTTTTCCGGGGGTTGGCGTTGAAAATTTTTAAATTTCACCATTGCTCCACGGTCTGAAAAGTCATTTTTGCAGAGAGGGTAATTAAAAATTTTTTTGTCAAATTTTCTGAAAACATTGGGAATTTTCCCGGGGTTTTGGACTTTGAAAATTATTTTTTTACCCATTGCTCTCAGGGCTAAAATGTCATTTTATCGAGAGGGGGGAATTACAATTTTATTTTGAATTTTTTGAAAATCATTCGATTCCCGTTTTTTTGGAACCCCCTTTTGAAAATTTTTTAATTACAAAATTTCTCCACGGCTGAAAAAGTTATTTTAGCATGAGGGGTTTATTTACAAATTTTTTTTTAGAATTTCTGAAATCTATTCCTTTTCCGGTTTTTTGGCGTTTTAAAATATTTTAATACCATTTTCTCAGCGTCTGAAATGTCCTTTTTGCAGAAGGGGGGTTTAATTGACAATTGTTTTTTTTCAGAATTTTCTAAATCTTCGAAATTTCCCCCTTTTTGGGGGACTTTTGAAAATATTTTTTAATTTTCACCATTTCTCAGCGGGCTGAAAGTCTTTTAACATAGAGGGGTTAATTGACAATTTTTATTTGTCAGAATTTTCCCCCAAATCATTTTCGAAATTTCCCGTTTCTGGAAAGGTCCCCCCAAAGCCCCTTGAACTATATTTAATTCAAACCTTGGGCCCCGCGGGCTGAAAATGTATTTTGCTGAGAGTTAAATTTACAATTGTTTTTTTGTCAGAAAATTTTTTTTAAATCATTTCAAATTTTCCTTTTGTTTCGTTGAAAAATTTTATTTTCAACCTTTCCTCACGGGCGAAAAAGTTTTTATGTAGGGGAAATTTACAATTGTTATTTCAAATTTCTGAAAATCATTCGAAATTCGTTTTTTACCCCTTTGAAAAATTTTATAAAAACCTTGCTCTCAGCTCTGAAAATTTTTTTAGCGAGAGGGGTAATTTACAATTTTTATTTGTCAGAATTTCTGAAAAAACTTCGATTTCCGTTTTTTAAACGTTGAAAATATTTTAATTACAAACCCTTGCTCTCAGCGGTCTAAGATGTTATTCATGCAGGAGGGGGATGAATTGGACAATTGTTATTGTCAGAATTTTGGAAAATCATATCGAATTTCCGGTTTTTTTTGGCGTTTTGAAAATATATTTAATTACAACCATTATTCTCAGAGGTTGAAATGTCATTTCAGCCTGAGAGTGGTTGAATGACAATGTTAGTTGTCAGAATTTCTGAAAAGCGTTGCGAATTATCCGTTTTCTGGACCACAGGGTTACGCCCAATGCCCGCGTTGAAACAAGATTTAATTATACCATGCTCTCAGCGGTCTGGAAAAGTCATTTTATGCAGGAGAGGGGTTCAATTGACAATTGATTTGTCAGAATATTACCGACATCAGTTGGAATTGTCACGTTCCTGGATAACAGGATACCGCACCATGCCCGCGTTGAAACATATATTAATTACAACATTGCACAGCGGTTGGAAATGTTATTTTATGCATAGAGGGATGAATTACAAGTGTTATTTGTCAGAATTTTTCTGAAAATCATATTCGACATTCCGGTTTTTTTGGACGTTTGAAAATATATTTATTTACAAACATTGCACTCAGCGGTTCTGAAAAGGTTTTTATGCATAAGAGGCGGATTGAATTGACAATTGTTATATGTCAGATTTTCTGAACAATAATATTCGACACATTCCGGTTTTTTTGGACGTTTGAAAATATATTTTAATTACAACATTGCTCTCGGCGGACTGAAATGATATTTATGCATGAGAGGGGTGGAATTGACAATTTATCTGGTCAGAATTTCTAAAATCAGTTGCGAATTATCCGTTTCCTGACACATGGTACCGCTTGCCCGCGTTGAAATGAAAAAATAATTAATTACACCATTGCTCTCAGCGTTATGAAAATGTCATTTATGCATGAGAGGGGGAGGAATTGACAATTGTTATTTGTCAGAATTTTCTGGAAAATCATATTCGAAATTTTCCGTTCTTTGGACGTTTGAAAAATATATTATTACAACCCATGCTCTCGACGGGCTGAAAATGATATTTTATGCATGAGAGGGTGGATGAAGTGGACAATGGTTATTGTCAGATTTTCTAACAAATCAGTTGCGAATGATGCTCGTTGGTCTGGACACAGGGTACCGCACATGCCCGGTTGAAAACATATATTCAATTACACCATTGCTCTCAGCGATCTGAAAATGTTATTTTATGCATGAGAGGGGATGAATTGACAAATTGATTTGTAGAATTTTCTGAAAATCAGTTTCGAAGTATCCGTTTTCTGGACACAGGTACCGAACATGCCCGCGTTGAAACATAAGTTAATTACAACCATTGCTCTCGGGCGGTTGAAAATGTTATTTATGCATAAGAGTGATGAATTGACATTTGTTATTTTCAGAATTTTCTGAAAATCAGTTTCGAATTATCCCGTTTCGGACACAGGGTACGCACATGCCCGCCGTTGAAACATATATTTAATTACAACATTGCTTACCAGCGGGTCTAAAATGTTATTTCATGCATGAGAGGGGGATGAAATGACACTTGTTATTTGTCAGATTTCTGAAAATCATATGCGAGTTTACCGGGTTTTTTGGACGTTTTTGAAAATATATTTAATTACAAACCATTGCTCTCACCGGTCTGACAAGTTATTTTATGCATGAGAGGGGTTGAATGCCAATTGTGCTCTGTCAGAATTTTCTAAAAATAAGTTGCGAAATTATCCGTTTAGGACACAGAGTTCAGCACATGGCCCGCGTTGAAAAAAAACATATATTTAAGTACAACATTTGCTCTCAGCGGTCTGAAATGTTATTTTATGAATGAGAGGGGATGACTTGCAATTGTTATTGTCAGAATTTTTGAAAATCCTCTTCGAATTTTCCGGGTTTTGGACGTTTGAAAATAAGATTTAAATTAAAACCATTGCTCATCAGCGGTCTGAAAATGTCATTTCATGCCTGAGAGGGGTTGAATTGACCATTGTTATTTGAAAGAATGTCTGAAATATCATGTTGCGAATTATCCGTTTTAGGGACACAGGGTGACCGCACTGCCAGCGTGGAAATATAATTAAGAACAACCATTGCTCTCAACGTTCGAAAATGTCATTTTATTGCATTGAATCAAGAGGGATAATTGACAATGTTATTTGTCAGAATTTCTGAAAATCATATTCGAATTTTCGGTTTTTTGGACGTTTGAAAATATATTAATACAAACCATTGCTCTCAGCGGTCTGAAAATGTTATTTATGCATGAGAGGGGGTGAATGACAATTGTTATTTGTCAGGAATTTCTGAAAATCAGTTGCGATTATACGTTCTGGAACCAGGGGTACCGCACAGCCCGCGTTGAAACATCTATTTAATTACACCCATGCTCTCCGCGGTCTGGAAATTTATTTATGCATGAGGAGGGGATGAATTGGACAATGTTTATTAGTCAGAATTTTCGAAATCATATCGAATTTTCGGTTTTTTGACGTTTGAAAATATATTTAATCAAACCATTGCTCTCAGCGGTTGAAAATGTCATTTTAGCATGAGAGGGGAGGAATTGCACATTGTGATTTGTCAGAATTTTGTGAAAATCATATTCGAATTTTCCGGTTTTTTGGACGTTTGACAAGATATTTAACCAACATGCTCTAAGCGGTCTGAAAATGTCATTTTATGCATGAGAGGTGTTGGATTGACAATTGTATTTGTCAGAATTTCTGAAAAAGCAGTTTTCGAATTATCCCGTTTCTCTGGGACCACAGGGTTAACGCACATTGCCCCGCGTTGTGAAAAATTATTTAATTACAACCATTGCTGTCAGCGGTCGGAAAATGTAATTTCAGCATGAGAGGAGATGAATTGACAATTGTATTTGTCAGAATTCTCGAAAAAATCATATTCGGAATTTTCCGGTTTTTGGGACGTTTGAAAAATATTTTACAACCATGCTATCAGCGGTCTGGAAATGTTATTTGATGCTATGAGAGGGGATCAATTGCCAATGTCATTCGTCAGAAGTTTTTGAAAATCAGTTTCGAATTATACGTTGTCTGACCAGGTACTCGCACATGCTCGCGTGGAAAAACATCTATCAATTACAACCATGCTCTCCGCGGTCTGAAAATGTTATTTTAGGCAGAGAGGGGTGAATTGACACTTGTATTATCAGAATATTTCGGAAAATCAGTTGAGAATATCACGTTTTCTGGACACAGTGGTACCGCACCTGACCGCGTTGAAACATTATATTTAAGTACAAACATTGCTCTCACGCGAGTCTGAAAAGGTTATTTTATGATGAGGGGGCTGAAATTGGACACTTGTTATTTGTCAGAATATTCTGAAAACAGTTTCGATTATCCCGTTTCTGGACACATGGTACCGCACATGCCCGCGGTTGAACATTATTTAATTACAACCATGGCTGCCAGTGGTCTGAAAATGGGCTATTTTAGCATGAGAGGGGAATGAATGAATTGTTATTAGTCAGAATTTCCTGAAAAATCATATTCGAATCTACCGGTTTTTGGACGGTCAAAAATTATATTAAATACAACCATGCCTCTCGCGGTCTGAAAAATGTTTATTTAGTGCTGAGAGGGGTTGAATGACAATGTTTATTTGTCAGAAATTTTATGAAAATCAGTTGGGAAGGATCCGTTTTCTGGGACACAGGGTACAGCCATGACCGCGGCGTTGAAACATATAGTAATTAAACCATTGCTCTCAGCGGTCTGAAAATGTTATTCATGCATGAGAGGGGATGAATTGACAATTGTTATTTGTCTGAATTTTATGAAAAATCATATTCGAATTTTCGGTTTTGTGGACGTTTGAACTAGATTGTTCCAACCATTTGCTACTCAGCGGTCTGAAAATGTCATTTTGCATTGAGAGGTGTAGGGATTGACAATTGTTATTTGTCAGAATTTTCTGAAATCAGCTGCGAATTAATCCAGTTTCGGACACAGGGTACCGCCATGCACCGCGTTGAAACATATATTTAATTACACCATTGTTCAGCAGTCTGAAAATGGTATTTTAGCATGGAGGGGATGAATTGACAATGTTATTTGTCAGATTTTCCTGAAAATCATATCAAATTTACGGTTTTTGGACGTTTGAAAATATATTTAATTACAACCATTGCTCTCAGCGGTCTGAAAATGTTATTTTATGCATGAGAGGGGATGAATTGACAATTGTTATTTGTCAGAATTTTCTGAAGATCATATTCGAATTTTCCGGTTTTCTGGACGTTGAAATATATTAACTACAACCATTGCTCTCAGCGGTATGAAAATGTTCATTCATGCATGAGAGGGGTGGAATTGGCACAATGTTATTGTCCAGAATTTCTGAAAATCAGTTGCGAATTATACCGTTCTCTGGACACAGGGTACCGCACATGCCCGCGTTGAAACATATATTTTATTACCACCATTGCTATCAGCGGTCTGAAAATGTCATTTCATGCAGAGAGGGGATGAATGGACAAGTGTATTTGTCAGAAGTTTCTGAAATATCATATTCGATTTTACGGTTTCATTGGACGTGTTGAAAAATATATTTATTACATCCATTTCTCTTAGCGGTAGGAAAATGTTATTTATGCATGAGAGGGGTTCAATTGACAATTGTTATTTGTCAGAATTTCCCGAAAATCAGTTGCGAATTGTCCCGTTTTCTGGATACAGGGTACCGCACATGCCCGCGTTGAAAAATATATTTAATTACAACCATTACTTCCAGCGGTCTGAAAATGTAATTTCATGCATGAGAGGGGATGGATTGACAGTTGTTATTTGTCAGAATTTCCTGAAAATCATATTCGAATTTACCGGTTTTTTGGACGTTTGAAAATATATTAAATTACAATCATTGCTCTCAGCGGTTGAAAATGTATTTTATGCAGAGAGGGGTGAATGACAATGTTATTTGTCAGAATTTTCTGGAAAATCAGTTGCGAATTAATCACGTTTTCTGGACACAGAGTACCGCAAATGCCGCGTTGAAAAATATATTTAATTCCAACCATAGCTCTCAGCGGTCTGAAAATGGTATTTATGCATGAAAGGGGATGAATTGACAATTGTTATTGTCAGAATTTCTGAAAATACAGTTTCGATTATCCCGTTGTCTGGGCACAGGGTACAGAACATGCCCGCGTTTGAAACATTATTTAATTACAACCATTGCTCGCAGCGGTCTTCTGAAAATGTTTTTTTATGGCATGAGAGGGGATGAATTGGACAGTTGGTATCGTCGAATTCCCTGGAAATCATATTCGAATTTACCGGTTTTTGGACGTGTAAAAATATAGTCAATTAAAACCATTGCTCTCAGCCGGTCTGAAAATGTCATTATGCCTAAAGGGGTTGAATTGACAAGTATTTGTCCGAAATTTCTGAAAACAGTTGCGCATTAGCCCGTTTCTACACAGGGTTACCGCACATTGCCAGCGTTGAAACATATATCATTACTCCCATGCTTCAGCGGTCGTCTGAAAATTCATTTTATGCAGGATGAGGGATGTCTTGGCAATGTGATTTGTCAGAATTTCTGAAAATCATATTCAATTTTCCGGTTTTGGACGTTTGAAAATATATTTAATTTACAACCATTGCTCTCAGCGGTCTTTAAAATCGGTTATTTAATGCATGAGAGGGGAGTGAAAGTGACAATTGTTATTCGTCAGAAGTCTCTGAAAATCTATTTCAATTTCCGGTTTCTGGAGTTGAAAATATATTTAATTAACCATTGCTCTCAGCGGTCTGAAATGGTATTTCAGGCAGGAGGGGATGAATGACAATGTTTTTTGTCGAATTATCTGCAAATCAATATTCGAATAATTTTCCGGTTGTTTTTGGGACGTTGTAATCCTCCCATATTTGATTACAACCATGCTCTCAGCGGCTGAAATGTTATTGTATGCATAGAGGGTTGATTGACAATTGTCATTGTCAGAATCTTTAGAAAAGCAGTTGCGAATCATCCCGTTTTCTGGACACAGGGTACCGCCCATCCCGGCGTTGAAACATATAGTAATTACAAACCATTGCTCTCAGCTGTCTGAAAATGTTATGTATGCATGCAGAGAGGATGAGGATGACAATGATATTTGTAGAATTTTTCTGAAAATCATTTTTCGAATTTTCCGGTTTTTTCGGACGTTCGAAAAATATATTAATTACAACCATTGCTCTCAGCGTTCTGAAAAGTTTTTTTAGCATACGAGGGGTTTGAAGTCAATTGTGCGTGTCAGGATATTTTCGAAAACTGGTGGTGATGATTAGTTAGGTCTCTGTTTTCTGGATCACAGGGCTACCGATTAGCATGCCCGGCCTTGCAAACAATATAAGTTAATTACCAACCATTGCTGCTGTCATAGCGGTCTGAAAATGTTATTTATGCCCATGAGATAGGGACTGCAATTGACAATTGTTAATACTTGCTCAGAATTTCTGAAACATCAGTTGCGAATGATACCGGTTTGCTGGACATTCAGCGGGGCGGTTTTAACGCACATGCCGCGTTGGAAACATATATTCAATTAAACCAGTGCCGCAGCGGTGCTGAAAATGTTATTTTATGCTGATAGGGGATGAATGACAATTGGAGTTTGGTCCGGAAATTCGGTGAAACAATCATATTCGCATAACGGGTTTTGGAAACGGTTAAAAAATACAATGCAAATTACAAACCAATTGCGCTATCAGCGCCAATGAATAGGGTTCGCGTATAATGAGAAATGTTATTTTATGCATGAGAGGGGGATGAGGTAAGGTTGGACAATTGTTTTTGTGCAGAATTTCTGGAAAATACAGTGCGAATTATCCGTTTTCGTGGAGGAACGGGAGGTACCGCACATGCCCGGACATGGTTGAACCCAAATATATTTAATTTACACAACCATGGGCTGGCTCAGCGGTCTGAAAAGGTTATTCTCTGCATGAGAGGGGATGAATTGACATTAGTATTGTCAGAATTTTCTGGTGGAAATCAAATATTCGAATTTCCAGGGGTTGTTGGACGTTGAAATATAGTTGATTTTACAACATTGCTATCAGCCGGTCTGACAAATGTCTTTATGCGATGGAGGGGGGTTGAATTGACAAGGGGTTTTTGTCAGACAGAAACAAATTTCTGATAACAGTCACAAGTTGCGAATTATCCAGTTTCTCGGAGACGACAGTGTGGGAGGTAAGACCGCACTCAGCTACGCCGTTGAAAACAGTTGATTCAATTGACACCATTGCTCACTCAGCGGTTGAAAATTTGTATTATGCATGGAGAGGGGGATAATGACAATTGTCATTAGATCAGAATTTTTAACAAAGTTCGTGTGCAGCGGAAACTTATAGTGTTGTTGCCCGGACCACAGGGGCGGGTACGCACATGCCACCGCGTATGAAACATTATATTTTCATTACAAACCATTGCTTCAGACGGTCTAAAGATGTTATTTCCATGCATGAGAGGGGGCGGAATGACAATGTTATTGTCAGAAATTTCTGAAAGATCTATTCGAAAGGTGTACCGGTTTTTGTGGACGTTGTAAACATATATTTAATTACAGACCGTGATTGCTCTCAGCGAGGTCTGAAAAGTTATTGGGAGTGTACTAAGTGAGAGGAGGATGAATTGCTAAGTGTTATTGTCAGAATTTTCTGCAAATAATTTCCGATTTTCTCGGTTTTTTGGGAGGTCCGAAAAATAGTTTAATTAAAAAACCATTGACTGAAATCAATACGATTCTGAACTGTGTTTTTAGGATGCATAAGCCATCGGCCCAACAGACGGATAGCCAAAGAGAAAGAGGGGTTGAATTGACACTGTTATCATGCAGAAATCTTTGAAATCACGTTCGCGAATTATGCAGCAGCGTGTTTTGCGGGTACAAGGGTACCGCACACATGCCCGCGTTGACTACCATGGATATATTAAATTACATGAAAAAAAAAATCCCCCCCTCATTTAACTTGCTCTCAGCGACGGTCTGAAAATGTGATTATTATGCATGAGGAGGGGAAGATGAATGGGGACAACTGGTTATTTGTCGAGATTTCTGAAAATTCAGCTTGTAATTAGCACGTTTTCCTGGAACACCCGCGGGGATACCGCACATGCCCGCGTTATAGTGAAAAACAGATATTCAAATTACTACCATTGCTCTCAGCGGTCTGAAAATGTTATTTTATGCATGAAAGGGGATGAATGGGACAATTGTTATTTGTCAGAATTTTCGAAAATAATATTCGAATTTTCCAGGATCTCTTTGGACACGTTTTGAAAATAATATTTAAAGAAGTTACAACAGCCAATATGCTCCCGGACGATGGCAGCAGTCGGATGAATAAGATATTTATGCATGGAAGGGGGTGAATTGGACAGCTTGTTACTCGGTCAAGAATTTGGTCTAAAAATCAGTTGCGGCAATATCCCGTGTTCTGGACACAGAGTACCGCGACATGCCGCGTTGAAGAACATATATTTAATTTACAACATTGCTCTCAGCGGTTCTGAAAAGTTATTTATGCATGAGAGGGGCATGAATCTGAAATTGTTATTGTCAGAATTTTCTGAAATCATATTCGAATTATTCTCCGGTTTTGGTGGAGGCGTTTGAAAATATATTAATAAACAACCATGTGGTCTCAAGCGTTCTGAAAATGTCATTTATGCATGGAGGGATGAATTGACAATTGTAGTGTCAGCATTGTTCTGAAACTCCTATTCGAATTTTCCCGGTTTTGGACCGTTTGAAAATATATTAATTACACCATATGCTCTCAGAACAGGTCGGAAACAATGATATTTTAGGCATAGAGGGGGTTTGAATTGACAATGGTTATCTGTCAGAATTTTTTAAAAATCAGTTGGCAGAGATTATCTTAGTTTATCTGGACAAAGCAAGGAAATGGGTTACCGCACCCATGACCGAGTTGAAACATCTATTCAATAAAAATACCATGTGCTCTCAGCGATCTGAAAATGTTATTTTATGCATGAGAGGGGATGAATTGACAATTGTTATTTGTCAGAATTTTCTGAAAATCAGTTTCGAATTATCCCGTTTTCTGGACACAGGGTACCGCACATGCCCGCGTTGAAACATATATTTAATTACAACCATTGCTCTCGGCGGTCTGAAAATGTTATTTTATGCATAAGAGTGGATGAATTGACATTTGTTATTTTTTAGAATTTTCTGAAAATCAGTTTCGAATTATCCCGTTTTCCGGACACAGGGTACCGCACATGCCCGCGTTGAAACATATATTTAATTACAACCATTGCTTCCAGCGGTCTAAAAATGTTATTTCATGCATGAGAGGGGATGAATTGACACTTGTTATTTGTCAGAATTTTCTGAAAATCATATTCGAATTTACCGGTTTTTTTGGACGTTTGAAAATATATTTAATTACAACCATTGCTCTCAGCGGTCTGAAAATGTTATTTTATGCATGAGAGGGGTTGAATTGACAATTGTTATCTGTCAGAATTTTCTAAAAATCAGTTGCGAATTATCCCGTTTTCTGGACACAGAGTACCGCACATGCCCGCGTTGAAACATATATTTAATTACAACCATTGCTCTCAGCGGTCTGAAAATGTTATTTTATGCATGAGAGGGGATGAATTGACAATTGTTATTTGTCAGAATTTTCTGAAAATCATATTCGAATTTTCCGGTTTTTTGGACGTTTGAAAATATATTTAATTACAACCATTGCTCTCAGCGGTCTGAAAATGTCATTTCATGCATGAGAGGGGTTGAATTGACAATTGTTATTTGAAAGATATTTCTGAAAATCAGTTGCGAATTATCCCGTTTTCTGGACACAGGGTACCGCACATGCCCGCGTTGAAACATATATCTAATTACAACCATTGCTCTCAGCGGTCTGAAAATGTTATTTTATGCATGAGAGGGGATGAATTGACAATGGTTATTCGTCAGAATTTTCTGAAAATCATTTTCGAATTTTCCTGTTTTTCGGACGTTTGAAAATATATTTAATCACAACCATTGCTCTCAGCGGTCTGAAAATGTTATTTTATGCATGAGAGGGGTTGAATTGACAATTGTTATTTATCAGAATTTTCTGAAAATCAGTTTCGAATTATCCCGTTTTCCGGACACAGGGTACCGCACATGCCCGCGTTGAAACATATATTTAATTACAACCATTGCTTCCAGCGGTCTAAAAATGTTATTTCATGCATGAGAGGGGATGAATTGACAATTGTTATTTGTCAGAATTTTCTGAAAATCAGTTGCGAATTATCCCGTTTTCTGGACACAGGGTACCGCACATGCCCGCGTTGAAACATATATTTAATTACAACCATTGCTCTCAGCGGTCTGAAATGTTATTTTATGCATGAGAGGGGATGAATTGACAATTGTTATTTGTAAGAATTCTCTGAAAATCATATTCGAATTTTCCGTTTTTTTGGACGTTTGAAAATATATTTAATTACAACCATTGCTCTCAGCGGTCTGAAAATGTTATTTTATGCATTTGAGGGGTTGAATTGACAATTGTTATTCGTCAGAATTTTCCGAAAATCAGTTGCGAATTATCCCGTTTTCTGGACACAGGGTACCGCACATGCCCGCGTTGTTGAATATATTTAATTACAACCATTGCTCTCAGCGGTCTGAAAATGTCTCTTTATGCATGAGAGGGGATGAATTGACAATTGTTATTTGTCAGAATTTTCTGAAAATCATATTCGAATTTTCCGGTTTTTTGGACGTTTGAAAATATATTTAATCACAACCATTTCTCTCAGCGGTCTGAAAATGTTATTTTATGCATGAGAGGGGTTGAATTGACAATTGTTATTTGTCAGAATTTTCTGAAAATCAGTTGCGAATTATCCCGTTTTCTGGAACCAGGGTACCGCACATGCCCGCGTTGAAACATATATTTAATTACAACCATCGCTCTCAGCGGTCTGGAAATGTTATTTTATGCATGAGTGGGGATGAATCGACAGTTGTTATTTGTCAGAATTTTTCGAAAATCATATTCGAATTTTCCGGTTCTTTGGACGTTTGAAAATATATTCAATTCCAACCATTGCTCTCAGCGGTCTGAAAATGTTATTTTATGCATGAGAGGGGTTGAATTGACAATTGTTATTTGTCAGAATTTTCTGAAAATCAGTTGCGAATTATCCCGTTTTCTGGACACAGGGTACCGCACATGCCCGCGTTGAAACATATAATAAATTACAACCATTGCTCTCAGCGGTCTGAAAAGCTATTTCATGCATGAGAGGGGATGAATTGGCAATTGTTATTCGTCAGAATTTTCTGCAAATCATATTCGAATTTTCCGGTTGTTTGGACGTTTGAAAATATATTTAATCACAACCATTGCTCTCAGCGGTCTGAAAATGTCATTTTATGCATGAGAGGTGTTGGATTGACAATTGTTATCTGTCAGAATTTTCTGAAAATCAGTTGCGAATTATCCCGTTTCCCGGACACAGGGTACCGCACATGCCCGCGTTGAAACATATATTTAATTACAATCATTGCTCTCAGCGGTCTGAAAATGTTATTTCATGCATGAGAGGGGATGAATTGACAATTGTTATTTGTCAGAATTTTCTGAAAATCATTTTCGAATTTTCCGGTTTTTTGGACATATGAAAATATATTTAATTACAACCATTGCTCTCAGCGGTCTGAAAATGTTATTTCATGCATAAGAGGGGTTGAATTGACAATTGTTATTTGTCAGAATTTCCCGAAAATCAGTTGCGAATTGTCCTGTTTTCTGGATACAGGGTACCGCACATGCCCGCGTTGAAACATATATTTAATTACAACCATTGCTCTCAGCGGTCTGAAAATGTTATTTTATGCATGAGAGGGGATGAATTGACAATTGTTATTTATCAGAATCACGTTTTATCAGAAAAACATCTATCACGGTCTTTTCTCTGAACCGGCCGTGTATTGCTTGCATTTCAGGAGAGCTGCTGAGCGTGAACCCGCGCGTGGCCAAGTGGATCCCGGGCCTGTTCAAGCTCAACGAAAGCGCCGTCAGCATTGTTGCATTGCATTGTCTCCACTCAACGTTGCTCGGATGTCTGAACAACGGTACACTGTTGTTCGCCATCTACTCAATGTTGCTCAGACGGCTAAACAACGTTAAATGACTCCACTCAACGTTGCTCGGATGTCTGAACAACGGTGCACTGTTGTTCGCCTTCTACTCAACGTTGCTCAGACGGCTAAACAACGTTATATTGTCTCCACTCAACGTTGTTGGGATGTCTGAACAACGGTACACTGTTGTTCGCCATCTACTCAACGTTGCTCAGACGGCTCAACAACGTTACATTGTCTCCACTCAACGTTGCTCAGATGGCTAAACAACGTTACATTGATTCGAGTGCCATCTACTCAACGTTACATTGTCGTCAACTCAACGTTGCGCGTAGGCCTACATCTACTCAACGTTACGCGTAGACCTACATCTACTCAACGTTGCGCGTAGGCCTACATCTCTCAACGTTGCGCGTAGGCCTACATCTCTCAACGTTACACTGTTTCTTCACAACGTTGCACGTACGTCTAAACAACGTTACATTGATTCGAGTGCCATCTACTCAACGTTGCGCGTAGGCCTACATCTACTCTACGTTGCGCGTAGGCCTACATCTCTCAACGTTGCGCGTAGGCCTACATCTCTCAACGTTACACTGTTTCTTCACAACGTTGCACGTACGTCTAAACAACGTTACATTGATTCGAGTGCCATCTACTCAACGTTGCGCGTAGGCCTACATCTACTCTACGTTGCGCGTAGGCCCACATCTACTCAACGTTGCGCGTAGGCCTACATCTCTCAACGTTACACTGTTTCTACACAACGTTGCACGTACGTCTTTGTTCGCGTCTAATGAACGTTACATTGTTTTAAAAGTGCTGGTTCCGTGTTTGCGCCCGTTAGAGTGTCGTGGGCGGTGAATCCTCGTAGCCGAGGGCCTCATTCCTGCACGGTGGAACGGTCGGATCTTGAACACCGTTTCTTGTCACGCTCCTTCGTCCACACGCACGAGTGTTATTGCGTGAATAATATAGTCATGTATTATTTGTACACTGATAATGGCATTAAAATATATATCATTATTATAATATAGAGAGAGTACAATTTATATTGTAGTATTTATTGGTGATTTTATTGAGTCAGGTAAGTGTTACCGTCCCGCATGGTATTGGTGTGTCTAGGAGAAAAGCCTGAGGCTTAATACGGTGTAACCTCTACGCATCGTTCCCGGATCCATCGTTTTCCTGCTTGTATCATTCATTTTGTCTCACCTAACTCCTATAATCAATGTTAAATTTTCCTGGATGCATGCTTTTATTTTAATGGTCCCTTGAAGAACGATGGATAGAGGTTTCACTGTGTATGCATTGTGTGAAAGGTAAAGAGAGAACAGCTTACCGAGGTTCACAAGTAGATAGGCCTACTCACGGTGGAGAGCCGTTGATAGAACACAGAGATGGTTTAGACACGCGAGGTTTAGACGTTTCGGCTGTTGCCTTGGTCACAGTGACTACCTACTCTACTGTGATCAATCATCAATCGTGATCGTCAATCAATCGTGATCAATCATTGATCAGTTAACAATCCTGTAACTGGAGTTCAACCAATAATTATGATATTCATTCCCCTATTTCTAAGGGAAACTATAAACCCTCATCTCAGTTCAGAATTTACCATTACATATATATTTACATATTTTATTCATTCATTACAGATTGTTCATAGAACAGGTGGTAATGGTTACTATACCTAATGAAATTACAACCAAACATACTTGATAAAATTATACTTAATTTTTTTCTTAGCTCTCTTCTTAAATCACCAATCTTCGTTACATTCTTGAAATCTTCTTCCAATTCATTCCATTCCCACGTCGTTCTTTGTATGAATCCATTTTCACCTACTTCTCTATCCACTTAATTCTTTGTCCTCCGTGGACCGTGCGTCATGAGGTAGACATTACCCTGTTCTGTGAGGATCGAGAAATGTCTACGTCACGACTAAACTACCGGGTCCTGGAGGTCGAACGGATTTGTTTTAATGTCTGAAATTGGTATTTTCATTTCTAGTTTTCTCTGAGATAATAATAATAATTATCTAACCCTGTTTCCAAAAATAACATTGGGTCAGGGGGTGGGTGCTCCCACCATCACTAGGGCCGCAGGATTCCTAGAAACCGGCTGGCGTTTCATCCTCATCTTCCTCCTCTTCTTAATCTACTTCCGGTTGATCCACCAATTCCTTCCACCTTGTTCTGTTCTCCCAATGTCCTTCTGTCTCTAACTCACTCGACCTTCCTCCTCTCTTCAGTACATCCTCTTTGATCAGTCCAATCCACCGCTCTCTCACTCTCCGTGTTCCCGCTGCAGCCGCCTCGAATACCCGCCTTCCTCTTCCTGTGACCGAACCACCTGAGCCTCCCTAATCCCTCTACTTCTCATCTGCCTATTCCGAACTTTATCCATTATTGTAACTCCCTTCACACAGAACTGGTTCTTCAGTTCTTGCACTATCGTGTTTGTTTGTAACCGTGGTGCTGCACCAAAGCTACACTTTCTTGTTTGTTTGTCCTGGTTCACTTGCTCTAGTTCAGGTACTTCTACACCAGCTACGGAGCAAGATGGCAGGCGCCAAGATCAAGTTGTATGCGGACGCTTTGCTGGCTTACTAGATGTTGACGCTGAAATTCGTGTCGATGAGAATGAAAAAATATATAATCGAATAAGGGTTGTCATTATTAAATATATTACTATTCATTAATCACATTCCATGATATTTAATATCGCCTTCTCCATCAACGTGTCTGCTTCCATTTCGAAATTCGCGTCTAGGAACCGAAAAATCGGCACCTTCGTGTTTGTTTGTACCTCATCGTTTCGGTATCGTTTCCTGCACAAAACCCGTAATATGACACATTTTCTTTTTACACCAGCTACACTTTAGTCCAGGTCTGTAAACACAAACAAACAGGCCTTATGTGAACTAAGAGTTGTGATGGAAATGAAGAGATGTCTGAGTGACCGCCTCTAGGTTGTTGTTGTACCTCGGAGGGAGACCGAGGGTGCGTTGTGAGATGAGTGTAGACGTACTTCCTTTTTACACCAGCTACACTTTAGTCCAGGTCTGTAAACACAAACAAAGAGGCCTCATGTGAACTAAGAGTTGTGATGGAAATGAAGGGATGTCTGAATGACCGCCTCTAGGTCGTTGTTGTACCTCGGAGGGAGACCGAGGGAGCGTTGTGAGATGAGTGGAGACGTACTTCCTTTTTACACCAGCTACACTTTAGTCCAGGTCTGTAAACACAAACAAACAGGCCTTATGTGAACTAAGAGTTGTGATGGAAATGAAGGGATGTCTGAATGACTGCCTCTAGCTCGTTGTACCTCGAAGGAGGACCGAGGGAGCGTTGTGAGATGAGTGTAGACGTACTTCCTTTTACACCAGCTACACTTTAGTTCAGGTCTGTAAACACAAACAAACAGGCCTCATGTGAACTAAGAGTTGTGATGGAAATGAAGGGATGTCTGAATGACTGCCTCTAGGTTGTTGTTGTACCTCGGAGGGAGACCGAGGGAGCGTTGTGAGATGAGTGTAGACGTACTTCCTTTTACACCAGCTACACTTTAGTCCAGGTCTGTAAACACAAACAAACAGGCCTCATGTGAACTAAGAGTTGTGATGGAAATGAAGGGATGTCTGAACGACCGCCTCTAGGTCGTTGTTGTACCTCGAAGGAGGACCGAGGGAGCGTTGTGAGGTGAGTGTAGACGTACTTCCTTTTTACACCAGCTACACTTTAGTCCAGGTCTGTAAACACAAACAAACAGGCCTCATGTGAACTAAGAGTTGTGATGGAAATGAAGGGATGTCTGAGTGACTGCCTCTAGGTTGTTGTTGTACCTCGGAGGGAGACCGAGGGAGCGTTGTGAGATGAGTGTAGACGTACTTCCTTTTACACCAGCTACACTTTAGTCCAGGTCTGTAAACACAAACAAACAGGCCTCATGTGAACTAAGAGTTGTGATGGAAATGAAGGGATGTCTGAATGACCGCCTCTAGGTTGTTGTGTACCTCGGAGGAGACCGAGGGAGCGTTGTGAGGTGAGTGTAGACGTACTTCCTTTTACACCAGCTACAACTTTAGTCCAGGTCTGTAAACACAACAAACAGGCCCTCATGGTGAACTAAGAGTTTGAATGGAAATGAAGGGATGTCTGAATGACCGCCTCTAGGTCGTTGTTGTACCTGGGAGGGAGACCGAGGGAGCGTTGTGAGGTGAGTGTAGACGTACTTCCTTTTTACACCAGCTACACTTTAGTTCAGGTCTGTAAACACAAACAAACAGGCTCAAGGTGAATAAGAGTTGTGATGGAAATGAAGGGATGTCTGAATGACCGCCTCTAGGTGGTTGTACCTCGGAGGGGGACCGGAGGGAGCGTTGTGTAGATGAGTGTAGACGTACTTCCTTTTACACCAGCTACACTTTAGTCCAGGTCTGTAAACACAAACAAACAGGCCTCATGTGAACTAAGAGTTGTGATGGAAATGAAGGGATGTCTGAATGACTGCCTCTAGGTTGTTGTTGTACCTCGGAGGGAGACCGAGGGAGCGTTGTGAGGTGAGTGTAGACGTACTTCCTTTTACACCAGCTACACTTTAGTCCAGGTCTGTAAACACAAACAAACAGGCCTCATGTGAACTAAGAGTTGTGATGGAAATGAAGAGATGTCTGAATGACCGCCTCTAGGTCGTTGTTGTACCTGGGAGGGAGACCGAGGGAGCGTTGTGAGGTGAGTGTAGACGTACTTCCTTTTTACACCAGCTACACTTTAGTTCAGGTCTGTAAACACAAACAAACAGGCCTCATGTGAACTAAGAGTTGTGATGGAATGAAGGGATGTCTGAATGACCGCCTCTAGGTTGTTGTACCTCGGAGGGGGACCGAGGGAGCGTTGTGAGATGAGTGTAGACGTACTTCCTTTTTACACCAGCTACACTTCAGTTCAGGTCTGTAAACACAAACAAACAGGCCTCATGTGAACTAAGAGTTGTGATGGAAATGAAGGGATGCGAAACCGCCTCTAGGTCGTTGTTGTACCCGAAGAAGGACGGAGGAGCGTTGTGAGGGGAGTGTAGACGTCGATGAAGTGTGATTGTTGTCACACAGATTTGACATGATTAGTGAATGCGTGTGACACGACCTCCGATGAGTGATGTGAAATGGGAGGAAATGTTGTTTTCTTGGGTCAAACCGGAGCAAAAGTAGCGTGCCGCCATCATCGGATTTCCCGTGTGTGAGCTAGACGAGCTAAAAATGGCACGCTGCAAAACTCCATGACTGGGGCTCTAGGTCTTACTGGGGCTTGGTGTGAATAAACATGGACGAGCAGAGTTCCTAACGAGTTATTCGACGAGCAGAGGTTCCCTATTCAGATTATTCGAAGACGGTCGGGGTTGTGTCGTATAGAATAAACATGGGATAAGACGAGCAGGGTTTCCATCAGTTATTCGAGACGTTCGTGGTTTGTCGTATAGAATAACTGAGATGAGAGCGAGCAGAGGTTTCCAATTCAGATTATTCAGACGTTCGTGGTGGATTTGGTCGTATAGAAAACATGGGATGAGACGAGCAAGACGGTTTCCGGATCAGATTATATCGAGCGAGGGAAGTGGCGAGAGGGAAACGCAGGTTTTGTCGTCTAGAAATAACATGGGAGGAAGTGACCGAGCGGAGGGTTCCTATTGAAGATCGATATCGACGAGCAGAGGTTTCCTATTCAGATGATGGTCGAGAGAACGTGGCTCGGGGTAGTTGTCGTTTATAGAATAACATGGGAGGAGACGCGCAGAGGTTCCTAACGGGAGATTATTCGAGGACGGCAGGGTTTTGTCGTATAGAATAACATGGGAGGAGACGAGCGAGGGTTCCTATAACTAGATTATTCGAGGCGCTCGTGGTTTTGTCGTAAAGAATACATGGGATAAGACGGAGCAGAGGGTTCCCATTCAGAGATTCGCCGAAGAAGAGGGTTCCTATGCGATTAATCGAGGGGACGGTCGGGGTATTTGTCGTATAGAATAACATGGGATAAGACGAGAAGAGGTTTCCTAACGAGATTATTCGACGAGAAGGGCTTTCTATCAATTTTCGAACGGTAGGGGTTTTGTCGTATAGAATAACAGGGATGAGACGAGGAGAGGTTTCCACTATGAGAGTATTCGAGACGGTTCGGGGTTTGTGTATAGAATAACATGGGATAAGACGAGCAGAGGTTTCCTATTGCGATTATTCGACGTGCAGAGGTTTCCCTATTCGGATGATTCGGACGTTCGGGGTTTTGTCGTATATAGAATAACATGGGATAAGAGAGCAGAGGTTTCATATCGAGGTAGTCGAGGACGTTAGTGTGGTTTTTGTCGTATAGAAAACATGGGAGGAGACGAGCAGAGGTTTCTATCGAGATTATTCGAGACGACGTTCGGGGTTTGTGTATAGAATTAAAACTGGAGAAGACGAGCAGCGGGTTTCATATCGAGATTATTCGAGACGGTCGGGTGTGTCGTATAGAATAAATGGGAGGAGACGAGCAGAGGGTCCTATTCAGAGTATTCGACGAAGCCAGAGGTTCCTATTAAGTATTCGAGGGACGTCGTGGTGGATGTGTCGTTTATAGATAAAATGGATAGACGAGCAGCGGTTTCCATCGAGCTTATTTCGAGCGCTCGTGGATTTGTGTAGAGAATATCATGGAGTAGGACGAGCAGGGTTTGCCTATCCGATTTTTATTCGGAGACGGTCGTGGGTTGGTCTATAGAATAACATGGGATAAGACGAGCAGAGGTTTCCTTATTCCGATTATCGACGAGCAGAGGTTTCCTATCAGATTATTCGAGACGCTCGGGGTTTTGGTCGGATTAGAATAACATGGATACGACGAGCAGAGGTTCCTATTCAGATTATTCGACGGAGCAGAGGTTCACATTCAGATTTTCGAGACGGGGTCGGTGGTTTTGGACGATAGAATAACATGGGATAAGGACGAGCAGGGTTTCCTATTCAGATTTATTCGAGGACGGTCGGGGTTGTGTCGTTTAGAATAACATGGGATAAAGCGGCGAGGTTCCTAACGAGATTATTCGACGAGCAGAGGTTTCCTATTAGATTATTCGAGACGGTCGGGGTTTTGTCGTATAGAATAACATGGGATAAGACGGAGAGTTCCTACTTCAGATTATTCGCGAGCAGAGTTTTTCCCATTGATTTACGAGACGGTCGGGGGTTTTGTGTATAGATAGAATAAACATGGGATACGACGAGCAGAGGTTTACTATTCAGATTATTCGACGAGAAGAAGGTTTCCATTAAGATTATTCGAGCCGGTCGTGGTTTTGTCGTATAGAATAAACATGGATAAGACGAGCAGAGGTTTACTATTCAGATTTATTCGAACGAGCAGAGGTTTCTATAAGATTATTCGAGACGCTCGGGGTTTTGCGTATTGAATAAACATGGAGGAGAACGAGCAGAGGTTTCATCTATTCAGATTATCGACGACGGTCGGGTTTGTCGTATAGAATAAACATGGGAGGAGACGAGCAGAGGGTTCCTATCGAGATTTTCGAGACGGTCGTGGATTTGTCGTCCGTAAGGAATAACATGGGCGGAGACGAGCAGAGGTTTCTATCAGAGTATTCGAGGACGGGCGGGTTTTGTCGTACTAGAATAACATGGGATAAGACGAAGCAGAGGTTTCCTATTCGATTCTTCGGAGCCGGTCGTGTTTTGTCGTATATAGACTAACATGGGAGAAGAGAGCAAGAGGTTTCCTATTCAGATTATTCGAGACGTCGTGGTTTTGTCGTATAGAATAAAATGGGAGAAGCGAGCAGAGGTTTCCTATCAGATTATTCGAGACGTTCGTGGTTTGGTCGTATAGAATAACATGGGATAAGACGAGCAGAGGGTCCTATCAGATTATGCGACGACGGTAGGGTTTTGTCGTATAGAAATAACATGGCGGGGATAAGACGAGCAGAGGTTTCCTTCGAGGAATATCGACGAGCGAGGTTTCCATTTCAGTTTATTCGAGACGGTCGGGGTTTTGTCGTATAGAATAACATGGATAAGGACGAGCAGAGGGTCCTATTCAGATATTCGAGACGTTCGTGGGTTTGGTCGTAAAGGAATAACATGGGATAAGACTAGCAGAGGTTTCCTATTCAGAATTATTCGAACGAGCAGAGGTTCATAGAAATTATCGAGACGTTCGGGGATTTGTCGTAGAATAACATGGGATAAGACGAGCCGAGGTTTCATATTCGATTAGTCGACGAGCAGAGGTTTCCTATCAGATTATTCGAGAAGTTCGATGGTTTTGTCGTATAGGAAAACATGGGAGGAGACGAGGATTGAGGTTTCACTATTCGAGATTATTCGACGAGCAGGACGTTCATATCAGATATCGACGAGCAGAGGTTTTCCTATTGAGATATTCGAGACGGTGGGTTTTGGTCGGATAGAATAACATGGATAATGACGAGCAGGGTTTCCTATTCAGATTATTTCGAGACGTTCGTGGTTGTGTCGTAAGAATAACATGGGATAAGACGAGCAGAGGTTTCCTATTCAGATTATGACGAGCAGAGGGTTCTATTCAGATTATTCGATGACGTTCGGGTTTGTCGTATAGAATAACATGGGAGAAGACGAGCAGAGGTAGGTTTCCTATCGAGATTTATCGGCGAGCAGAGGTTCCTCTTCAGATTATTGAGGCCCCCGGTCGGGAATTTGTCGTATAGAATAACATGGGCGAAGGACGAGCAGAGGTTTCCTATCAGATATTCGAGACGTTCGTGGATTTGTGTATAGAATAACATGCGGAGAGAGTCGGCAGAGGTTGCCTATCGAGATTATTCGACGAGGCAGAGGTTTCCTATCGAAATTATTCGAGACGTTCGGGATTGTCGTATAGACTAACATGGAGAAGACGAGCAGATGGTTTCCTATTCAGATTATTCGTAGACGGTTCGGGGTTTTGTCGTTAAAGAATAAACATGGATAGACGAGCAGAGGTTCCTATTCAGATGATTCGGGACGAGCAGAGGTTTCAGATCGAACTTATCGAGACGTTCGTTGGTGGATTTGTGTTTAGAATCATGGGAGGAGGACGAGCAGAGGTTTCCTATTCAGAGTATTCGAGGACGTCGGGTTGTGTAGTATAGAAGAACATGGGAATTAAGACGAGAGCAGAGGTTTCCTAACGAGAAGTATGATTAGACGAGCAGAGGGGTTCCTATTGGCAGAATTATATCGGAGACGGGCGGGGTTTTTGTCGTATAGAATAACATGGATAAGAGAGCAGAGGTTTGCGCCAGTCAGATATCTCGGACGTTCGTGGATTGGTCGTATGAATAACATGGGGAGGAGGACGAGCAGAGGTTTCCTATCAGATATTTCGGAGCTGTCGGGTTTGGTCGTATAGCATAAACATGGGATAAGACGAGCAGACGTTTCCTATTCAGAGTATTCGACGGAGCAGAGGTGTTCCTATTCAGATTATTCGGACGTTTCGGGATGTCGTAGAGAATAACATGGGATAGACGAGCAGAGGGTTTTACTTTCCGAGATTATTCGAGCGTTCGTGGTGTTTGTCGTATAGGAATAACATGGTATAAGACGAGCAGAGGTTTACCTATTCAGATTATCGAGACGTCGTGGGATTTGTAGTATGAAAAATGGGATAAGACGAGCAGAGGTTTCCTATTTCAGATTATCGACGAGACGGAGGTTTCCTATTCAGATTATCGAGACGGTCGGGTTTTGTCGTTTAGCATAACATGGGAGGAAGACGAGCAGATGTTTCCCTATTAAGATATTCGACGAGCAGAGGTTTCTATTCAGATTATTCGAGGGGACGGTTCGTGTATTTGTCGTATAGAATAACATGGGATGGACGAGCAGAGGTTCCTATCTGGATTATCGAGACGTTCGTGGATATATGTCGTATAGAATACAGGATCAGAAGAGCAGAGGTTTCCTATCGAGATATTCGAGCGTAAGGTTCGTGGATTGTCGTATAGTAATCAAAATGGGGGGGTGGGGGAGGAGACGGAGCGAGGTTTTCATATTTCAGATTATTCGATCGAGCAGAGGTTTCCTATCAGATTATTCGAGAGTTCGTGGATTTTACGTATAGAAAACATGGGATAAGACGAGCAGAGGTTTCCTATTCAGATTATTCGAGACGGTGACGGCGCGTTTTGTCGTTATAGAATACATGGGATACGAGCAGGCAGAAGGTGTCCTATTCAGTATTCGAGACGGGCTCGTGGTTTTGTCGTATAGAATAACATGGGATCAGACGTAGAGCAGGAGGTTGAAAGTATCGAGATGTATTCGAGGCAACAGGGGTGCGGGCTTTTGGTGTATGGGAGAATAACATGGGATAAGACGAGCAGGGGTCCTAACGAGATTATTCGAAGACTGGTCGAGCCGTTGAGAGTTGGTCGTATAGAATAACACTGGATAAGGACGAGGAAAGAGGTTTCCTATGTCAGATTATTCGACGAGCAGAGGTTTTCATTCAGATAATTCGAGCGGTGTGGTTTTTGTCGTGACATGGAAAGATAACATGGGATTAAGACGAGCAGAGTTTTCTATTTCAGATTATTCGAGCGTTCGTGGATTCTCGTTAGAATAACATGGGATAAGGACGAGGCAGAGGTGTCTATTCAGATTATTTCGAGCGTGTGGTTTTGCGTACTAGAATAACATCGGTAAGACGGAGCAGAGGTTCCTATTCAGATTCGAGACGTTCGTGGTTGTGTCGTATAGAATAAACATGGAATAAGACGAGCAGAGGTTTGCCTATTAGATTATTCCCGAGAGTTCTGGATGTTCGTTAATAGAATACCCGGGAACGGAGACGAGCAGAGTTTCCTATGCTCAGATTATCGAGACGTTCGTGTTTGTCGTATAGAATAAACAGGGGCTTACAGACAGAGCAGAGGTTTCCTATCCAGAAAACGGAGATTCGAGGACGTTCGTGGACTTGTTCGCTTTATAGAAAGAGTACACATGGATTAAGACACGTCAGAGGTTACTATCAGATTATTCGAGACGTTCGGGGTTTTGTCGTATAGAATAACATGGGAGGAGACGAGCAGAGGTTTCCTATTGAGATTATTCGAGACGGTCGGGGCTTTATCGTATAGAATAACCATGTGCTTTTTGGTCAAATTTTTTTGTCGCCTGAAACTTTGTGTTGAATTTCCCAGTTCTATTATTATGTAGGTGTTGTGCGATCAATTTGGAACATAAATCCGGTTTCAGTTTCCAAATTGAGTTCAATTTAAAGATTTTAGAGCGAAAATCAACTTCCTCTATTTGCTATGGTGGGGGCCTATGTAGAATTTAAAATCCTCATAATTACTTTGAAATGTAATAAAATTGAATTATTCCAAGGAAATTGTGTTTTTTTGACTCATTATGAAGTGTAATATAGTACACCTACAATATTTCAAGTAAGATTGTAGTAAGCCCCCCCTCCTGCGGGCGCAGGCGGACTTCCTGTAGATCACGATCAGGATATATCAGGAGTACAAGTTAACAGTCGAGAACATCATAATTTCATTGTAACTCATCATCAGTTTATTATCACTTTATGTACAAGTTGTATCAATAAATCATTCAATCACATAATATGCACTTGCATTCTATTCATTGTTCTTCTTAAACCAATGCAGTAAGCAAAGTGAAGAAATATCTCCGCAAGCCAACTGCATCAGAAGCTGCAGCTGCTGCAATGGACGAAGTCTGCTCCATGCAAGTGATGCTGGATAACTTGCAAACGCCTGGGCATGTCATCAGCTTGAAAACCTGCAACAAGTGGGAACAAATCTATTAGATTGACTTCAGTACATTTCTCACGAATCACCCATTCACCATAAACTTGACCTAAAACTTGATCCTTCAACTGGCTCACGGTAATATGACCCGACTCAATAATGTTGACGACCCACAAATATCGCGGCAATAATACCGCCGAGCGACATAAGGGATATCGCGGAGGCCAAATAACCGCGGTCAGAATATCGCGAGACATAAACCGCGAGGACATACCAGCGTGGGTAATAATATCGCGGAGGCCAAATAACGCGGTCAAAATGAATTTCCGCGGACAAGAAGAGCGCAATCTTTTTGTCTGCGCGACCTTATGTACGCGCGATCATTTCACCCAACTCGATTTATGCCGCGAGATTATTGCGACTACCGCTCTCTTGTTGCCGGCTACCCCTTTTACTTAGGCCGGTTGGACTTAATAAAATGCTACCTACATTCCCGCACATTTACCTACGTCTAATTTCAACAGTTGAAACAACTCTCTCAACAGCGTCAGTTGAGAGCAACATAACCTAAACATTGTTTCTTCAAAGTCTAATGAGAGGATCTAATAATTTGTTCCCTAGTTTATAATATGTATTATGAGAAAATAATTAGGCCTATAGAATTATTACAGTTTTCACAATGTCGTAATTCATTTACACAGCGTTGAGTATTGTTCCCAGTGTTGTTATTAGTCGTTAACAAACAATAGGCTTTACACATTCAACCAAACTGATGGTCGTACGGTGGTAGAACTAAGCGCCGATGGTCGTTCTACATTTTCCGAAACTTGAGTAATAAGTTTGGAGTTTGCTAACGTGTACTATCAAGTATTAATCATCAAGTTTAATGCTGTCATGAACAGTAACAGGAATACCGTATGACCAAAACCATTTGTAAGTTCTAAGTTTACGGTCAAGTTTAATTGTGAACGGGCCTTAAAGACGACAACAACTTTTCCAGAATCGAAGGTGTACACTTTTGGCATACAGTTTGGAGACACGACTTCAACCTGTAACTGTAACCCCAAACATTGGTGAAAAAATGGTATCACCCTGCGTAGGTACTATGTCTCATACGACTGCATACGATGGCAGCCTATACAAAGAAATTTAACATTGATTGCGAGAGGAAGCATAGGCAACAGCCGAAAATACGGGTGAGAAACTGTAGATGGCATCCCTGTCTCTCCTCCCTCAAACTAGTCTCTCCTTGTCTGCTCTCCATCCTCAACTTGTCTCCTGTCTGTATCCCCTCCAAAACTGTCTCTCCGTTGTCTGTCTCTCCCTGCCTCAACTTGTCCGTCCACTATCCCACCGGCCAAAACTACGGGTGAGAAACTGTGGGTTGGCTCCATGGGCTCTCCCTCCTCAACTTGTCTCTCATTGTTTGTCTCTCCATCCCTCAACTTGTATCTCCTTGTCGGTCTCTCCCTCCTCAACTTGTCTCTCATTGTCTGTATCTCCCTCCTCAACTTGTCCGTCGATGTAGCCACTGGCCGAAACTCGGGGTGAGAAATGTGGGTGACTCCTGTCTCTCTTCCTCAACTGTCTCGCCTGTCTGTCTCTCCTCCCTCAACTTGTCGGTCCACTCTTGCCACCGGCCGAAATACGGGTGAGAAAATTGGGTTGGCCTCTATATCTCACTGTAGTCTCTCCTCCCTCAATGTCTTTCCTTGTCGGTCTCGCCCTCCCTAACTTGTTCGCCTGGTCTGTCTCTCCCTCCCTCAAACTTGTACTGTCAACTATGCCACCAGCCGAAAACTACGGTGTGAGAAAACGTGGGGGCCATCCCTGCTCTCCCTCCCTCAACGTGTCTCGCCTTATCGCTCTCTCCCTCCCCAATTGTCTCGCCTGTCTGTATCTCCCTGCCTCAACTTGTCCGTCGGAATATCCACAGGCCAAACTACGGGTGAGAAAAACTGTGGGTGGCCTCCATGCTATCTCCCGCCATCAAACTTGTCCTCCTTGTTTGTCTTCTCCTCCTCAACTTGTATCTCTTGTTGTCTCTCCCTCCCTCAACTTGTCTCCTATCCCACCACTCAAACGGGTCCCGAATATCCCACTGGCCAGAAACTAGGGAGTGGACAACTGTGGTGGGACTCCTGTCTCTCTTGTCGGTCTATCCTCCTACAAATTGTCCGAGAATATGGCAACCGGCCGAAACTACGGGTGAGAAAAATGTGGGTGGCCTTACCCTATCTCCTCCTTGTCTGTCTCTCCTCCTCAACTTGTCCGCCTTGTCTGTCTTCCCTCCTCAAATTTGTCTGTAAAACTTGGCAACAGCCGAAACTACGGGTGAGAAACTGTGGGTGGCCTCCCTGTCTCTCCCTCCCTCAATGTCTCTCCTGTCTGTCTCTCCCTCCCTCAAACTTGTCTCTCCTTGTCTGTCTCTCCTACTCAATTGGTCTCGACGTGTCTGTCTCTCCCTCCCTAAAACTGGTCTGTCAAAACTATGCCACCGCCGAAAACTACGGGTGAGAAACTGTGGGTGGCCTTCCCTGTCCTCCCTCCCTCAACTTGTTCTCCGATCGTCTCCCTCCCTCAACTGGTCCTAGCCTTGTCTGTCTCTCCCTGCCTCACTTGTCCGTCGAATATCCCACCGCAGAAAATGCGGTGGTGAGAAACTGTGGGGGGCTCATGTCTCTACCTCCTCAATCTTTCTCTCCTTGTTTGTCTCTCCCTCCATCAACTTGGATCTCCTTGTCTGTCTCTCCCTCCACTCAACCTGTCGTCTCTACATCCCTCAAATTGTCCGTAGAATATCCACTGGCCGAAATACGGGTGAGAAACTGTAGATGCCTCCTGTTCTCCCTTCATCAAAACTTGTCTCTCCTGGTCTGTCTATCCCTACTCATCATTGTCCGTCGGACTATCCCACGGCCGAAACTAGGGTGAGAAAACTGTGGGAGGACTCCATGTCTCTCCTCCCTCATTGTCTATCCTTGTTTGTGCTCCCTCCCCAGCAACTTGTATCTCCGTGGCGTCTCTCACTCCCTAACTTGTCGATCTCCTTGTCTGTCTATCCAACCATCAACTTGTCCGTCGACAATTCCAAATGTGCCGAAACTACGGGTGAGACAAACTGTATGATGGACCTCCATGTCGCTCCCTTCCTAACTTGTATCTCATTGTTGTCTCTCCCTTCCTCAACGTCTCGCCTTGTCTGTTCTCCCTCCTCAACTTGGGTCTCTCCTTGGTCTGTCTCCCCTCCCTAAACGTGTTCTGGCCTTGTCTGTCTCTCCCTCCCTCAACTTGTCCGTCGACTACCACTGCCGCGAACACTAAGGGTAAGAACTGTGGGTGGCCTCCTGTCTCTCCCTCCCTAACTTGTCCATTCATTGTATGTCTCTCCCTTCCTCAACTTGTCTCTTCCTTGTCTGTCCATTCCCTGCCTCAAACTTGTCCGTCCACTATCCCACCGGCCAAAACTACGGGGAGTAACTGTGGGTTGTCCATGTCTCTCCCTCCCTAACTTGTCTATCCGTGTCTGTCTCTCCCTCCATCAAAATGTCTCTCCTGTCTGTCTCTCCACTCCATAAACTGTCCGTCAAATATGCCACCGGCCGAAAAACTACAAGGTGAGAAACTGTGGTGGCATCCCTATCTCTCCCTCCCTAACTTGTCTCTCCTTGTTCGTCTCTCCTCCCTCACTTGTTCCGTCGACATCCCACCGCCTAAATAAGGGTTGAGAAAACTGGGGGTGGCCTCCCTGTGCTCTCCCTCCCTCAAAGTGTCTCTCCTTGTATGTCTCTCCCTCCATTAACTGTCTATCCTTGTCTGGCTATTCCCTCCCTCAACTTGTCTCGCATTGATCTGTCTCTCCCTCCCGCAACTTGTCCGTCGATATTCAAACCGGCCGAAACTCGGGTGGAAACTGTGGGTGGCCATCCCGTCTCTACCTTTCCTCAACTGTCTCTCCTGTCTGTCTCTCCCTCTCTCAAATTGTCCGTCAACTATCCCACCGGCCGAAAACTCCGGGTGAGAAATGGGGGGCATCCATGTCTCTCCCTCCCTCAATTGTCTATCCTTGGCTGTCTGTCTCGCCCTTCCTAAAACATGTTCTCCTTGTCGTCTCTCCCTCCCTCAACTTGTCGCTCATAGTCTGTCTCTCCCTCCTCAACCTTGTCACTCTCCTTGTCTTGTCTCTCCCCTCCCTAACTCTGACCGCTTTGTCTGTCGGTCTCCCTCCCTCAACTTGTGACCGTACAAAATATGCCACGGCCGGAAACTACGGAGTAGTAACCTGAGATGGCCTCCATGTACTCTCCCTGCCCTCAACTGTCTATCCGCTGTCGGTCTCTCCCTGACCCTCCTCACAATGGTCCGTCGACAATCCCACCGGCCGAACACTAGGTGAGAAAAACGTGGGTGGCCTCCCTGTCTCTCCCTTCCTCAATTGGATCGCCTCGTCTGCTCTCCTCACACAACTCGTGTCTCTCCTTGTCTGTCCTCTCCCTCTCTCAAACTGGTCCGTCAACTAGCAGGGCGGGCGCGGCCACACGGCCGAAACCTCACGGGGGAGCAACTGTGGGTGGGACTCATGTCTCCCCGCACTCAACGTACGCGTCTCTCCTTGTCTGTCTCTCCCTTCCTCAACTGTCTCGCCTTGTATGTCTCTCTCCCTCCTGTAACACCGTCGGTCTTCCTCGTTCGTCTTCCCTCCCTCAATTGTCTCATCATTGTCTGTCTCTCACTCCCAACTTGTCTCGCTGTGTCTGGTCTCTCCCTCCCTCAAACTTGTCCGTCAAACTATGCCACCGGCCGAAAACTACCCGGCACGTGAGTAAACCCTGAAGATGCCTTCCATGGTCTCTCCCTGCCCTTCAACTGTCTCTCCTTGTTGTATTCCCTCTTCAACTTGCGCCCTATGACTATCACACCACGGCCGAGAAAATACGCGCATGAGAAACCTGTGCGCGTGGGCCCCTGTCTCTCCCTCTCCTCCAACGGGTCTCGACTTGTACCTGACCCTCCCGCCACAAATGCTCTCTCTTGTCTTCCCTCCCCTCTCCCAGTCAAACTTGTCCCGCTAACTATGCACCGCGGCCTGAAAAATACGGGTGATAAACTGTGGGTGGCCCTCCACTGCTCTCCCTCCCTCAACTTGGTCTCTCCTTGTCTGTCTTCCCCCTGCCTTTAACTTGTCCGTCGCACTACGCCCACCGGCCCGAAACTACGCGGCTGAGAAACCTGAGGTGGCCTCCATGCTCTCTCCCTGCCTAACGATGTCTCTCCATCTTGTCTCCTCCCTCCCTCAACTTGTCAGTCGACTATACCCACCGCCGACACTTACGGGTGAGAAACTGTGGGTGGCCTCATAGTCTCTCCCTCCCTCAATGTCCGTCAACTATGACACTGGCCGAAACGAAGGCGTGAGAAACTGTAGTGCCGACCCGTCTCTCCATCCCTCACTTGTCTTAATTGTCTGTCTCTACCTCCCTCGACTTGTCATCCTCGACTTATCCCACCGGCCGAACTAAGGGTGAGAAACTGTGGGGGGCCTCCTGTCTCTCACCTCCCTCAAACTATCCCACGGCCAAAACTTAAGGGTGAGAAACTGTGGGTGGCTTCATGTCATACCGCCTCAACTGTCTTCTCTTGTCTGTCTTCCTCCCTCACATAGTCTATCCTTGTCGGTCTCTCCTCCCTCAACTTAGCCTCTCCATCCCTCTACATATCTCCTTGTCTGTCTCCCCTCCCAAAACGTGTCTCCTTGTCTGTCTCATCCCTTAACTTGTCAGTCGACTACTCCCCACACCGGCCGAAATACGGGTGAGAAACTCGTAGCGTGGCCCATGTCTCTCCCTACCTCAACTTGTCTCTTCCTTGTCACTGTCTCTCCCTGCCTGCAACCTTGTCTCTCATGTCTGTCACTCTCCATCCCTCAACCTGTCTAGCACCTGTGTTGCCTGTCTACTCCACACCCTCACACCTATTGTCGCCCCCTCCGACTATCCCACCCGGCCCGAAACCTAGCCGAGTGAGAAACTCGTAGGTGGATCCATGTCTCTCACTCCCTCAACTTGTCCGCCATGTGCCTGTCTCGCCCGCCCTCACAGTTGCCCGGTAACTATACACCCGCCAAAAACTACGGGTGAGAAACCGGGAGGGGCCTCTCTGAGTGTGGCCTGTCTCTATTGCGCGAGTCTATCCCGAGTGACCAACGAAGTGTTTCGAGCGCTCTCCGGTTGGATGCATAAGCGACAATGCAGGACGGACACAAAGCCAAGTGCTTAGCTCATTATTTACGCGGGCAATGAAAAGCATGGGAATACCAAAATGATGAGGCAATTCATTCAAGGAATTCACAACCGAATTTGTGAATTATATCAGACATCTGAAAAAAAGTTGTAGAAGGCATTGTCAGGGCTTGAACATATTCAGTTTCGAACGTTACGCGCCATTAGCTGGCAATTCGGAATAACTCTATTAACTCCACATTGAGATGCCTACCATTCAGCCGTGTGGTACCTACTTCCTAGTTCGAGGATATTGTTCAAAATTTTGGGATCAACGACGCAGGTTTAGGGCTCTACGGTTCATCTATTTAGATGTCAGTAATTGTGGGAGTCGGTGACCGTATTGGCCTGGCGTTGTGCCCCGCAGCTTGGGCAGGGCACACTTGTTCTCAGGTGCCAGACTCGAAGGCTTCTGGCAGAGTTGACCCCACCCGCTCACTCCCCCGGCATGCGGGCTCCGCAACACACCATCCACGGGTTATTATTTCACAGAACGGGACTACATAGAGGTGTCTCCAAACTCCTTAATTAGCAAACTTCCCGGACTTCTCCGGTTTTCCAGATGGAAAATATAATTGTTCCAGTCTGGTAAATTGGCTTTCCCGTTCAACTTGTAATCATAGAGGAAAAATTGTTCCAAATTCAATCTGGTTTCGACAAATTGGAATTTTATATTAAAAAACAAAACATTTTTTGGAGATATTTGGATGGCAATACGGTGAGCAATCTAGCAAAGAGCACGTGCAATATACTACTAACACATACCACATTTAACAGTGGGAGGACTGAACTAAACATTTAATGGTGCCAAATGCTGTTCGCGTTACACTTTTGCAGTAAACGTGCCCCATCACCCCCCCCAAAAAAAATCCCGACTCATCCAGATTAAATCCTCGAACTTTTCCAGGTTTTCCAGTATACGTAGTACACAAACCTGTGAGACAATCACGTTTGGTGTTACGGCATTGAATGATGATTATATGAAAAAACATGATATTTTTCCCCCAACATTTTTACCAAGCAATACATATACTATCATGACGTACTGTTGCATAAATTTAAACACATCTGTAGTGACAGAGGTGGAAAGAAATGGCATTACAGATTGCAGGAATAGTGGACGTATTTCTGAGCACGTATCTAAGAAATTTTTGAGGAAGGAATTATTCATATTTTATCTTCGACTCCCCCCAATTACAAATCACGATCTTTTGGTAGATTCACCCAATGTTGCGGAAAACAGCTCGTACAAACCGAACTAACACATCAGAAACATAGCAAAGTAATTTTCACTCTCTCAATACCAAGGCACCTCCTAAAGCTATACGATATAGCAGGCTCTTTTATATTAATTTACCAACAGGAAATAGGATCAATTCATTCTATCGTTGCGTGGAAATGTGGCCCGGTGTTTGAAATGAAAAATGGAATTCATGAAACTGTACAGGAAATTGAATATACGAGTAGGGCCTAATTAACGATCGAAACGTGGGGAGTTAATAAACCATGTGATTCCAACTTAAACGCTGCATAGGAGGTTGAGTATTACGACAAAATTAACGACTAGCAGTGACTTGTGGTCCATTGATTATTATAGTACGCCTAAGTCTCTTCGATTAAATAAAAACCAGTTGATCGATATAACTTGGACACAGTAGCCTGTCGCCACTATTAGAAAAGGAAAATTCGGCTTACGCCTACACAGTAATGAGAAGGTGGTTATTTGCGTGGGAAAAAGATTTTTTTCAAAGGGGGATTTTTTTTTTTTTTTTTTTTTTTTTTTTTTTTTTTTTTTTTTTTTTTTTTTTTTTTTTTTTTTTTTTTTTTTTTTTTTTTTTTTTTTTTTTTTTTTTTTTTTTTTTGTTTTTTATAATTTTCTGAAAAATATTCAATTTTCCGTTTTTTTGGCTTTTGAAATATTTATTACAACCATTGCTCTCAGCGTCTGAAATGTTATTTAATGCTGAGAGGGGTTGATTGACAATTGTTATTTGTCAAATTTTCTAAATATCAGTTGCGATTATCCCGTTTTCTGGACACAGGGTACCGCACATGCCCGCGTTGAAACATATATTTAATTACAACCAGTGCTCTCAGCGGTCTGAAAATGTTATTTTATGCATGAGAGGGGATAAATTGACAATTGTTATTTGTCAGAATTTTCTGAAAATCATATTCGAATTTTCCGGTTTTTTGGACGTTTGAAAATATATTAATTACAATCATTGCTCTCAGCGGTCTGAAAATGTATTTTATGCATGAGAGGGGTTGAATTGACAATTGTTATTTGTCAGAATTTTCTGAAAATCAGTTGCGAATTATCCCGTTTTCTGGAACCAGGGTACCGCACATGCCCGCGTTGAAACATATATTTAATTACAACCATCGCTCTCAGCGGTCTGTTATTTTATGCATGAGAGGGGATGAATTGACAATTGTTATTCGTCAGAATTTTTTGAAAATCATATTCGAATTTTCCGGTTTTTTGGACGTTTGAAAATATATTCAATTCAAACCATTGCTC
The DNA here is from genome assembly GCA_907164805.1 of Brachyptera putata. Taxonomy (NCBI): domain Eukaryota; kingdom Metazoa; phylum Arthropoda; class Insecta; order Plecoptera; family Taeniopterygidae; genus Brachyptera; species Brachyptera putata. The sequence continues at coordinate 172,247 of OU015475.1, forward strand.
TCAGCGGTCTGAAAATGTCATTTTATGCATGAGAGGGATGAATTGACAATTGTTTATTTGTTCAGAATTTTCTGAAAATCATTTCGAATTTCCCGTTTTCCTGACATGGTACCGCCTGCCCGCGTTGAAACATATATTTATTACAACCATTGCTCTCGCGTCTGAAAATGTTATTTTATGCATGAGAGTGTTGAATTGACATTGTTATTTGTCAGAATTTTCTGAAAATCAGTTGCGAATTATCCCGTTTTCTGGACACAGGGTACCGCACATGCCCGCGTTGAAACATATATTTAATTACAACCATTGCTTCCAGCGGTCTAAAGATGTTATTTCATGCATGAGAGGGGATGAATTGACATTGTTATTTTTGTTCAAAATTTTCTGAAATCAATATCGAATTTACCGGTTTTTTTGGACGTTTGAAAATATTTAATTTTTTTTTACAACCATTGCTCTCAGCGTCTGAAATGTTATTTTATGCCATGAGAGGGGGAAAAAAAAAAAAAACAAAAAAAAAAACAAAAAAAAAAAAAAATGAATTGACAATTGTTATTGTCAGAATTCTCTGAAAATCATTTCGAATTTTCCGGTTTTTTGTGGACGTCCGAAAATATATTGTTTTAATTACAACCTTGCTCTCACGTTCGGAAAATGTTTTTTTTATGCAAAAGGGGTTGAATTGACCAATTGTTTATCTGTCAAATTTTCCTGAAATCAGTTTGCGAATTACTCGTTTCCTGGTACAGGGTACCCGGGGGGGGGGCACATGCACGCGTTGAACCATATATATTCAATTCCAACCATTTGCTCTCAGCGGTCTGAAAATGTTATTTTTATTCATGAGAGGGGATAATTGACAATTGTTATTTGTCAGAATTTTCTGAAAATCAGTTTCGAATTATCCCGTTTTCTGGACACAGGGTACCGCACATGCCCGCGTTGAAACATATATTTAATTACAACCATTGCTCTCAGCGGTCTGGAAATGTTATTTTATGCATGAGAGGGGATGAATTGACAATTGTTATTTGTCAGAATTTCCTGAAAATCATATTCGAATTTACCGGTTTTTTGGACGTTTAAAAATATATTCAATTACAACCATTGCTCTCAGCGGTCTGAAAATGTTATTTTATGCATGAGAGGGGTTGAATTGACAATTGTTATTTGTCAGAATTTTCTGAAAATCAGTTGCGAATTATCCCGTTTTCTGGACACAGGGTACCGCACATGCCCGCGTTGAAACATATATTTAATTACAACCATTGCTCTCAGCTGTCTTGAAATGTTATTTTATGCATGAGAGGGGATGAATTGACAATTGTTATTCGTCAGAATTTTCTGAAAATCATATTCGAATTTTCCGGTTTTTTGGACGTTTGAAAATATATTTAATTTCAACCATTGCTCTCAGCGGTCTGAAAATGTCATTTCATGCATGAGAGGGGATGAATTGACAATTGTTATTTGTCAGAATTTTTTGAAAATCAGTTGCGAATTATCCCGTTTTCTGGACACAGGGTACCGCACATGCCCGCGTTGAAACATATATTCGATTACTAACCATTGCGTCAGCGGTCTGGAAAATGTTATTTTATGCATGAGAGGGGGATGAATTGACAGTTGTTATTTGTCAGAATTTTCTGAAAATCATATTCGAATTTTCCGGTTTTTGGACGTTTGAAAATATATTTAATTACAACCATTGCTCTCAGCGGTCTGAAAATGTTATTTTATGCATGAGAGGGGTTGAATTGACAATTGTTATTGTCAGAATTTTCTGAAAAATCAGTTGCGATTATCCCGTTTTCTGGACACAGAGTACCGCACATGCCCGCGTTGAAACATATATTTAATTACAACCATTGCTCTCAGCGGTCTGAAAAATGTTATTTTATTGCATGAAGAGGGTGTGAACTGACAATTGGTATTTGTAGAATTTTCCGAAAATCTATTCGATTTTCCGGGTTTTTGGACGTTTGAAAATATATTGATTACAACCAGTGCTCTCAGCGGTCCGGAAAATGTCATGTCACGTGATAGGGTTTGACTTGACATTTGTTATTTTGAAAGATATTTCTAGAAAATAGTTGCGATTTCCCTTTTTCTGGACACCGGGTACCGCACATGCCCGCGTTGAAAAATATTTTACACCACCATGGCTCTCACGTATGAAAATGGCATTTTATGCATGAGAGGGGTAAATTGACAATTGTATTTGTTCATAATTTTCTGAAAGCATATTTCGAATTTCCGTTTTTTTTTGGACGTTTGAAAATATATTAATTACAAACCTTGCTCTCAGCGGTCTGAAAATGTTATTTTATGCATGATATGGGTTGAATTGACATTGTTATTTGTCAATTTTTCTTAAAATCAGATTGCGAATTACCCGTTTTTCTGGAACCGGGGTACCGAACAATGCCCCCGTTGAACATTATTTCCTTACCATCTACCCTCACTGGTCTGGAAATGTTATTTTTATGCCTGAATGTATGAATTTGACAATTGTTAATTCGTCCTAATTTTTTGAAATATATTCGAATTTTTCCCGGTTTTGTTTGGACGTTTGAAAATCTATTAATTCAAACCTTCTTCAGCGGCTGCAAATGTATTTTGCCTTATAAGGGGAGAATTGACAATTTGGTTATTTGTCAGAATTTTTCAAAAATCATATTTGAATTTGCCCCGGTTTTTTTTGGAACGTTTGAAAATATCTTTAATTCCAACCATGCTCTCAGCAGTTCGGAAAATGTTATTTTTATTTCATATAGGTTTTGATTGACATTGTCTTTGTCAGAAATTTTCTGAAAATCAGTTGCGATTATCCCGTTTTCTGGCCACAGGGTACCGCACATGCCGCGTTGAAACAGATAGGTAATTACAACCCTTGCTCTCGGCGTCTGAAAATGTTATTTTTTTGCAAGAGAGTGGTTGACTTGACAATTGTTCTCTGTCAGAATTTCTAAAAATCGTTTGCGAATTATCCCGTTTTCTGGACACAGAGGTACCGCAGCCATGCCCCGCGTTGAAATATTTTAATTACAAAAACCATTGCTCTAGCGGTCTGAAAATGTTTTGTTTCATGCTGATAGGGGTGAATGCACTTGTTATTTGTCAGAATTTTCTGAAATCTATTCGAATTCCGGTTTTTTTGACGTTTGAAAAATATTTAATCCAAGGCAAACCATTTCTCTCAGCGGTCCTTAATGTTTATTTCATGCATGAGAGGGGTTGAATTTACAATTGGGTATTTGCCAAGATTTTCTGAAAAATCATTTGGCGATTATCCCGTTTTCCTGGACACAGGGTACCGCACTGCCCGCGTTTGAAAAATATATTTATGTAATAACCATTGCTCTCATCTTCTGAAAATGTCATTTTATGCATGAGAGGGGATGAATTGACAATTGTTATTTGTCAGAATTTTCTGAAAATCATATTCGAATTTTCCGGTTTTTTGGACGTTTGAAAATATATTTAATTCAAACCATTGCTCTCAGCGGTCTGAAAATGTCATTTTATGCATGAGAGGGGATGAATTGACAATTGTTATTTGTCAGAATTTTTTGAAAATCATATTCGAATTTTCCGGTTTTTTTGGACGTTTGAAATATATTTAATTCCAACCATTGCTCTCAGCGGTCTGAAAATGTTATTTTATGCATGAGAGGTGTTGGATTGACAATTGTTATTTGTCTGAATTTTCTGAAAATCAGTTGCGAATTATCCCGTTTTCTGGACACAGGGTACCGCACATGCCCGCGTTGAAACATATATTTAATTACAACCGTTGCTCTCGGCGGTCTGAAAATGTTATTTCATGCATAAGAGTGGATGAATTGACATTTGTTATTTTTCAGAATTTTCTGAAAATCAGTTTCGAATTATCCCGTTTTCCGGACACAGGGTACCGCACATGCCCGCGTTGAAACATATATTTAATTACAACCATTGCTTCCAGCGGTCTAAAAATGTTATTTCATGCATGAGAGGGGATGAATCGACAGTTGTTATTTGTCAGAATTTTTCGAAAATCATATTCGAATTTTCCGGTTCTTTGGACGTTTGAAAATATATTCAATTCCAACCATTGCTCTCAGCGGTCTGAAAATGTTATTTTATGCATGAGAGGGGTTGAATTGACAATTGTTATTTGTCAGAATTTTCCGAAAATCAGTTGCGAATTATCCCTGTTTTCTGGACACAGGGTACCGCACATGCCCGCGTTGTGAAATATATTAATTACAACCATTGCTCTCAGCGGTCTGAAAAGCTTTCATGCATGAGAGGGGATGAATTGCAATTGTTATTCGTCAGAATTTTCTGCAAATCATATTCGAATTTTCCGGTTGTTTGGACGTTTGAAAATATATTTAATTCCAACCATTGCTCTCAGCGGTCTGAAAATGTTATTTTATGCATGAGAGGTGTTGGATTGACAATTGTTATTTGTCAGAATTTTCTGAAAATCAGTTGCGAATTATCCCGTTTCTGGACACAGGGTACCGCACATGCCCGCGTTGAAACATATATTTAATTACAACCATTGCTCTCAGCGGTCTGAAAATGTTATTTATGCATGAGAGGGGATGAATTGACAATTGTTATTGTCAGTATTCTCTGAAAATCATATTCGAATTTTCCGGTTTTTTGGACGTTTGAAAATATATTTTATTACAACCATTGCTCTCAGCGGTCTGAAAATGTTATTTTATGCATGAGAGGGGATGAATTGACAATTGTCATTCGTCAGAATTTTTTGAAAATCAGTTGCGAATTATCCCGTTTTCTGGACACAGGGTACCGCACATGCCCGCGTTGAAACATATATTCAATTCCAACCATTGCTCTCAGCGGTCTGAAAATGTTATTTTATGCATGAGAGGGGTTGAATTGACAATTGTTATTTGTCAGAATTTTCTGAAAATCAGTTGCGAATTATCCTGTTTTCTGGACACAGGGTACCGCACATGCCCGCGTTGAAACATATAATAAATTACAACCATTGCTCTCAGCGGTCTGAAAAGCTATTTCATGCATGAGAGGGGATGAATTGGCAATTGTTATTCGTCAGAATTTTCTGCAAATCATATTCGAATTTTCCGGTTGTTTGGACGTTTGAAAATATATTTAATTACAACCATTGCTCTCAGCGGTCTGAAAATGTTATTTTATGCATGAGAGGTGTTGGATTGACAATTGTTATTTGTCAGAATTTTCTGAAAATCAGTTGCGAATTATCCCGTTTTCTGGACACAGGGTACCGCACATGCCCGCGTTGAAACATATATTTAATTACAACCATTGCTCTCAGCGGTCTGAAAATGTTATTTTATGCATGAGAGGGGATGAATTGACAATTGTTATTTGTCAGTATTCTCTGAAAATCATATTCGAATTTTCCGGTTTTTTGGACGTTTGAAAATATATTTAATTACAACCATTGCTCTCAGCGGTCTGGAAATGTTATTTTATGCATGAGAGGGGATGAATTGACAATTGTCATTCGTCAGAATTTTTTGAAAATCAGTTGCGAATTATCCCGTTTTCTGGACACAGGGTACCGCACATGCCCGCGTTGAAACATATATTTAATTACAACCATTGCTCTCAGCGGTCTGAAAATGTTATTTTATGCATGAGAGTGGATGAATTGACAATTGTTATTCATCAGAATCACGTTTTATCAGAAAAACATCTATCACGGTCTTTTCTCTGAACCGGCCGTGTATTGCTTGCATTTCAGGAGAGCTGCTGAGCGTGAACCCGCGCGTGGCCAAGTGGATCCCGGGCCTGTTCAAGCTCAACGAAAGCGCCGTCAGCATTGTTGCATTGCATTGTCTCCACTCAACGTTGCTCGGATGTCCTGAACAACGTACACTGTTGTTCGCCATCTACTCAATGTTGCTCAGACGGCTAAACAACGTTAAATGACTCCACTCAACGTTGCTCGGATGTCTGAACAACGGTGCACTGTTGTTCGCCTTCTACTCAACGTTGCTCAGACGGCTAAACAACGTTATATTGTCTCCACTCAACGTTGTTGGGATGTCTGAACAACGGTACACTGTTGTTCGCCATCTACTCAACGTTGCTCAGACGGCTCAACAACGTTACATTGTCTCCACTCAACGTTGCTCAGATGGCTAAACAACGTTACATTGATTCGAGTGCCATCTACTCAACGTTACATTGTCGTCAACTCAACGTTGCGCGTAGGCCTACATCTACTCAACGTTACGCGTAGACCTACATCTACTCAACGTTGCGCGTAGGCCTACATCTCTCAACGTTGCGCGTAGGCCTACATCTCTCAACGTTACACTGTTTCTTCACAACGTTGCACGTACGTCTAAACAACGTTACATTGATTCGAGTGCCATCTACTCAACGTTACGCGTAGACCTACATCTACTCAACGTTGCGCGTAGGCCTACATCTCTCAACGTTGCGCGTAGGCCTACATCTCTCAACGTTACACTGTTTCTTCACAACGTTGCACGTACGTCTAAACAACGTTACATTGATTCGAGTGCCATCTACTCAACGTTGCGCGTAGGCCTACATCTACTCTACGTTGCGCGTAGGCCCACATCTACTCAACGTTGCGCGTAGGCCTACATCTCTCAACGGTACACTGTTTCTACACAACGTTGCACGTACGTCTTTGTTCGCGTCTAATGAACGTTACATTGTTTTAAAAGTGCTGGTTCCGTGTTTGCGCCCGTTAGAGTGTCGTGGGCGGTGAATCCTCGTAGCCGAGGGCCTCATTCCTGCACGGTGGAACGGTCGGATCTTGAACACCGTTTCTTGTCACGCTCCTTCGTCCACACGCACGAGTGTTATTGCGTGAATAATATAGTCATGTATTATTTGTACACTGATAATGGCATTAAAATATATATCATTATTATAATATAGAGAGAGTACAATTTATATTGTAGTATTTATTGGTGATTTTATTGAGTCAGGTAAGTGTTACCGTCCCGCATGGTATTGGTGTGTCTAGGAGAAAAGCCTGAGGCTTAATACGGTGTAACCTCTACGCATCGTTCCCGGATCCATCGTTTTCCTGCTTGTATCATTCATGTTGTCTCACCTAACTCCTATAATCAATGTTAAATTTTCCTGGATGCATGCTTTTATTTTAATGGTCCCTTGAAGAACGATGGATAGAGGTTTCACTGTGCATGAATTGTGTGAAAGGTAAAGAGAGAACAGCTTACCGAGGTTCACAAGTAGATAGGCCTACTCACGGTGGAGAGCCGTTGATAGAACACAGAGATGGTTTAGACACGCGAGGTTTAGACGTTTCGGCTGTTGCCTTGGTCACAGTGACTACCTACTCTACTGTGATCAATCGTCAATCAATCGTGATCAATCATTGATCAGTTAACAATCCTGTAACTGGAGTTCAACCAATAATTATGATATTCATTCCCCTATTTCTAAGGGAAACTATAAACCCTCATCTCAGTTCAGAATTTACCATTACATATATATTTACATATTTTATTCATTCATTACAGATTGTTCATAGAACAGGTGGTAATGGTTACTATACCTAATGAAATTACAACCAAACATACTTGATAAAATTATACTTAATTTTTTTCTTAGCTCTCTTCTTAAATCACCAATCTTCGTTACATTCTTGAAATCTTCTTCCAATTCATTCCATTCCCACGTCGTTCTTTGTATGAATCCATTTTCACCTACTTCTCTATCCACTTAATTCTTTGTCCTCCGTGGACCGTGCGTCATGAGGTAGACATTACCCTGTTCTGTGAGGATCGAGAAATGTCTACGTCACGACTAAAGTACCGGGTCCTGGAGGTCGAACGGATTTGTTTTAATGTCTGAAATTGGTATTTTCATTTCTAGTTTTCTCTGAGATAATAATAATAATTATCTAACCCTGTTTCCAAAAATAACATTGGGTCAGGGGGTGGGTGCTCCCACCATCACTAGGGCCGCAGGATTCCTAGAAACCGGCTGGCGTTTCATCCTCATCTTCCTCCTCTTCTCAATCTACTTCCGGTTGATCCACCAATTCCTTCCACCTTGTTCTGTTCTCCCAATGTCCTTCTGTCTCTAACTCACTCGACCTTCCTCCTCTCTTCAGTACATCCTCTTTGATCAGTCCAATCCACCGCTCTCTCACTCTCCGTGTTCCCGCTGCAGCCGCCTCGAATACCCGCCTTCCTCTTCCTGTGACCGAACCACCTGAGCCTCCCTAATCCCTCTACTTCTCATCTGCCTATTCCGAACTTTATCCATTATTGTAACTCCCTTCACACAGAACTGGTTCTTCAGTTCTTGCACTATCGTGTTTGTTTGTAACCGTGGTGCTGCACCAAAGCTACACTTTCTTGTTTGTTTGTCCTGGTTCACTTGCTCTAGTTCAGGTACTTCTACACCAGCTACGGAGCAAGATGGCAGGCGCCAAGATCAAGTTGTATGCGGACGCTTTGCTGGCTTACTAGATGTTGACGCTGAAATTCGTGTCGATGAGAATGAAAAAATATATAATCGAATAAGGGTTGTCATTATTAAATATATTACTATTCATTAATCACATTCCATGATATTTAATATCGCCTTCTCCATCAACGTGTCTGCTTCCATTTCGAAATTCGCGTCTAGGAACCGAAAAATCGGCACCTTCGTGTTTGTTTGTACCTCATCGTTTCGGTATCGTTTCCTGCACAAAACCCGTAATATGACACATTTTCTTTTACACCAGCTACACTTTAGTCCAGGTCTGTAAACACAAACAAACAGGCCTTATGTGAACTAAGAGTTGTGATGGAAATGAAGAGATGTCTGAGTGACCGCCTCTAGGTTGTTGTTGTACCTCGGAGGGAGACCGAGGGTGCGTTGTGAGATGAGTGTAGACGTACTTCCTTTTACACCAGCTACACTTTAGTCCAGGTCTGTAAACACAAACAAAGAGGCCTCATGTGAACTAAGAGTTGTGATGGAAATGAAGGGATGTCTGAATGACCGCCTCTAGGTCGTTGTTGTACCTCGGAGGGAGACCGAGGGAGCGTTGTGAGATGAGTGTAGACGTACTTCCTTTTACACCAGCTACACTTTAGTCCAGGTCTGTAAACACAAACAAACAGGCCTCATGTGAACTAAGAGTTGTGATGGAAATGAAGGGATGTCTGAATGACTGCCTCTAGGTCGTTGTACCTCGAAGGAGGACCGAGGGAGCGTTGTGAGATGAGTGTAGACGTACTTCCTTTTACACCAGCTACACTTTAGTTCAGGTCTGTAAACACAAACAAACAGGCCTCATGTGAACTAAGAGTTGTGATGGAAATGAAGGGATGTCTGAATGACCGCCTCTAGGTTGTTGTTGTACCTCGAAGGAGGACCGAGGGAGCGTTGTGAGGTGAGTGTAGACGTACTTCCTTTTACACCAGCTACACTTTAGTCCAGGTCTGTAAACACAAACAAACAGGCCTCATGTGAACTAGGAGTTGTGATGGAAATGAAGGGATGTCTGAATGACCGCCTCTAGGTTGTTGTTGTACCTCGGAGGGAGACCGAGGGAGCGTTGTGAGATGAGTGTAGACGTACTTCCTTTTACACCAGCTACACTTTAGTCCAGGTCTGTAAACACAAACAAACAGGCCTCATGTGAACTAAGAGTTGTGATGGAAATGAAGGGATGTCTGAATGACTGCCTCTAGGTTGTTGTTGTACCTCGGAGAGAGCGTTGTGAGATGAGTGTAGACGTACTTCCTTTTACACCAGCTACACTTTAGTCCAGGTCTGTAAACACAAACAAACAGGCCTCATGTGAACTAAGAGTTGTGATGGAAATGAAGGGATGTCTGAATGACTGCCTCTAGGTTGTTGTTGTACCTCGGAGGAGGAACAAAAAACAACAAAAGTGGGAGCGTTGTGAGGTGAGTGTAGACGTTACTTGCCTTTTACACGCCTACCTTTAGTACCAGGTCGTAAACACAACAAACAGCCTCATGGGAACTAAGATTGTGGTATGGATTGAAGGTGCTGTCTGAATGACCTCCTCTATGTCGTTGTTGTACCTGGATGGAGACGAGGGATGCGTGTGATGTTAGTGTAGACGTACTTCCTTTTTACACCACTACACTTAGTTCAGGTCTGTAAAACACAACAAACAGGCCTCATGTGAACAAGAGTTGTGATTGAAATGAAGGGATTTCTGAATGACCGCCTCTATGTTTGTTTGTACCTCGGAGGGGAACCGAGGGAGCGTTGTGACGAATGATTGTAGACGTTACTTCCTTTTTTACACCATCTACACTTCCGTTCAAGGTCTGTAACCACAAAAACAAACACAGGCCTCATGTGACTAATAGTTGTGATGGAAATTAAGGAGACCTGAGCGCCCTAGTTCGTTGTTGTACCTACGAAGACGGAACGGAGGGGAGCGTGTGAGTGTTGTTACGTACGATGAAGTGATGTCCCTGATTTGAATCATGATGTTGAAGGTTGCCGACTCCATGCTGATGAAATGGGAGACATGTTGTTTTCTTGCGGTCAACTCGGAGCAAAAGGTAGCGTGCCGCCATTCATCGGATTCCCGTGTGAGCTAGACGAAGATACGAATGGCTACGCTGCCAAAACTCATGACTGGGGCCTAGTTTCTTACTGGGGCTGTTGTGTGTAGAATAACATGGGACGAGCAGAGGTTTCCTAACGAGATTATTCGACGAGCAGAGGTTTCCTATTGAGATTATTCGAGACGGTCGGGGTTTTGTCGTATAGAATAACATGGGGATAAGACGAGCAGAGGTTTCCTATTCAGATTATTCGAGACGTTCGTGGATTTGTCGTATAGAATAACATGGGATAAGACGAGCAGAGGTTTCCTATTCAGATTATTCGAGACGTTCGTGGATTTGTCGTATAGAATAACATGGGATGAGACGAGCAGAGGTTTCCTATTCAGATTATTCGAGACGTTCGGGGTTTTGTCGTATAGAATAACATGGGATGAGACGAGCGGAGGTTTCCTATTGAGATCATTCGACGAGCAGAGGTTTCCTATTGAGATTATTCGAGACGGTCGGGGTTTTGTCCTATAGAATAACATGGGATGAGACGAGCAGAGGTTTCCTATTGAGATTATTCGACGAGCAGAGGTTTCCTATTCAGATTATTCGAGACGGTCGGGGTTTTGTCGTATAGAATAACATGGGAGGAGACGAGCAGAGGTTTCCTAACGAGATTATTCGAGACGGTCGGGGTTTTGTCGTATAGAATAACATGGGAGGAGACGAGCAGAGGTTTCCTAACGAGATTATTCGAGACGCTCGTGGTTTTGTCGTAAAGAATAACATGGGATAAGACGAGCAGAGGTTTCCCATTCAGATTATTCGACGAGCAGAGGTTTCCTATGCAGATTAATCGAGACGGTCGGGGTTTTGTCGTTATGTGACATGGATAAGACACAAGGTTCCTACGACTTATTCGAACGAGCAGAGGTTTCCTCTTCAATTATCGAGACGGTCGGGGTTTGTCGTATAGAATAACTGGGATGAGACAGCAATAGGTTTCCTATTGAATTATTTCGAGACTGTCGTGGGTTTTTCGTCGTAGAGATAACGGGATAAGACGAGGCAGAGGTTTTCCTATGCGATTATCGACGGATCAGAGGGTTTCCTATTCTTATTATCGAGACGTTCGTGGTTTTGTCGTATAGAATAACAGGATGACGATCAGAGGTTTCCTTGGAATTATTCAGACGTTCGTGGTTGTTCGTATGAATACCATGGGAGGAGACGAGCGAGGTCCTAATCTCGAGATTATTCGAGCCGGTCGGGTTTTGGGTCGTATAGAATAACATGGTAGAAGACGAGCAGCAGGTTCCTATCGAGATTATTCGCAGCGGTCCGGGTTTTGTGTCGATAGAATAACCTGAGGAGACCAGCAGAGGTTTCCTATCGAGTTATTCGGACGCTACGCTGTTTTGTCGTATAGACAACAGGGGCGGAGACCGCAGAGGTTTCCTATCGATATTTATTCGACGAGCAGAGGTTTCCTTTCAGATTATTCGAGACTTCGTGGTTTTGGTCGGTATAGAATTAACATGGGTAAAGACGAGCAAGGTTCCTATGCAGATTATTCGACGAGCAGAGGTTTCCTATTCATGTTATTCGAGACGCTCGGGTTTTGGTCGTATGAAAATAACATGGGATTAAGCGAGCAGAGGTTTTTCATTCCTCAACGAGATTCTTCGACGAGCAGAGGTTCCTATTCAGATTATTCGACGAGCAGAGTTTCCTATTTCAGATTATCGAGACCCTCGGGGTTTTGTCGTATAGAATAACATGGGATAAGACGGAGCAAGGTTCCTAACGAGATTTTTCGACGATCAGAGGTTTCCTATTCCAGATTATTCGAGACGCCGGTTTTTGTCGTATAGAATAACAGGGAAAGACTCAAGGTTTCCTATTCAATTTTCGATACTTCGTGGCTTTTTCGTATAGAAAACAGGATGGATACGACAGAGGTTTCCTATCTCAGATTATTCGAGACGGTCGGGTTTTGTCGTATAGAATAACATGGGATAAGACAGCAGAGGTTCCGATTGAGATTATTCGAGACGTTCCGTGGATTTGTCTATAGAATAACATTGGGATAAGACGGCAGAGGTTTCCTATTCAGATTATTCAGACGGTCGTGGTTTGTCGTATAGAATAACATGGGAAGACGAGCAGAGGTTTCCCTATTTCAGATTAGTCGAGACGGTCCCGCGGTTTTGGTCGTATAGAATAACAGGCATAGACGGCCGAGGTTATCCTATTCAGATTATTCGACGAGCAGAGGTTTCCTATCGAGATTATTCGAGACGGTCGGGGTTTTGTCGTATAGAATAACATGGGAGAAGACGAGCAGAGGTTTCCTATCGAGATTATTCGAGACGCTCGGGGTTTTGTCGTATAGAATAACATGGGAGGAGACGAGCAGAGGTTTCCTATCGAGATTATTCGACGAGCAGAGGTTTCCTATTCAGATTATTCGAGACGTTCGTGGTTTTGTCGTATAGAATAACATGGGATAAGACGAGCAGAGGTTTCCTATCGAGATTATTCGAGACGCTCGGGGTTTTGTCGTATAGAATAACATGGATAAGACGAGCAGAGGTTCCTATTCAGATTATTCGCGGAGCAGAGGTTTCCTATTCAGATTATTCGAGACGGTCGTGGATTTGTCGTATAGAATAACATGGGATAAGACGAGCAGAGGTTTCCTATTCAGATTATTCGAGACGTTCGTGGTTTTGTCGTATAGAATAACATGGGATAAGACGAGCAGAGGTTTCCTATCGAGATTATTCGAGACGGTCGGGGTTTTGTCGTATAGAATAACATGGGAGGAGACGAGCAGAGGTTTCCTAACGAGATTATTCGAGACGTTCGTGGATTTGTCGTATAGAATAACATGGGATAAGACGAGCAGAGGTTTCCTATTGAGATTATTCGAGACGTTCGTGGTTTTGTCGTATAGAATAACATGGGAGAAGACGAGCAGAGGTTTCCTATTCAGATTATTCGACGAGCAGAGGTTTCCTATTCAGATTATTCGAGACGGTCGTGGTTTTGTCGTATAGAATAACATGGGATAAGACGAGCAGAGGTTTCCTATCGAGATTTTCGAGTACGGTCGGCGTTTCTGGTCGTATAGATAACATGGGTATAACAGCAGAGGTTTCCTACCGAGATTATTCGAGAACGTTCGTGGAGTTGTCGTAATAGAATCATGGGATAAGACGAGCAGAGTTTCCGACTCAGATTCTTTCGACGAGCAAGGTTTCCTATTCAGATTATTCCCCCGAAAAGACGGTCGGGGTTTGTCGTATAGATAACATGGGAATAAGAACGAAAGCAGAGTTCCTATTCATATTATTCGAGACGGTCGGGTTTTGTCGTATAGAATCCATGGGAAAGACGAGCAGAGGTTTCCTATTCAGATTATTCGAGACGTCGTGGATTTTGTCGTATAGAATATACTGGGATAAACGAGCAGAGGTGTTCCTATTCAGATTATTCGAGACGTTTCGTGGTTTTTTGTTCGTATAGAATACATGGAGATAAGACGAAGCAGAGGGTCCTAGTCATATTATTCCGCGAGCAGAGGTTCCTATCAGATTATTGGATACGTCGGGGTTTTTGTCGATAGAATAACAGGGAATAAGACTAGCCAAGGTTCCTATTCAGCTGATTCTAGACTCGTGGTTTTGTCGTATAGATAACATGGGATAAAAAGCGATTTTCCTATCAGATTATTCGAGACTTTCGTGATTTGGGCGTATAGAAATACCGGGGATAAGACGACAGCGGGTTCCTATTCGATTTTCGAGACGGTTCGTGGATTTGTCCGTATAGAATAACTGGGATACGACGAGCAGAGGTTTCCTATTCAGATTATTCGAGACGTTCGGGGTTTTGTCGTATAGAATAACATGGGATAAGACGAGCAGAGGTTTCCTATTCAGATTATTCGAGACGGTCGGTGTTTTGTCGTATAGAATATCATGGGAGGAGACGAGCAGAGGTTTCCTAACGAGATTATTTGACGAGCAGAGGTTTCCTAATTCAGATTATTCGAGACGGTCGTGGATTTGTCGTATAAATTAACAGGGTAGACGAGCGAGGTTTTCCTATTCAGATTATTCGACGAGCAGAGGTTTCCTCTAGTCAGATTATTCGAGACGGTCGGGTTTTTTGGTCTAAAAATTTTAGAAATAACATGGGATAGACGAGAAGGTTTCTATCAGATTATTCGACGACAGCAGAGGTTTCCTATGGATTATTTCGAGACGGTCGGGGTTTTGGTCGTTTAGTAATAACATGGGAAAAGACTAGCAGAGTTTTTCCTATTCAGATATTCGAGACGTTCGTGGATTTGTCGTATAGAATAACATGGTAAGACGAGCAGAGGTTTCCATCGAGATTATTCGAGACGGTCGTTTAAACAAGACCACTGGATGGGGGGGAAGTGTTGGGGAACGTGGTTTTGGTCGGATAGAATAACATGGGATAAGACGAGCAAGGTTCCTATTGAGATATTCGAGACGTCGTTGGTTTTGTCGTATAGAATAACATGGGACACGACGAGCAGGTTTCCTATCAGAATTAGTTCGAGAGTTTCGTGGTTTTGTCGTATAGAATAACATGGATAATACGAGCAGAGGTTTCCTATTCAGATTATTCGAGACGGGGTCGGGTTTTGTCGTATAGAATAACATGGGATAAGACGAGCAGAGGTTTCCTATCGAGATTATTCGAGACGTTCGTGGTTTTTTCGTATAGAATAACATGGGAGGAGACGAGCAGAGGTTTCCTATCGAGATTATTCGAGACGTTCGTGGTTTTGTCGTATAGAATAACATGGGAGGAGACGCAGCAGAGGTTTCCTATTCAGATTAGTTTCGACGAGCAAGAGGTTCCTAACGAGATATTCGACGCGGCAAAGGGTTTCCTATTCAATTATTCGGACGTTCGTGGATTTGTCGTATTAGAATAACATGTGATAAGACGAGGCAGAGGTTTCCTATTCAGATTTTCGAGACTTTCGTGCTTTGGTCGTAATAGAATAACATGGGATAAGCCAGCCAAGGTTTCTATTCAGATTATTCGAGACGGTCGTGTTTTGTCGTATAGAAAACATGGGATAAGACGAGCCGAGGTTTTCCTATTCAGAATTTTCGAGACGTTCGGGTTTTTGTCGTATAGGAATAACATGGGAATAAGACTAGCAAGGTTTCGTCCTATTCAGATTATTCGACGAGCATAGTTTCCTATTCAGATTATTCGAGACGTTTTCGTGGTTTGTCGTATAGAATAACATGGGATACGAACGAGCAAAGGTTTCCTATTCAGATTATTCGACGAGCGGGTTCCTATTCAGATTATTCGAGACGTTCGTGTTTGGTCGTATAGAATACCATGGATACTACGAACAGAGGTTTCCTATTCAGATATTCGAGACGTTTCGTGATTTGTCGTATAAGAAGAACCATGGGATGAGACGAGCAGAGGTTTCCTATTCAGATTATTCGCGATCCGAGATGTTCCTATTCAGTTATTCGAGACGGGTCGTGTTTTGTCGGTATAGAATACATGGGATGAGACGAGCAGAGGTTTCCTATCAGATTATTTCGAGACGGTCTGGTTTGTCGTATAGAATAACATGTGATAAGACAGCAGAGGTTTCCTATTCATATTATTCGACGATGCAGAGTTTCCTATTCAGATTATTCGAGACGTTCGTGTTTTGTCGTATAGATAACATTGGATGAGACTACAGAGGTTTCCTATCGAATTATTCGAGACGTCCGTGGTTTTGGGTCCGTAGAATTAACATGGGATAAACGAGCCGAGGGTGCCCATTCAGATTATTCAGACGTTCGTGGATTTGTCGTATAGAATAACAGTGGCATCGACGAGTGCAGAGGTTTTCCCTATTCCATTATTCCGAGACGTGTTTCGGGATTGTCGTATAGAATAACATGGGATCAGACGAGCAGAGGTTTCCTATTCAATTATTCGAGACGGGTCGTGGTTTTGTCGTATAAATAACATGGGGATAAACAGCAGAGTTTCCCTATTCAGATTATTCGAGACGTTCGTGTTGTTGTCGTATAGAATACCATGGGATACACGAGCAGAGGTTTCCTATTCAGATTATTCGACGAGCAGAGGTTCCTAGTCGATTAGTCGAGCCGGTCGTGGTTGTTGTCGTATAAATAACCTGCGTACGAGACTAGCAAGGTTTTCCTATTTCAGAATTAT
The DNA here is from genome assembly GCA_907164805.1 of Brachyptera putata. Lineage (NCBI taxonomy): Eukaryota > Metazoa > Arthropoda > Insecta > Plecoptera > Taeniopterygidae > Brachyptera > Brachyptera putata. The sequence continues at coordinate 189,049 of OU015475.1, forward strand.
TCGAGACGTTTCGTGGTTGTGTCGTATAGATAACATGGTAGAGACAAGCAGAGGTTTTCCCATCGCGATTATTCGGACGTCGTGTTTTGTCGTATAGAATCACAATGGTTCGACGAGCAAGAGGTTTCCTATTCAGAAATTATTCGAGACGTTTCGTGTTTTTGGGTCGTTAGAATAAATGGGAGGAGACAGTCAGAGGTTTTCCCACGAGATTATTCGAGACGGTCGTGGTTTTTGTCGTATAGAAATCACATTGGGATAAGACGGCAGAGTTTTCCCATTCAGATTATTCGAGACGGTTCTGGTTTTGTCGTATAGAAAACATGGGAGGAGACGAGCAGAGGTTTTCCATATCGAGATTATTCGAGACGGCGTGTTTTTGTCGTATAGAATAACATGGGATAATCGAGCAGAGGTTTCCTATCCAGATTATTCGAGACGTTCGTGGATTTTTCGTATAGAATAACATGGGATGAGACGAGCAGAGGTTTCCTATTCAGATTATTCGAGACGGTCGGGGCTTTGTCGTATAGAATAACCATGTGCTTTTTGGTCAAATTTTTTTGTCGCCTGAAACTTTGTGTTGAATTTCCCAGTTCTATTATTATGTAGGTGTTGTGCGATCAATTTGGAACATAAATCCGGTTTCAGTTTCCAAATTGAGTTCAATTCAAAGATTTTAGAGCAAAAATCAACTTCCTCTATTTGCTATGGTGGGGGCCTATGTAGAATTTAAAATCCTCATAATTACTTTGAAATGTAATAAAATTGAATTATTCCAAGGAAATTGTGTTTTTCAACTCATTATGAAGTGTAATATAGTACACCTACAATATTTCAAGTAAGATTGTAGTAAGCCCCCCCTCCTGCGGGCGCAGGCGGACTACCTGTAGATCACGATCAGGATATATCAGGAGTACAAGTTAACAGTCGAGAACATCATAATTTCATTGTAACTCATCATCAGTTTATTATCACTTTTATGTACAAGTTGTATCAATAAATCATTCAATCACATAATATGCACTTGCATTCTATTCATTGTTCTTCTTAAACCAATGCAGTAAGCAAAGTGAAGAAATATCTCCGCAAGCCAACTGCATCAGAAGCTGCAGCTGCTGCAATGGACGAAGTCTGCTCCATGCAAGTGATGCTGGATAACTTGCAAACGCCTGGGCATGTCATCAGCTTGAAAACCTGCAACAAGTGGAAACAAATCTATTAGATTGACTTCAGTACATTTCTCACGAATCACCCATTCACCATAAACTTGACCTAAAACTTGATCGTAATACTGGCTCACGGTAATATGACCCGACTCAATAATGTTGACGACCAAAATATCGCGGCAATAATACCGCGAGAGACATAATATCGCGGAGGCCAAATAACCGCGGTCAGAATATCGCGGCAATAATACCGCGAGAGACATAACATCGTGGGTACATAATATCGCGGAGGCCAAATAACCGCGGTCAAAATGATCGCGGACAAGAAGAGCGCAATCTTTTTGTCTGCGCGACCTTATGTACGCGCGATCATTTCACCCACTCGATATTATTGCCGCGAGATTATTGCCCGCTCTCTTTTTGCCGGCTACCCCTTTTACTTAGGCCGTTGACTTAATAAAATGCTACCTCATTCCCGACACATTTCCTACGTCTAATTTCAACCAGTTGAAACAACTCTCTCAATCAGCTGTCAGTTGAGCGCAACATAACCTAAACATTGTTTCTTCAAAGTCTAATGAGAGATTCTAATAATTTTTCCATAGTTTATAATATGTATTATGAGAAAACTAATTAGGCCTATAGAATTATTACAGTTTTCACAATGTCGTAATTCATTTACACAGCGTTGAGTATTGTTCCCAGTGTTGTTATTAGTCGTTAACAAACAATAGGCTTTACACATTCAACCAAACTGATGGTCGTACGTGTGTACGAACTAAGCGCCGATTGGTCGATTCCTACATTTTCCGAAAACTTGAGTAATTAAGTTTGGAGTTTGCTAACGTGTACTATCAAGTATTAATCATCAAGTTTAATGCTGTCATGAACAGTAACAGGAAATACCGTATGACAAAACCATTTGTAAGTTCCTAAGTTTACGGTCAAGTTTAATTGTGAACGGGCCTTAAAGACGACAACAACTTTTCCAGAATCGAAGTGTACAATTTTTGGCATTACAGTTTGGAGACACGAATTCTAACCTGTAACTGTAACCCCAAACCTTGGTGAACAATGGTATCACCCTTGTAGGTATATTTCTCATACGCTTGCCATACGATGGCAGCTATACGAAGAAATTTCACATTGAGTGCGAGAGGAAGCTATGCCACCAGCCGAAACTACGGGTGAGAAACTGTAGATGGCATCCCTGTCTCTCCCTCCCTCAACTAGTCTCTCCTTGTCTGTCTCTCCCTCCCTCAACTTGTCTCTCCTTGTCTGTCTCTCCCTCCCAAAACTTGTCTCTCCTTGTCTGTCTCTCCCTGCCTCAACTTGTCCGTCGACTATCCCACCGGCCAAAACTACGGGTGAGAAACTGTGGGTGGCCTCCATGTCTCTCCCTCCCTCAACTTGTCTCTCCTTGTTTGTCTCTCCCTCCCTCAACTTGTATCTCCTTGTCTGTCTCTCCCTCCCTCAACTTGTCTCTCCTTGTCTGTCTCTCCCTCCCTCAACTTGTCCGTCGAATATCCCACTGGCCGAAACTACGGGTGAGAAACTGTGGGTGGCCTCCCTGTCTCTCCCTTCCTCAACTTGTCTCTCCTTGTCTGTCTCTCCCTCCCTCAACTTGTCCGTCCACTCTGCCACCGGCCGAAACTACGGGTGAGAAACTGTGGGTGGCCTCCCTATCTCTCCTTGTCTGTCTCTCCCTCCCTCAACTTGTCTCTCCTTGTCTGTCTCTCCCTCCCTCAACTTGTCTCGCCTTGTCTGTCTCTCCCTCCCTCAACTTGTCTGTCAACTATGCCACCAGCCGAAACTACGGGTGAGAAACTGTGGGTGGCCTCCCTATCTCTCCCTCCCTCAACTTGTCTCTCCTTGTCTGTCTCTCCCTCCCTCAACTTGTCTCGCCTTGTCTGTCTCTCCCTGCCTCAACTTGTCCGTCGACTATCCCACCGGCCGAAACTACGGGTGAGAAACTGTGGGTGGCCTCCATGTCTCTCCCTCCCTCAACTTGTCTCTCCTTGGTTGTCTCCTCTCCCTCCCTCAACTTGTATCTCCTTGTCTGTCTCTCCCTCCCTCAACTTGTCTCTCTCTCCCTCCCTCAACTTGTCCGTCGAATATCCCACTGGCCGAAACTACGGGTGAGAAACTGTGGGTGGCCTCCCTGTCTCTCCTTGTCTGTCTCTCCCTCCCTCAACTTGTCCGTCGACTATGGCACCGGCCGAAACTACGGGTGAGAAACTGTGGGTGGCCTCCCTATCTCTCCTTGTCTGTCTCTCCCTCCCTCAACTTGTCTCGCCTTGTCTGTCTCTCCCTCCCTCAACTTGTCTGTCAACTATGCCACCAGCCGAAACTACGGGTGAGAAACTGTGGGTGGCCTCCCTGTCTCTCCCTCCCTCAACTTGTCTCTCCTTGTCTTTCTCTCCCTCCCTCAACTTGTCTCTCTCCCTCAACTTGTCTCTCCTTGTCTGTCTCTCCCTCCCTCAACTTGTCTCGCCTTGTCTGTCTCTCCCTCCCTCAACTTGTCTGTCAACTATGCCACCAGCCGAAACTACGGGTGAGAAACTGTGGGTGGCCTCCCTGTCTCTCCCTCCCTCAACTTGTCTCTCCTTATCTGTCTCTCCCTCCCTCAACTTGTCTCGCCTTGTCTGTCTCTCCCTGCCTCAACTTGTCCGTCGACTATCCCACCGGCCGAAACTACGGGTGAGAAACTGTGGGTGGCCTCCATGTCTCTCCCTCCCTCAACTTGTCTCTCCTTGTTTGTCTCTCCCTCCCTCAACTTGTATCTCCTTGTCTGTCTCTCCCTCCCTCAACTTGTCTCTCTCTCCCTCCCTCAACTTGTCCGTCGAATATCCCACTGGCCGAAACTACGGGTGAGAAACTGTAGATTGCCTCCCTGTCTCTCCCTTCCTCAACTTGTCTCTCCTTGTCTGTCTCTCCCTCCCTCAACTTGTCCGTCGACTATCCCACCGGCCGAAACTACGGGTGAGAAACTGTGGGTGGCCTCCATGTCTCTCCCTCCCTCAACTTGTCTCTCCTTGTTTGTCTCTCCCTCCCTCAACTTGTATCTCCTTGTCTGTCTCTCCCTCCCTCAACTTGTCTCTCCTTGTCTGTCTCTCCCTCCCTCAACTTGTCCGTCAACTATCCCACTGGCCGAAACTACGGGTGAGAAACTGTAGATGGCCTCCATGTCTCTCCCTTCCTCAACTTGTCTCTCCTTGTTTGTCTCTCCCTTCCTCAACTTGTCTCGCCTTGTCTGTCTCTCCCTCCCTCAACTTGTCTCTCCTTGTCTGTCTCTCCCTCCCTCAACTTGTCTCGCCTTGTCTGTCTCTCCCTCCCTCAACTTGTCCGTCGACTATCCCACTGGCCGAAACTACGGGTAAGAAACTGTGGGTGGCCTCCCTGTCTCTCCCTCCCTCAACTTGTCACTCCTTGTATGTCTCTCCCTTCCTCAACTTGTCTCTCCTTGTCTGTCATTCCCTGCCTCAACTTGTCCGTCCACTATCCCACCGGCCAAAACTACGGGTGAGTAACTGTGGGTGGCCTCCATGTCTCTCCCTCCCTTAACTTGTCTCTCCTTGTCTGTCTCTCCCTCCCTCAACATGTCTCTCCTTGTCTGTCTCTCCCTCCCTCAACTTGTCCGTCAACTATGCCACCGGCCGACACTACAGGTGAGAAACTGTGGGTGGCCTCCCTATCTCTCCCTCCCTCAACTTGTCTCTCCTTGTCTGTCTCTCCCTCCCTCAACTTGTCCGTCGACTATCCCACCGGCCTCAACTAAGGGTGAGAAACTGTGGGTGGCCTCCCTGTCTCTCCCTCCCTCAACTTGTCTCTCCTTGTCTGTCTCTCCCTCCCTTAACTGTCTATCCTTGTCTGTCTCTCCCTCCCTCAACTTGTCTCGCCTTGTCTGTCTCTCCCTCCCTCAACTTGTCCGTCGACTATCAAACCGGCCGAAACTACGGGTGAGAAACTGTGGGTGGCCTCCCTGTCTCTCCCTTCCTCAACTTGTCTCTCCTTGTCTGTCTCTCCCTCTCTCAACTTGTCCGTCAACTATCCCACCGGCCGAAACTACGGGTGAGAAACTGTGGGTGGCCTCCATGTCTCTCCCTCCCTCAACTTGTCTCTCCTTGTCTGTCTCTCCCTTCCTCAACATGTCTCTCCTTGTCTGTCTCTCCCTCCCTCAACTTGTCTCTCCCTGTCTGTCTCTCCCTCCCTCAACTTGTCTCTCCTTGTCTGTCTCTCCCTCCCTCAACTTGTCTCTCCTTGTCTGTCTCTCCCTCCCTCAACTTGTCCGTCAACTATGCCACCGGCCGAAACTACGGGTGAGTAACTGAAGATGGCCTCCATGTCTCTCCCTCCCTCAACTGTCTCTCCTTGTCTGTCTCTCCCTCTCTCAACTTGTCCGTCGACTATCCCACCGGCCGAAACTACGGGTGAGAAACTGTGGGTGGCCTCCCTGTCTCTCCCTTCCTCAACTTGTCTCGCCTTGTCTGTCTCTCCCTCCACAAATTGTCTCTCCTTGTCTGTCTCTCCCTCTCTCAACTTGTCCGTCAACTATGCCACCGGCCGAAACTACGGGTGAGAAACTGTGGGTGGCCTCCATGTCTCTCTCTCCCTCAACTTGTCTCTCCTTGTCTGTCTCTCCCTCCACAAATTGTCTCTCCTTGTCTGTCCCTCCCTCTCTCAACTTGTCCGTCAACTATGCCACCGGCCGAAACTACGGGTGATAAACTGTGGGTGGCCTCCATGTCTCTCCCTCCCTCAACTTGTCTCTCCTTGTCTGTCTCTCCCTGCCTTAACTTGTCCGTCGACTATCCCACCGGCCGAAACTACGGGTGAGAAACTGTAGGTGGCCTCCATGTCTCTCCCTGCCTCAACTTGTCTCTCCTTGTCTGTCTCTCCCTCCCTCAACTTGTCCGTCGACTATCCCACCGGCCGAAACTACGGGTGAGAAACTGTGGGTGGCCTCCATGTCTCTCCCTCCCTCAACTTGTCCGTCAACTATGCCACTGGCCGAAACGAAGGGTGAGAAACTGTAGATTGCCTCCCTGTCTCTCCCTCCCTCAACTTGTCTCTCCTTGTCTGTCTCTCCCTCCCTCGACTTGTCCTTCGACTATCCCACCGGCCGAAACTACGGGTGAGAAACTGTGGGTGGCCTCCATGTCTCTCCCTCCCTCAACTATCCCACCGGCCAAAACTACGGGTGAGAAACTGTGGGTGGCTTCCATGTCTCTCCCTGCCTCAACTTGTCTCTCCTTGTCTGTCTCTCCCTCCCTCAACTAGTCTCTCCTTGTCTGTCTCTCCCTCCCTCAACTTGTCTCTCCCTCCCTCAACTTGTCTCTCCTTGTCTGTCTCTCCCTCCCAAAACTTGTCTCTCCTTGTCTGTCTCTCCCTCCCTCAACTTGTCCGTCGACTATCCCACCGGCCGAAACTACGGGTGAGAAACTGTAGGTGGCCTCCATGTCTCTCCCTCCCTCAACTTGTCTCTCCTTGTCTGTCTCTCCCTGCCTCAACTTGTCTCTCCTTGTCTGTCTCTCCCTCCCTCAACCTGTCTCGCCTTGTCTGTCTCTCCCTCCCTCAACTTGTCCGTCGACTATCCCACCGGCCGAAACTACGGGTGAGAAACTGTAGGTGGCCTCCATGTCTCTCCCTCCCTCAACTTGTCTCGCCTTGTCTGTCTCTCCCTCCCTCAACTTGCCTGTCAACTATCCCACCGGCCGAAACTACGGGTGAGAAACCGCGGAGGGCCTCTCTGATTGTGTGGCCTGCTTCTATTGGCGAGTCTATCCCGAGTCTGACCAACGAGTGTTTCGAGCGCTCTCAAGGTTGGATGATAGCGCAAAGCAGAGAAAAGCTCAACGTGCTTTAGCTCATTATTACGCGGCAAATGAAAAGCATGGGAATTACCAAAATGATGATCAATTAATTCAAGGAATTCACCAACCATTTTGAATTATCCAATCCGAAAACAGTGTAGAAGCATTGAAGGGTTGAAATATTAGTTTGAATTACGGATTAGCTGGAATTCGGAATAACCCTATTAATCAACATTGAGATGCCTACACATTCAGCCGTGGACCTACTCCTAGTTCGAGATATGTCAAATTTTGGATCAACGAGGGTTTAGGCTCTACTGTAATCTATTTGGTTGACAGTAATTGTGGGGTGACGTACTTGCCTGCTGTTGTTGCCCCGCAGCTTGGTCAGGGCACACTTGTTGCTCCAGGTCCGCTCGCAGGCTTCTGGCAGACGTTGACCGCTCACTGCCGGGCATGGGGACTCCTGCAACACACCATGCCACGGGTTATTTATTTCAAAGACGTGACTACCATCAGGGTGTCTACAAACTTTTCATTACAAAATTCCCTGACTTCTTCAGGTTTTCCAGATGGAAAATTATATTTTTCCAGTCTGTAAATTTGGCTTTCCCGTCAATTGTAATATAGGAAAAATTGTTCACAAATTCAATTTCGGTTTCGACAAATTGAATTTATATTTAAAAAAAAAAAACATTTTTGGAGATATTTGGATGGCAAACGGGGACAATCTAGAAATCACGTGCAATATAATACTCACAACCACATTTACAGTAGGAGACTAAACATTTAATGGTGCCATAATGCATGTTTTTTTACATTTTGAGTAAAATTCCCCCCCCCCAAAAAAAATCCCTGACTCTTCCAGATTAAATTCCTCGACTTTTCCAGGTTTTCCAGTCTAGTACACACCCTGTGAGACACTCGGTGTTAGGATGATGATGATTATATGAAAAATATGATATTTTTTCCCCAAATTTTCCCAAGCATTCCTATACTATCATCATAGTTGCATAAAATAAAAACATCTGTAGTGACAGAGGTTGGAAAGAAATTGGTATTACAGTAATTGCAGGAATATTGGACGTCTTTTCTGCGCACGTTATCTAAGAAATTTTTGCGGAAGGAATTTATTCATATTTTTCTCTTCGACTCCCCAATTACAAATTAGTTTTGGCAGATTCACCCAATTTTGTCGGAAACAGCTCGTACAACTATAACATCAGAAACATAGCAAAGTAATTTTCAATTCTAATCCAAGGCCTAAAGATGTACAGTAATAGCAGACTCTTTTATATTAGTTTACCACACAGTGACAATAGGATCAATTCATTCTACTTCTGTTGGCGTGAAATGTGGTGTTTGAAATGAAAAATGTAATCATTGAAACTGTCCAGGAAATTGAATATTACGAGTAGGGCCTAATTACCGATCGAAACGTGGGATTTAATAAACATGTAGATTTCATACTTAAAACGCTTGCAAGGAAGGTTGATGTATCTAGACAAATTAACGATAGTTGATTGTGGGTCCATGATTATTATAGTACGCCTACTGTTCTCTTTCTATTAAATAAAAACCAGTTGATCGATATAACTTTGACACAGTAGGCCTATCGCCACTATTAGAAAAGGAAACCTTCGGCCTTACGCTACAGTAATGAGAAGTTGTGTTATTGGGATGTAGGCCTACTGCATTGAGTACAGTGCGGTAGATGTGTATAATTTAACTATAGTAACCATTACCACCTGTTTTATGAACAATCTGTAATGAATAAATAAAATATGTGAATATGTTTCATAGCCTTGTGGAGTTTTTGTCTGTGCAGTGTATTTTCTAATTTTGCAGTTTACCGGTTTATATTCGTTATTGAGTCGAGTCTGTAATATTTCATAATGAAATTGTTGTAGGCCTATTTTAGAATTGTCAAGTGTATGAAATTAATGTATCAATGCAAGACTTGCTAATAAACAACCAATGCCTACTACCGGTACCGTACTTTTATTCCTGTACGTACAGTCATTAATGGATACGAAAATCAATTTCAACATTGAATAGAAATGACAACTTGAGTGACTTCACAGACTTGACCTTCTTGTGTAGAAACTTGAAATTGAATGTAAAGTAGGGTTAGACCCTGGGGCATGTCTACGTGTAGATAAAGTAGTCTCTAGATAGGCACCAACCTCCGTCATTGCCTATGATCACGCTAGGCCTACTAGCAGCATTCACTCGCAATAGTGCTCTAGCAGATGACATGATCGATCATGCTCCAAGCGGCATTGAGTTTGAAGTTCAAGTTTGTACTAGGCGTAGGCCTACAAACTCAATGCAGCAGGATAACAAGACGTAACACAACCACGTATAATATACTGTTTAACCAACTGGGGCTTTGCCACTCTATCACATGAGGATATTTATGTAGGTCTAGACCTAGGCCATTAAATATATAATTATACGTAATGCCTGGGCTAAGCCTATGGGAAATGTACAATAACCATGAGGAGACCTGATCTATTGCACCCAGAGCCTCCTTAGGCAGAAGGGCAGCTCGGCCTACGCCCTAACGCATATATATATATATATATTGAAAGTAGATCTATGGAAGTAAGATTAAATGCCATGGCCTAGGCGCCACCAAATGAAGCCACCTCCCTGAGCCTAGGAATGGCCTAGGGTGTGGGGTTGAATCCCAACATGAGTGTAGGCCCTAATAACAAGCTCGGTAAGAATAGGCCTAGAGGATCTACATCATGGAAAAATGGCTTAGCCAACCATTGCTTACAAAGCAAGTAACCAGACAAGCACTTATAGGCGATATTTTGTGAGCAAACCCACGCCACTCCCACTTTGGTCCCTTCCTAGCTTGGGCCCAGCCTGAATTGATCGGTAATTAAAATATTACGATATCTAACCAAGTGGCCTACGTTCAGACATAGGCCTACACGATAAATATAATATTCATTATACAAGTATGAAGACAATCCCATACCTGCAAGAGAAAACATTCACAGCTCGACGCGATTCAGCAGATTTCATAAAAATGGCGCTTGATAAAGTGATTAAGGGCAAAGACGCTGCTACGTACAATCCAAAGAAGACCGAACTCACTGCCACTCAGATCAGTGGTCACTGCACACCACCGCACCAAATGTCGATAAAGGAGTCCATCCAAGGCTAATAAATGGGTCCATCTCTCATCATGCGAGTCCCCTGCCAAGTTTAGAAATCAGAAAAGTGAATGCTACTTTATCGTCACGTCGATAAACCAAGTCCATCCAAGGTTACTATATGGGTGCGTCTCCCTTCATCCGAAGCTAAGAAAACAGAAGATTGAATGCTACTTTATCGACTGGAAAGAATACGTTTGAAATTTGACAGAAGAAATGTGTGGTATTTTATTTGATATTTAGATATAAAAGACTTACTTCTGGAAAAGAATAGATGCTTAACGTATTGTATTTATGAACAGAAAAAACAATAAATATGAATGAAGAATTTTGTTTTATTTTAATTTAATCACAATTTTTACAATGAATGTATACTAGGAAAACGCAGCACATGCGTTGTAGGATGAGCGAGATTGGTAAATCTTCACCTTTACCTTCACATAATCGTCACTATCTAAAATCACCTATTTATAGACTTGTGTATACGTATAAGGTGCTCTACATTCTTATCGCATTAACAATTAGCAATAACAATAGAATGCTGATAGCCTACATATTAATCGGGTATTGAACCGTGAAATGAAAATTCGCGCGTGTAGTTATTGCGTTTGGTTTACTTATTCCGCATTGTACTGTCGAAACGATATCACTGAAGTTGTGTTTTCAATCGGTTCTCTACTGCGTGGATGAGATAGGTGAGAATAGTTACAGTTTCTTCCCCAGTGCCATAATTAGGGAATAAAGATTTTGAATCAACTTACGATATTGATAAAAAAAACATTGCAGTTATGTGGTAAATCAGTATAGTACATGTTATGTGGATGATGAAGGATACATTAACTTGTTATAACTCGTAATTACATAGTCTTTATACTTATTTAGTCTTTACACTTAGTCATTATACTTAATTATACTTCTTTATACTTTATTACATATGTCTTTATACTTTCTACCTGACTGGACGCGTCTGCCTGATACACGTACAGTCGTAACCGCCTGTCTTACAGGTGGCTCTCCCTAGTGGGTACATAAGTATCTAGAGCAGCCGATAAAGCAGTAATCACTACAGTACGGTAGGCCTACTTAAAATTCATTTAAATAAATAAAATAGATTCACATTTGTACATAGAGTAGCTACAAGAGTTTATAGATCTATGCAAATGAGATGTCATATATTTCTGCTCTGACGCCGGTTTTGTTAATTCAAATAGCAATAACAAATAATGGTGATCGATACATTATTATTTATCATCTGATTAATTTTGGCATCGATTTTGACTTGGTTACATATGTTATTAATTAATTGACTCTGATTTCCTCAAAGATTTGAGAATTATTGAGATCTCACGAACATACCAATAACGATTCCGTTCAAGTTTCATTTTAATATATTTCACTTTCAAATTCACAGCCGCAAAATTCCTCCAAATAACCAAGTTGTTGGTGGGGCCTTATGCACGAGCAACTACAATGCAACTTATGCACAATGTATTCATACACTTGAAGCCATATGATATAAGTAGCCATATAGCCACAAAGTAACCAGGGTGGAAATTGATCATTTATTGACTAGGGCACGATAACAAATAACAATGTATTTTAACTAAGAGCAACGCAGCACTCTCCAACAATTGCTTTGCTGCAACAGCTATTGCCCATGAGTTCTGCCGCCTAAAGCTTGATAGATAGATAGACAGATTTTATCCATTACAAAATACATTATTTGAACAGCAGTTTAGCCACAGTATACATAACCAGTCTTAATTTATTTCCTAAATAATATAGTTATGAAGTTTAAATTGTAAATTATGTTATAAATAATGAAGTTATGAATTATGTGTATCAAAGAGGGTGTGATAAAATATTTTTAAAATGATTCCAACTGGCCTAGCACAGAACTGATTCACTCCACTCCGTTACGCGTGCTAGCATCGTTCTGTCGTTGCTTAGAAGGCTCAGTTTTACGTCTTCTAATTCTAACGTGGTTAGATAATAAGGTTTTTAGTTATATGTTGGAAGTGTAAAATGTTGCCCAGTGGTTAATTTTAAAGAAAAAGGTGAGTATGCCCTCCTAAAAAAAAGTGTATCTTATTTTGGCACGCCTATGCCTTAGTACTCTATAGTTTTAAAGCGCAATGATCTCCTGTGGCAATACATATCAGCACATGCATGTAACATAAGTTGCCTACCCCTCAGCCTATATATTTCCTTACCTGCAATCAGGCATACAAAAGAATATTCCTTTTTTGCTCTAAAATCTTTGAATTAAACTCGATTTTGAAACCGAGACCGGATTTTTTTTTTTTTTTTATGTTGCTTAACAACCCTACCATCAGCTAGGTTATACGGGGGTACGAATGAGCGGATGATAATGAAACGATGATGAGATGATAGATGAAAGGACGTTTACAAAAACCCATGCCTTATGCGGGACTCGAACCCACGCCCAACGGTGACTTCAGTTACTACCGCTAGCAATAATTGACTTAGCCACCGGGGCGGCTACCGGATTTGTGTTCCAATTGTATCACATTACACGTATACAGGAACAGAACTGAGAAATTCGAGGAAAAGTTTCAAATCCCCAAAAAAATGAATAAAAAAATACTGTACACTACTTTTTTACCTTTCCCAATTGATTTCCATGAACTGGTGGTACATGATGTTCTAGTATTTTTTATGAGCATAACTTCGGGATCTTGGAATCATCAGAAAGTTCTGTTGGGATTGCCCTGGCGGTTTACAAGAAAAACATTGCTGATTTATAAAAAATCTGACATTTCCAGCCAACTTTTGGAACGGACTTTTGAAATAACGACAATTTCACAATTATGTCCAGATATTCAGCAAGAAGAACTAATCCCAAGAAAGAAAATATTATTTGGGGAAATTTCAAAACCAAAATTAAAACCATTAAAAAAATTTGAAAAAATTATGTATTAGTTGCGATTTAAAAAGAAGGTCTACGTAGAAACTCAAAAAAAGAACGTTGTGGTGTTAGTAACCCATGGTTCTTTCCATAAAGGTCGATATTTCAACTTGATGTCTTGTGGACCTGTCTCATTGTTATCTGAAATCTGGATACATATTCAGAAAGCTCTGATTCCAGAAGTGGCTGCCCTGTGCAGCAAGGAGAACTACAAGCAGTGCCTCCTGGAGAACCCGGACACCTGCATGTTCCAGTGCGTGGTGCACCTCGCTCCGGGGGACACTCTCCCGTACAGCGGGGCATCTCTTTCCGCAGACACTTCCAAGGTGCGGACCATCTATTCACGCATTTCACTTGGTTCCATCATTGTGATTAAATGTTGTGATCTATGTTGCCTGTAGCGCAACTGTCGCTTTTATATCGAACTATAGAAAATGAAAATACTATACAAGGATCAGTAGAATTATTATGTTGGCAGAATGCTCAACAATGCCATTCACGGCTCAGTTGAATTATTATTTTAGAGGAGGCATTTGTTTTGCACGACAATGATGGATTTTGTAAGTTGAAGAATGTCACCGGTACCGTAGCCACTCTCATCTACTGCAGTACACACACTTAATCGCTGTCACAAATGTGCATTGTAAGAGACCGCCTCTTTGTTATTATCTTGTGTTGCCATGGTACTCAGCTCTGCTAGTGAATAGGAACCAATCAGAGTCTTGGGGCCAGCTGGACCGAGTAAGCTATGTCATTCGTTGTTATCGTGTTTTTTGCAGTTTAGCTTCCGAGCGTGAACCTGCGGATACCGGGCCTGTTCACGCTCAACGAACGTGCCGGCTACGTGGGCAAGTGGAAGAGGCAACAAGCTCAATCTCCCAACAAATACCTCGACAGACAGTGCAGTGACGCAAACAGTTGTCACAGGGTATGGTACCCAGATGCAATGATTTTTATGTCAATACAAATCAAAATATAGCCTAGTTTTTGTCAGAAGTGAAAAATTCCTCACAAATGGATAGAATCATATTTACTTTAGATGAAAAGTGATTCTTGTCGCATCATCCACTTCACATTCATTACATTCCTTCAATACCAAGATCAATTCAATCTTTCAGTGTATTTGTAACAATTATGAAACCTACAAGTACTATGTCTTTTATTAATTGTAACACAACCGTGATTGCGACAAAACCAACGACCAAGACAACTTTCTTTGGTTTGATGCAAACTGTTCTACGTACTTCGTTGTGTTATCACTAGTTATCAAATTTATTTTGTAAGTTTTTATATGAAAAATTGAAAACAATAGTAGTAGTAATTCAATCAACTCATAATATTATCATCTTGCTATGCAGGGATGTGAATACAGCAGCACTTCTCGAGCAAGGTGAACGGCAAATAGCTGCCAACGAACGTCAAGCTATTACCTTGGAAAGACGTGCAGCATCAGTGGAACAAATGATAAACATGCTATCCATACATCTTCGAGGAGTGGGCAGTAACTAATAGTCTATCATAAATGTTGAATAGCAAAATAAAATATTATTTAAATAATATAAAAATGTAAAATATTGCCACATTAGTAAATTAACTACTGTATTTGTTAGAATGATTTCTATTCTATTCTGATTGACCATTAACCACTGATCAACGTCAAACGAACGTAATGTTCCGATGTCTATCGTGAGGGAGAATGGACTACAGATTCACTTGGTCAGCGTTAATGTCCTTTTCGACAGACCGGACACGTATTAACCACATTCATTAAAGATTCATCGGGTTTTTCTATATACTTGGGCCACGATTAAACATATCTACAGAATGTAATAATGTTGCAGAAATGACAAATGTATCTACAGTGGTGGCCGATTTTACCATTTTTAGCAGTATAGGCCTGTCAAGAGAGTAGGTTCAGCAGGAAATCCCAACAACTCACCACTGGTACTAGCTTAATCTTCACACCACTGAAATTGATGTACATGCACTTACCGTACCAGTATTGTGTTTATAGATAAAAATGCCTCTTGTTCCTTCAAATTATTCGGTTGTATGCTGAGAACATATTGATAATAAATATAATACGTATATGAAGATATTAAAGAATAATAAATACTTTTCACATATTGTAACTTACAAGATATTTGTTTGTTAATTCATTTCATGACAATTGGTATATTTAATTACAGATGCCCAATGAGAATAATACTTGTTTACTGTATATTGACATCTACCCTTCTCCTAATGTGTATTATTATCTAATCTCCCATTGTTCGGTACACCGTAGAGCACGGTGACTATTTGCCGACATCTGTCGTGGACTATCTTGCCGTGTGATCTGATCGTACGCAGTATTCCAGAGTCGGCATCCTTGCTGTAATGTCTGCCTATCTTCCACATCCCTAGCAGTCCAAATACATTATATAAACCCGTATCCGTCCCTACCCAAGATAACATTAAAGCCAATTAAATACAGTACCGTAGTTAAAAAGTATTTTCTTGAATTATTCTACATCAGGTAAATTTTTAATGATTTTATGAACGAGTTCAATTGAACACGGGATAGAAAGTTCAAATACTCGTCCCGAGAACTAAGTGTTCTTCCAGAAAACTATATGTTCTTTCAGAAAATAAAAACGATCTTCCAGAAAAGTAAATATTCTTTTCATTGGTGTTGATGTCCGACGCCTGACGTGTGGCAACTTGCCATACACCTGTGCACTCCGTCTCCAGAGAAACAAGGGGAAATAATCCACAGTCCAATCCCCATCAACAATGTCTCATGAAACGTATTTGTTCACTAGTTAGGTCGCCACAGTTGCTCTCTAGGGAGATTCATTACTTCAAGACAAGCACGCTGTGGCAAGACTTGCAGAGTGGTACCGTGGTGAGACGCGAACTCGGGACTTGCCAATCTTCCCTTTGCCTTCCTGGCCGCGTTCCGTTGAGGTCCATCCCTGTCAGTGGTTGGTCAAAGAGAAAACGACTGGCGTGTTCGTGGTGTGACACGCGTATGTAAAACAGCTGATCCACAATTGCGTATACCTGGCTTTGCGAGCCTGCACTTTGTGGATACACTAGAGCAGATGCGAGACGGCCACTACTTTTCCCCTCTACTTGAAGTTCCTATAGACTGAGTCATCAGATGGCAAAGTAGGTGTGAGACTATTGGATGCTGTTAACATACAAGGGGTGGCAACGATATTCCACTTGACATATATGAGTGAAACTGTGACTAATGTAACGTAATGCAATCGATTAATTTTGCAGTCCTTCACTATCACGAACTTCAAGTTATAATAATGGGCCTAGAATACTAAAATAATATAACCTATAAAATATCAATGTCCACAATAAGACTAGGTCTAACTAAAAACAGGCAAATGGTGGGCCTATACATGCATGTAGTGTATTTTCCACTGTGAGTGTAAAGTTTCTCCTAATCTGTTGATGGCACAATTTTTTTTACATTAGGTCATCAAACTAGTGTTTTGACAGCTGAAATTTCATGTTTTGACAGCTGTAGCTGGATTTTAATTTTTAATCTTCTGAAAGCGACGTATGACGACATCTCTGGGGCAAGACTACGAACTATGTTCAAAACAGTCACGGTGACTCGGTAGGTAGCAGTGATACGCGACTGTTGCACCATCTATGGGAAAATTTACCTAACTATGTTTAGAACAGTCACGACTTGTCAATCGGTATAGTAGGTTTCTGTAATCTGCTACTTTAGCGACCTCTCTGGGCAACATTACGAACTATGATCGAAACAGTCACGGTGACTCAGTAGGAATGCTAAAAGCGCAGTTTCTACAATGTCTTGCTAAGGAGACGTGTAAGAATGAGCCTGGCAAAGTGCAGTATCTACAACGTCTTGCCTGGAAAATGGAATTCACGAACGCAGTTTGTACAACGGTTTGTAAGTGAATGAAGCTGCAAAAAGCGTAGTTCCTACAACGTCTTGCTAAGTTAAATATACTGACAGAAGCGCAATTTCTACAATGTCTTGCTAAGGAGACGTGGAAGAATGAGCCTGCTAAAGCGCAGTATCTACAACGTCTTGCTAAGTTAAATATACTGACAGAAGCGCAATCTCTACAATGTCTTGCTAAGGAGACGTGGAAGAATGAGCCTGGCAAAGTGCAGTATCTACAACGTCTTGCCTGGAAAATGGAACTCACGAACGCAGTTTGTACAACGGTTTGTAAGTGAATGAAGCCGCAAAAAGCGTAGTTCCTACAACGTCTTGCTAAGTTGAATATACTGACAGAAGCGCAATTTCTACAATGTCTTGCTAAGGAGACGTGGAAGAATGAGCCTGCAAAAGCGCAGTATCTACAACGTCTTGCCTGGAAAATGGAACTCACGAATGCAGTTTGTACAATGGTTGGCTAAGTGGATGGGCTGCAAAAAGCGTAGTTCCTACAACGTACAGTTGAGGTTATTGGGCTCTCAGAAGCGCAGTATCTACAACGTCTTGCTGGGAAAATGCAGCTAATGAACGCAGTTTGTATAACAGTTTGCTAAGTTGATAAAACTGCAAAAATCGTAGTTTCTACAACGTCTTGCTAATGTGGAGGTGGAACGATGATTGAAAGATATTTGGATGACCTGGCGAAAGCACAGTTCCTACAACGTCTTGCTAAGTTGATACGCGGTTAGTTACCGTTGGTTACGGTTAGTTACGGTTGATTACGTCAGTTACGGTTAGTTACGGTTAGTTACGGTTAGTTACAGTTAGTTACGGTTAGTTACGGTTAGTTACGGTTAGTTACAGTTAGTTACGGTTAGTTACGGTTAGTTACGGTTAGTGACGGTTAGTGACGGTTAGTTACGGTTTGTTATCGTTAGTGACGGTTAGTGACAGTTAGTTACGGTTAGTGACGGTTAGTTACGTTAGTTACGGTTAGTAACGGTTAGTTACGGTAAGTGACGGTTAGTTACGGTTAGTTACATTAAGTGACGGTTAGTTACGGTTAGTGACGGTTAGTTACGGTTAGTAACGGTTAGTTACGGTTAGTAACGGTAAGTGACGGTTAGTTACGGTTAGTTACGTTAAGTGACGGTTAGTTACGGTTAGTTACGGTTAGATACGGTTGGTTACCGTTAGAAAAGATGAGTTACGGTTAGTTACGATTATTTTCGATAGTAACGGTTAGTTACGGTAGGTTACCGTTAGTTACGGTTAGTTACGGTCAGTAACGGTTTGTAACGGTAAGTTACGGTTGGTTAGGGTTAGTTACGGTTGATTACGGTTAGTTACGGTTAGTAACCGTTAATTGGGTTGGTTAGCGTTAGTTACGGTTAGCTACCGTTAGTTACCGTAAGTTGCGGTTAGTTACGGTAATTACGGTTAGTGACCCTCAGTTACAGTTAGTTACAGTTAGTTACAGTTAGTTACGGTTAGTGACGGTTATTTCCCGTTAGTCACGGTTAGTAACCGTTAGTTGGGCTACTAACCCTTAGTTACGGTTGGTTACGGTTAGTTACAGTTGGTTACGGTTAGTTACGGTCAGGTACTCAAAAAGAGAACGTTGCGTTGGGAACCCAGATCCGACGACCGGAAGAGAAGCAAGCCGTAATAACGTGACCCAGATCTGACGACCGGAAGAGAAGCAAGCCGTAATAACGTGACCCAGATCCGACGACCGGAAGAGAAGCAAGCCGTAATAACGTGACCCAGATCCGACGACCGGAAGAGAAGCAAGCCGTAATAACGTGACCCAGATCTGACGACCGGAAGAGAAGCAAGCCGTAATAACGTGACCCAGATCTGACGACCGGAAGAGAAGCAAGCCGTAATAACATGACCCAGATCTGACAACCGGAAGAGAAGCAAGCCGTAATAACGTGACCCAGATCTGACGACCGGAAGAGAAGCAAGCCGTAATAACATGACCCAGATCTGACGACCGGAAGAGAAGCAAGCAGTAATAACGTGACCCAGATCCGACGACCGGAAGAGAAGCAAGCCGTAATAACATGACCCAGATCCGACGACCGGAAGAGAAGCAAGCCGTAATAACGTGACCCAGATCCGACGACCGGAAGAGAAGCAAGCCGTAATAACGTGACCCAGATCTGACGACCGGAAGAGAAGCAAGCCGTAATAACGTGACCCAGATCTGACGACCGGAAGAGAAGCAAGCCGTAATAACATGACCCAGATCTGACGACCGGAAGAGAAGCAAGCCGTAATAACATGACACAGATCTGACGACCGGAAGAGAAGCAAGCCGTAATAACATGACACAGATCTGACGACCGGAAGAGAAGCAAGCAGTAATAACGTGACCCAGATCCGACGACCGGAAGAGAAGCAAGCCGTAATAACATGACACAGATCCGACGACCGGAAGAGAAGCAAGCAGTAATAACATGACCCAGATCTGACGACCGGAAGAGAAGCAAGCCGTAATAACGTGACCCAGATCCGACGACCGGAAGAGAAGCAAGCAGTAATAACGTGACCCAGATCCGACGATCGGAAGAGAAGCAAGCCGTAATAACGTGACCCAGATGATTAATTAATTCAAGGAATTCACCAACCATTTTGAATTATCCAATCCGAAAACAGTGTAGAAGCATTGAAGGGTTGAAATATTAGTTTGAATTACGGATTAGCTGGAATTCGGAATAACCCTATTAACAAAATTTAGG
>OU015475.1:209815-247175 GCA_907164805.1 Brachyptera putata
GTCGGAAACAGCGGCTTGAAATATTGAGACTTGGGAGCATTTGTTCTAAAAGATACGCGAGTTACCATGGAATGAATGATGAAGTGACGATAGCTGGAAGGAAGTTTAGAAATCATGCCATATGTGGGACTGGACCTCAGTTGTTCCGTGTACAAGTTGGACCGGGGATAATATTCCTATTCTTACCGGCGAACATTGTCATCGTGACGAGTCGTGGGTGAACCAATCAGCGTATTGCTTGAGCAGTGAAGCAGCCAATCAGAAGCCAGCAGAGTCGGGCTGCTACAAGAGGAACATGGCACTGAGTTTTCTCGGGTTCTGAAACGATTCCAATTTATAACGTTAAATTCTCTGTGAATCTGGGCCCATGCCTTTGGTTGGACCTAGTAGGCCCAGGGTCAAGTAGCTAAAAGCATGTGGCTGATGATGATTATTGTTTGCTTAACGACCCCACCAACAGCTAGGATATACGGGGGTACGAATGAGCAGATGATCATGAAACTATGAATTGATGATGAGTGAAGGATGTTTACAATAACCCATGCCTCATGCGGGACTCAAACCCACGCCCAACAGTGACTTCAGTTTCTGAAGCGATGCCTCAGCTGGCTGAGCTACTGAGGGCAGCAGCATATGGCCTTTTCAACCATTTTTCAACAACAGTTCTCTGAGAAGTGTTTCTTCCTATTTCTAGATATCGCTACCAATCGAAGAAGAAACACAAGGCGGGACCTAGACTTCGACTGCCGGCAGCTACCTAGCAATGAATCCAACGCTTAGACAGTACACGATTCAACCACGAAGCCAATTTACACGAGCGATTACCAACAGAATCTTGACCCAAGTAGGCCTACAGTACACGCTACAGTAGACACTAGGCCTATAGTGCCTGATTTACGTTGCGTCACATAGCTCCAGTTCTACACTCGACTAATTTCCTTTTTTCCACTGAATTGATGCAAACCTACGTGTCCACTACATTATTATTCTACATCAATATTCTATTATTCCACTTTATTCCTATCCGTATTAGTTATTCTATCAGGTTTTGTGGCTCAATGGTGTCACATAAGAACGCTAATTGTTTGTAGGGGTATATGTAACGGCACTATCAGTCTAGGAAAACAAATCACTGCTCAAAGTATCACCACATCGTCAGACTTCAATCGTATTGCCATGCTCTACCTACTCTACTGTGACCAAGGAAACAGCCGAAACGTCAAAAATAAAATCTCAGTGTGTAAAAAATCATCATCTCATCTAAAATCACATCTAAATGTGTTTCACTTTATAAATATATATTCATTATTCTGTTTTTACTTCCTATACCTGTTTAGAATTAGCTACATTATGGCCAGTTACTTGGCTTGGGTCTGTTAATGTTGGCACTGGTTACGTCAAAAAACTTGGAACTTAATTACACTCGTAAAATACATGATACCGCCGTACCGGTGGTAAACAGCGAGTTGATTTACATGACCATTCTGGCAGAACACTTTCGGGTACCATTCACGACTAACTGTCGGAGATCTTCGTAGTTTGTTCATCTATTCATAGGTGAATAGGTGGGTACCGTATATAAATATGTCAATCATTTCTACAGACTTTATTGAACTCATACACTGTTGCATTTTACTCAAATTATACATAATGAAACCTCTATCCATCGTTTTTCAAAGGACCATGAAAATAAAACCATCCTCCATCCAGGAAAACTTTGCATCGATTATATGGGAGTGAGGTTGAAATAAAATTAATTATACAAGCAGGAAAACGATGGATTCAGGAACGATGCATAGAGGTTTCAACTTTCACTATATATATATATATATATATATATATATATATATATATATATATATATATATATATATATATATATATATATATATATATATATATATATATATATATATAAATATATATATATATATATATATATATATAATATAATATATATATATATATATATATATATATATATATATATATATATATATATATATATATATTATATATATATATATATATATATATATATATATATATATATATATATATATATATATATATATATATATATATATGTATATATATATATATATATATATATATATATGTATCAAATTATTTTCTCGGGAATGCCGCGTTTGCTGTTTCGTGACGAAATTGCGGTCCTTTCGGGGACCTTGTCTCTCACTCCGACGTTTCGGCAAGATGCCACTTGCCATCTTCAAGGATTCTCTTTAACTTCTTCTCTGCACAAAGCTCGTAGGTCGAATGAATCGGAACGCTGCTGGCTTGGCTTATATACCCAAGTGGTAAGGGCTCGTCTGTGATTGGTTCGAGTTGTTGACCAATGGCCGCCCGACCGTTTTCCCTTCGGTCCGCCGCGGCTCCTGGGTCTCAGGGTGCGTCGATCTACGTGATGTTCGCGGCCTCAGTCGACTAGCCACTGGGAGGGCCAAAGTCCCGTGAGCTGCTCGGTCCCCGGTCTCCAAGTTGTCCGCGCAAATACGAGTGCCATGTGATGCACGACACGAGGCTCTGGTGGTAGGTCGGCTCGTAGTCGTAGCGATGGTCGGCGTTTTTTTCCGCTTGTCAATCTTCACCGGCGGTTGACTCCCCACAGGAGGGTGGACCGGGAA
Organism: Brachyptera putata; assembly: GCA_907164805.1. NCBI lineage: Eukaryota > Metazoa > Arthropoda > Insecta > Plecoptera > Taeniopterygidae > Brachyptera > Brachyptera putata. The sequence continues at coordinate 212,464 of OU015475.1, forward strand.
CACACGGTGTTGGTACAAGGCAGGTTTCCACGCGTCCGGGAGCCTGCGTGCATCGTCTCGGGTGTTCATGCTGTGGCCTCTCTTCTCGATTTCGATGGCTTCACGGAAGATGCGTGGCAGCTCGTGGTCGATACGCGCTAGGGTTTTGGCCTTGCGGAAGTCGATCCAATGGCACTCTTTCTGCCCGTGTTGAGCCAGTGTTGACGTGGTGGCATGCTTATTCATGGCGGCCTGGTGTTCGTCTAGGCGGGCGGAGATCTTCCGGTTCGTACGGCCAATATAAGTACGATCGCACATTCCACAAGGCACCTCGTATACTCCGTGAGACTCGTGTGGGATGACATCCTTAACGCTACGAAGCATGGAGGCTATTTTGCGGTCTGCCCTGAACACTGTCTTGATGTTGTGTTGCTTCAGAAGTCGGCTGATTTTGTCGGAGGTTCCTTTGACGTAGGGTAGGAAGGCTGTAGCTCGGGGTTGATCTTTTTCCTCGGTATCCTGGTCCTTCGTGATGTTGCGTCTGAAGGCTCTGGACACGGTGTAGTTCGAGAAACCGTTGTTGATGAGGGCTTCACGCAAAGTCTTGGACTCGCTCTTGAAATGGTCAGCGTCAGCAAGTCTCTTGGCTCGGATGGCCAGAGTGTTGGCAACTGAGGTGAGTTGAGCCGGATGATGGTGAGACTGCGCGTTAAGGTAGCGGTTCGTGTGCGTCGGCTTTCTGTACACCGTGTGACCTAGGTGCCCGTCGGGATTCTTTTTCACCAAGACGTCGAGAAACGGGATCTGCCGGTTGACTTCAACTTCCATCGTGAATTTGATTGACTCATGTATATTGTTGAGGTGGTCCAGGAATGTGTCGAGCTCAGCTCTACCGTGTTTCCAGATGACAAAGGTATCGTCGACATACCGAAGGTAGAGGCTTGGCTTCAGCTTCGACGAGGCGAGTGCTCGTACTTCTAGGTCAGTCATGAAGATGTTAGAGATGACTGGTGATAGAGGCGAGCCCATGGGAGCACCTTCGACTTGTTGGTAAATCTGGCCTTCAAAGGTGAAGTACGTGTTGTTGAGACAGTGCTCAGCGAGGTCGGAGACGTACTGCGGTGGCTTGATCTGAGTTCTGATGATGTTGAGTGCTTCTGGGATCGGAACTTTGGTGAAGAGCGACACCACGTCAAAACTCACGAGCAGATCGTCTGGTTCTACAACTTGCTGTCTGATGATCTCCACGAAATGTTCAGCATTACGAACAAAAGATGCTGCCTCTTCCGCGTAGGGTTGTAGATATTTCGCAAGGTGTTTAGCGAGCTGCTGGGTCGGTGAACCAACCGAACTGACAATCGGTCGAAGGGGATACCCGGCCTTGTGTATCTTTGGCAGTCCGTATATTTTCGGGCAGCGTGAAGACTTCTCTCGGGGAATCAAGTCCTTCTTGATCTCGTTACCAATGGCTGAAGACAGAATCTTAGCCTTGGTTGTCTTCTCTAGGTACGTTGTCGGGTCGGATGCCTTGGGCTTGTACGCGGTGTCGTCTAGTAGAGCCTTCATCTTGGTCGTGTAGTCAATGGTATTCATAACCACGGTAGCATTCCCTTTGTCGGCCGGGAGCACGGTAATCTCGATGTTGTTGCGTAACGTTTTCAGTGCGCTCAATTCGTCTGCGGAAATGTTCCGCGGTGGGATACGAGCCTTGCGAAGGATCTGGCAAGTCTGTTGACGAAGGGTTTCCGCGAGATTGTTCGGTAGCCGGCACACAGCAGACTCTACGCCTGTGATGATATCTTCAGTTGGTAAACGTGACGGCGCGACGGCGTAATTGAACCCCTTGGCAAGAGCTGACAGAGTGGCGTCATCTAGTTGTTGGTCCGACAGGTTGTGCACCACCTTTGAAACATCTAGCGTCTTGTGTGCAGGTCTCTGTTTGTTCTTGAGGGCGGCGAACTTCTTCTGTTGGCGCTGGGTGGTCAGAGTGGTGTTATCTTCAGTTCGAAGTCGCGTCATTTCATCAATCTGTGCCCACAGAATTGGATGAAGGGTCGTGGACAGATGTAAGTGCACGTCTCGTAGTCGAGAGCTCAGCTGATCCAGTTTGCGGCGATTGCTGTGTATCTCATCTCGCAGAAGAGCCAGGCTAGCCCTACGCAGGATCTTGCTTGTCGAGTAGGTGTTGTGGTGGAAACTCAGTGACATAGACACCGGGATGGTATCGGTGTCTCGGCAGCGACGTAGAAAAGCCAAGTCACAAAGTAACTTAGCACGCTTGGTCCTGAGTTTCTCGAAAGTCTTGGTAAGGCGGTGAATTTCCTCCCCGTGGAGGTTCAGTATGTTGTAACGGATGTTCTCGCGGACTGAATAATGTATCAAATTATTTTCTCGGGAATGCCGCGTTTGCTGTTTCGTGACGAAATTGCGGTCCTTTCGGGGACCTTGTCTCTCACTCCGACGTTTCGGCAAGATGCCACTTGCCATCTTCAAGGATTCTCTTTAACTTCTTCTCTGCACAAAGCTCGTAGGTCGAATGAATCGGAACGCTGCTGGCTTGGCTTATATACCCAAGTGGTAAGGGCTCGTCTGTGATTGGTTCGAGTTGTTGACCAATGGCCGCCCGACCGTTTTCCCTTCGGTCCGCCGCGGCTCCTGGGTCTCAGGGTGCGTCGATCTACGTGATGTTCGCGGCCTCAGTCGACTAGCCACTGGGAGGGCCAAAGTCCCGTGAGCTGCTCGGTCCCCGGTCTCCAAGTTGTCCGCGCAAATACGAGTGCCATGTGATGCACGACACGAGGCTCTGGTGGTAGGTCGGCTCGTAGTCGTAGCGATGGTCGGCGTTTTTTTTCCGCTTGTCAATCTTCACCGGCGGTTGACTCCCCACAGGAGGGTGGACCGGGAACACACGGTGTTGGTACAAGGCAGGTTTCCACGCGTCCGGGAGCCTGCGTGCATCGTCTCGGGTGTTCATGCTGTGGCCTCTCTTCTCGATTTCGATGGCTTCACGGAAGATGCGTGGCAGCTCGTGGTCGATACGCGCTAGGGTTTTGGCCTTGCGGAAGTCGATCCAATGGCACTCTTTCTGCCCGTGTTGAGCCAGTGTTGACGTGGTGGCATGCTTATTCATGGCGGCCTGGTGTTCGTCTAGGCGGGCGGAGATCTTCCGGTTCGTACGGCCAATATAAGTACGATCGCACATTCCACAAGGCACCTCGTATACTCCGTGAGACTCGTGTGGGATGACATCCTTAACGCTACGAAGCATGGAGGCTATTTTGCGGTCTGCCCTGAACACTGTCTTGATGTTGTGTTGCTTCAGAAGTCGGCTGATTTTGTCGGAGGTTCCTTTGACGTAGGGTAGGAAGGCTGTAGCTCGGGGTTGATCTTTTTCCTCGGTATCCTGGTCCTTCGTGATGTTGCGTCTGAAGGCTCTGGACACGGTGTAGTTCGAGAAACCGTTGTTGATGAGGGCTTCACGCAAAGTCTTGGACTCGCTCTTGAAATGGTCAGCGTCAGCAAGTCTCTTGGCTCGGATGGCCAGAGTGTTGGCAACTGAGGTGAGTTGAGCCGGATGATGGTGAGACTGCGCGTTAAGGTAGCGGTTCGTGTGCGTCGGCTTTCTGTACACCGTGTGACCTAGGTGCCCGTCGGGATTCTTTTTCACCAAGACGTCGAGAAACGGGATCTGCCGGTTGACTTCAACTTCCATCGTGAATTTGATTGACTCATGTATATTGTTGAGGTGGTCCAGGAATGTGTCGAGCTCAGCTCTACCGTGTTTCCAGATGACAAAGGTATCGTCGACATACCGAAGGTAGAGGCTTGGCTTCAGCTTCGACGAGGCGAGTGCTCGTACTTCTAGGTCAGTCATGAAGATGTTAGAGATGACTGGTGATAGAGGCGAGCCCATGGGAGCACCTTCGACTTGTTGGTAAATCTGGCCTTCAAAGGTGAAGTACGTGTTGTTGAGACAGTGCTCAGCGAGGTCGGAGACGTACTGCGGTGGCTTGATCTGAGTTCTGATGATGTTGAGTGCTTCTGGGATCGGAACTTTGGTGAAGAGCGACACCACGTCAAAACTCACGAGCAGATCGTCTGGTTCTACAACTTGCTGTCTGATGATCTCCACGAAATGTTCAGCATTACGAACAAAAGATGCTGCCTCTTCCGCGTAGGGTTGTAGATATTTCGCAAGGTGTTTAGCGAGCTGCTGGGTCGGTGAACCAACCGAACTGACAATCGGTCGAAGGGGATACCCGGCCTTGTGTATCTTTGGCAGTCCGTATATTTTCGGGCAGCGTGAAGACTTCTCTCGGGGAATCAAGTCCTTCTTGATCTCGTTACCAATGGCTGAAGACAGAATCTTAGCCTTGGTTGTCTTCTCTAGGTACGTTGTCGGGTCGGATGCCTTGGGCTTGTACGCGGTGTCGTCTAGTAGAGCCTTCATCTTGGTCGTGTAGTCAATGGTATTCATAACCACGGTAGCATTCCCTTTGTCGGCCGGGAGCACGGTAATCTCGATGTTGTTGCGTAACGTTTTCAGTGCGCTCAATTCGTCTGCGGAAATGTTCCGCGGTGGGATACGAGCCTTGCGAAGGATCTGGCAAGTCTGTTGACGAAGGGTTTCCGCGAGATTGTTCGGTAGCCGGCACACAGCAGACTCTACGCCTGTGATGATATCTTCAGTTGGTAAACGTGACGGCGCGACGGCGTAATTGAACCCCTTGGCAAGAGCTGACAGAGTGGCGTCATCTAGTTGTTGGTCCGACAGGTTGTGCACCACCTTTGAAACATCTAGCGTCTTGTGTGCAGGTCTCTGTTTGTTCTTGAGGGCGGCGAACTTCTTCTGTTGGCGCTGGGTGGTCAGAGTGGTGTTATCTTCAGTTCGAAGTCGCGTCATTTCATCAATCTGTGCCCACAGAATTGGATGAAGGGTCGTGGACAGATGTAAGTGCACGTCTCGTAGTCGAGAGCTCAGCTGATCCAGTTTGCGGCGATTGCTGTGTATCTCATCTCGCAGAAGAGCCAGGCTAGCCCTACGCAGGATCTTGCTTGTCGAGTAGGTGTTGTGGTGGAAACTCAGTGACATAGACACCGGGATGGTATCGGTGTCTCGGCAGCGACGTAGAAAAGCCAAGTCACAAAGTAACTTAGCACGCTTGGTCCTGAGTTTCTCGAAAGTCTTGGTAAGGCGGTGAATTTCCTCCCCGTGGAGGTTCAGTATGTTGTAACGGATGTTCTCGCGGACTGAATAATGTATCAAATTATTTTCTCGGGAATGCCGCGTTTGCTGTTTCGTGACGAAATTGCGGTCCTTTCGGGGACCTTGTCTCTCACTCCGACGTTTCGGCAAGATGCCACTTGCCATCTTCAAGGATTCTCTTTAACTTCTTCTCTGCACAAAGCTCGTAGGTCGAATGAATCGGAACGCTGCTGGCTTGGCTTATATACCCAAGTGGTAAGGGCTCGTCTGTGATTGGTTCGAGTTGTTGACCAATGGCCGCCCGACCGTTTTCCCTTCGGTCCGCCGCGGCTCCTGGGTCTCAGGGTGCGTCGATCTACGTGATGTTCGCGGCCTCAGTCGACTAGCCACTGGGAGGGCCAAAGTCCCGTGAGCTGCTCGGTCCCCGGTCTCCAAGTTGTCCGCGCAAATACGAGTGCCATGTGATGCACGACACGAGGCTCTGGTGGTAGGTCGGCTCGTAGTCGTAGCGATGGTCGGCGTTTTTTTTCCGCTTGTCAATCTTCACCGGCGGTTGACTCCCCACAGGAGGGTGGACCGGGAACACACGGTGTTGGTACAAGGCAGGTTTCCACGCGTCCGGGAGCCTGCGTGCATCGTCTCGGGTGTTCATGCTGTGGCCTCTCTTCTCGATTTCGATGGCTTCACGGAAGATGCGTGGCAGCTCGTGGTCGATACGCGCTAGGGTTTTGGCCTTGCGGAAGTCGATCCAATGGCACTCTTTCTGCCCGTGTTGAGCCAGTGTTGACGTGGTGGCATGCTTATTCATGGCGGCCTGGTGTTCGTCTAGGCGGGCGGAGATCTTCCGGTTCGTACGGCCAATATAAGTACGATCGCACATTCCACAAGGCACCTCGTATACTCCGTGAGACTCGTGTGGGATGACATCCTTAACGCTACGAAGCATGGAGGCTATTTTGCGGTCTGCCCTGAACACTGTCTTGATGTTGTGTTGCTTCAGAAGTCGGCTGATTTTGTCGGAGGTTCCTTTGACGTAGGGTAGGAAGGCTGTAGCTCGGGGTTGATCTTTTTCCTCGGTATCCTGGTCCTTCGTGATGTTGCGTCTGAAGGCTCTGGACACGGTGTAGTTCGAGAAACCGTTGTTGATGAGGGCTTCACGCAAAGTCTTGGACTCGCTCTTGAAATGGTCAGCGTCAGCAAGTCTCTTGGCTCGGATGGCCAGAGTGTTGGCAACTGAGGTGAGTTGAGCCGGATGATGGTGAGACTGCGCGTTAAGGTAGCGGTTCGTGTGCGTCGGCTTTCTGTACACCGTGTGACCTAGGTGCCCGTCGGGATTCTTTTTCACCAAGACGTCGAGAAACGGGATCTGCCGGTTGACTTCAACTTCCATCGTGAATTTGATTGACTCATGTATATTGTTGAGGTGGTCCAGGAATGTGTCGAGCTCAGCTCTACCGTGTTTCCAGATGACAAAGGTATCGTCGACATACCGAAGGTAGAGGCTTGGCTTCAGCTTCGACGAGGCGAGTGCTCGTACTTCTAGGTCAGTCATGAAGATGTTAGAGATGACTGGTGATAGAGGCGAGCCCATGGGAGCACCTTCGACTTGTTGGTAAATCTGGCCTTCAAAGGTGAAGTACGTGTTGTTGAGACAGTGCTCAGCGAGGTCGGAGACGTACTGCGGTGGCTTGATCTGAGTTCTGATAATGTTGAGTGCTTCTGGGATCGGAACTTTGGTGAAGAGCGACACCACGTCAAAACTCACGAGCAGATCGTCTGGTTCTACAACTTGCTGTCTGATGATCTCCACGAAATGTTCAGCATTACGAACAAAAGATGCTGCCTCTTCCGCGTAGGGTTGTAGATATTTCGCAAGGTGTTTAGCGAGCTGCTGGGTCGGTGAACCAACCGAACTGACAATCGGTCGAAGGGGATACCCGGCCTTGTGTATCTTTGGCAGTCCGTATATTTTCGGGCAGCGTGAAGACTTCTCTCGGGGAATCAAGTCCTTCTTGATCTCGTTACCAATGGCTGAAGACAGAATCTTAGCCTTGGTTGTCTTCTCTAGGTACGTTGTCGGGTCGGATGCCTTGGGCTTGTACGCGGTGTCGTCTAGTAGAGCCTTCATCTTGGTCGTGTAGTCAATGCATGAACACCCGAGACGATGCACGCAGGCTCCCGGACGCGTGGAAACCTGCCTTGTACCAACACCGTGTGTTCCCGGTCCACCCTCCTGTGGGGAGTCAACCGCCGGTGAAGATTGACAAGCGGAAAAAAACGCCGACCATCGCTACGACTACGAGCCGACCTACCACCAGAGCCTCGTGTCGTGCATCACATGGCACTCGTATTTGCGCGGACAACTTGGAGACCGGGGACCGAGCAGCTCACGGGACTTTGGCCCTCCCAGTGGCTAGTCGACTGAGGCCGCGAACATCACGTAGATCGACGCACCCTGAGACCCAGGAGCCGCGGCGGACCGAAGGGAAAACGGTCGGGCGGCCATTGGTCAACAACTCGAACCAATCACAGACGAGCCCTTACCACTTGGGTATATAAGCCAAGCCAGCAGCGTTCCGATTCATTCGACCTACGAGCTTTGTGCAGAAAAGAAGAAAAAGAGAATCCTTGAAGATGGCAAGTGGCATCTTGCCGAAACGTCGGAGTGAGAGACAAGGTCCCCGAAAGGACCGCAATTTCGTCACGAAACAGCAAACGCGGCATTCCCGAGAAAATAATTTGATACATTATTCAGTCCGCGAGAACATCCGTTACAACATATATATATATATATATATATGTATAGACATACAGACATACATACATACATACATACATACATACATACATACATACATACATACATACATACATACATACATACATACATACATACATACATACATACATACATACATACATACATACATACATACATACATACATAATACATACATACATACATACATACATACATACATACATACATACATACATACATACATACATACATACATACATACATACATACATACATACATACATACATACATACATACATACATACATACATACATACATTGATTTGATTTGATTTGATTTTTATTCGAACAGTTGGTGTTAAACAATTACAATTATAAACAGTTCATGTACATGTACAAATGAAAATTACATTTCGTGTTAGAAATTACCTTATTTCATAAATTATACATACAACAAATAGAAGGAAATTAATGAAATAAATTGCTGAATACCACATTTTTATACAGAATGTATTCACTGCTCTTTGTTCATCGAATAATTGCATTCACGCCATTCCACTGTCCTATAATGAGAAATAAAAACTGTACTTCAGGATATCTAGAAAATGATAACTAAACATTCATTTTGAACTTGACAAAAACTCGTATCCATAGCCCAAGTTTTTCTGAAATTGTCTATACCATTATTTAATAATGCATTTGAAAATTCAATGCTGATCCCGTATGATATTCTATTCTTGAAAATTGAGAGTATATCATTATTTACTATTTTATTATTAATTATTTTGACCATCTGTGTATGCACAGTGGATTTGGCTAAATTACATAGATAATTAGCGAGCTGGTAGCTAGATTTAGATTTTAATTGGTCTTTGGGATAACCACATAATATATCATTAAAACTAGCTTGTTGTGTCATTAGTCTCCTTAACAGTAATTTTACAAAATCCCATAGGGGAGTGACTGCACCACATTCAAAATAACAGTGGATGAGTGTACCCGTTTGTTCACAGTTCGGACACTTATTATTATTCCTGAGACCCCACTGTTTGAGTCTGACTGGAGATGCAACAGCATTGTGCATTATTCTCCAGCACATGTCACCATCAGGACTGTTGTTGGGGTAGGTGTGAAAACTTTGCCAGTTTACATTGTTGTCTACCCATACTGATTTTCCGGATATTTGCGTTTCTGGCATTTGTTTTACTATCACGTACTTGTATAGCAACTTCGGTTGATCAGAACTCATTATTTTCAACACTTGCTCAATCGTTATGTTTAAAACTGGCTCTTCGAGAGCTGGACAGCCCAGGTCCCACGCACTCATGACCGACCTGTAGTACGGTTGCAGTCTTCGAAGCCAATCAGTCCGAATCGGTTGCAATAGGAGGGAACAGAAATTCTCATCTGGGTTCAACTGATTAAAGTTATGTTCAGAAAAATAGAAGTGTTGGGAATGCTCAGCATCTGGGGATAGGAAGCGGGATATGAATCTTGGCCTGTATGTAATTTTTCTGCAATTAATATTAGTAAGTCCTATTCCACCAAGATTAGTGTCCGCGAAAACATGATCTTTATTCAGCCAGTGCCTTCCTTTCCAGACAAATTGTATTAATATTTTGTGCACATTTTCAATATTTGCATGGTCATGATTTGCAATTGGTCTCTCGTACCGAGAGGACGTATATTCAGCTCGCTCCGTGCAACCGGTTTCTACATATAACAAATACCATATATTCTGTGTGCGTCTAATAAGTTAATAGTCAAGCCAAAAAATGGTTAAAAACAAGAACTCAAAGATTTATAAAAAATTGAATGAATTGAAAGTTGGTGAATTGATTCAAGCACTGAAGTATCGTGGTGTAATAGAGTGTGGAAGCAAGAAGTCTGTGCTGTTAGGGAAGTTGAAAGCTGTTATGAAAGACAGGAACGAAGATAGCAATGACACGTTGGTGGTTTGGCCGCCGGACAATGAGACTGGTGATCTTCCTGAAATAACGTGTGACAGTCAAGAAGTTGATTTTAAAACAGTGTGTGAAGAGATGCAGATTCCTAAAGTGCAGCTTGTAGATGTCACAACAAGGTTGGTGGTCATGGAAAATAAATATAAACAATTAGAACAAGATTCCATTGAATATGCTCGGAGTGTACTGCAGTTACGTAAAGAAAAGCAGAGTGAAGATCAAGTTGACAAAGACGTGCGTTCGCTGATATCAAAAAACAGGGTTAATAAAAGTTCTTTTGTACCCGTATCCAGAAGAATTAGTTTTTACGAAAACTCGAATCAATCGTCCATTAGAATAGATCCAGCTATGACTATTGTACCGAAACGGTCATTACTCGGAAAAAACAATAACAATAACAAAGGTAAAGTGTTGTTACTATCTGATAGCCATGGCAGAGGCTGTCAAGGCATTATCGCTGAAAACTTGTCAGGGAAATATGCGGTCGAAGTTATGTTTAAGCCCAACGCCGGACTGGATGAAGTGATTGAGGATATTGACAAATTAACAGAAAATTTAGGAAAAGAGGATTATGTTGTCATAATGGCTGGCTCTAACGACGTAGGTAGGGACAGTACTCTTTATCAAGCCAAAATTACGAAGGCGGTAAATAAAATTTGCTCAATCAAAGTCGACTCGCAAATAGTTATCGTTGATGTGCCAGTGAGATCAGACAAAGATAATCGTTATAACGACACAACAATTGCTAACCTGCAAATCGAAAAATGTATTAAAAATAGTGCGGGAGTTCACAAAAATAATGTAAAGTTAGTCCAACTTCATGACGTAATCAGAACAAAACATTTGAACAGTGGCGGAGTGCACCTTAACAAGATCGGGAAGTTGTTGCTGTGCAATGCTTTATCGGATTGTATTCTTCGAAAAGGCAATGCTAGTAGGCAAACTGATCATCATTCTCCGAAGAAAGAATCTCTTCTCTACAAATGGCTGATAAAACCAGCAGGAAGAGAGGAAGAATTGACACGGTGTCACAATAACAGAAGGGACAGCTTAATCGGCATTACAGGCCCAGAGGGAAGAAAGGAAACTTTTTTAGACAAATGGTTACGCCAGTGGCCAAAACTATAAACCTGAATAAAAACGTGGGTACTCACAGTAGAAAATCAACTGACAATACTAAAATTATTTTATTGCACATGAACATTCGCAGCTTGGTGAATAAAATTGACCTACTCGAACAGTTTCTGTTATCAATTGAAAGTAGTTTTCCGGTAGATATTTTATGTTTTTCTGAGCACTGGATGCAAACTGGTATGGCAGACTATGTAACGATAGAAAATTTTGAATTTGCATGTGGATTTTATAGGCCACTGTATAAAGGAGGGGGCTCGTGTATCTTTGTACGTAAAGAGAGTGGCATTGAGTACAATGTTAGGGAGGATGTAAACATGAGGTCAGTGGAGAAATTATTTGAGTTGAGTGCTATTGAACTGACATCTCCAGTGAACATGGTTGTGATTGCGCTCTATAGATCTCCAAATTCGAATCATGCTAGTGAGTTCTGTGATATGCTAGTTGAATTATTGGAGCTTGTTTCAATTCAGGGTAAAAAAGTTTTGTTATGTGGTGATCTCAATATAGATCTGAAGGACATAATTCAAGCGGGTATTTTAAAAGAGGCGGCAGCTATGTGTAATTTTCAAATTCTGGTAGATGAGCCTACTAGAGTAGCAGTGACGAGCGCTGGTTCATCGTCAACAATAATTGACAACATTCTGAGTAATTCTGATGACGTAATGTTTGAAAAAAATGTCGATCACGGACTATCTGATCACCGTGGTCAAATGGCTTCGATTCGAATTCAATCTAAAGAAGGCAGGGTTAATAAGAAGCTCAGGAGCATGTCAGACACTCCTAAAAAGAGGAAGTTTGGGAAGAGACAAATAGACGAGTTCACACTGGCGGTGAGTTCTGTAATGTGGGATGACATTTACTTACTAGGTACGGTAGATCATAAGTTTGACCAATTCATGAATATTCTCATGGATAAGTTCAATTATGCCTTTCCCCTAACTAGAATTAGAGATACCGAAAGTAGTCACATCTACAATAAATTGAGAACTCACAGTAAATGGTTCACGGAAGAACTCAGAGTCATACGTACAGAAGTTGAACTGAAGTATTGTTCATATAAACAAAGTGGAGCTTTAGTTGATAAGTTGAAATACATCGAGATCAAAAGAGTGTACTCTAGATAAATTCGGAAAGCTAAACGAATCTTCAATTGTAATGTTATCAACACTGCATCCAATAAAAGCAAAGCAGCGTGGAATTTGATCAAAGAGAATAAAGCTGGTGCAACTAAAGCAAGAAAGTCTGACATTAAGCTTATAAATGGTGATAATGTGATAACCTGTCAACAACATGTGTCAGAGATATTCAGCAGACATTTCAGTACTGCTGTTGATGATCTGATGCATAATAATAGGAAGGATGTGTCTTCCAATGCTACCAACAATCTACCTAACTGGACTGGGTATTCTTTGCCTGCTTCTGGTAGAGTCATTTTTCTTGCCCCTGTAACTAAGAAGGAATTTTACAATATTATAGAGAAGGTTTCGAAGAAAAAATCAGCTGGCTATGATGAGTTTCCTTGCCATATTATGAAATATATAGCAGCATTTATTGCTGATCCTCTTATTCACATCATAAATGAGTCGTTCCAACTGGGTATCTTTCCAGAGCAGCTGAAAACTACTATTATAATACCATGTTATAAAAAAGGTGACAAAACAAATGTTAGCAATTATAGGCCCATAGCTCTCTTATCTGTGTTTTCCAAGGTATTTGAACGGGCTTTTCACAACAGATTGACTTCATTCTTGGATAAATACTCACTCTTGAACAGCTCCCAACATGGCTTCACTAAAAATCGGTCCACTATTACAGCAATAGTGGAATTTGTAAATAAAATATTCGATTGTTTTGACAATAACAAGCCAGCTCTTGGGATTTTTTACGATTACAGTAAGGCTTTTGACACGGTCAGCCACTCTTTGCTACTCGGAAAACTTCAGAGTATGGTAATAATTGGTGTCGCTATTGACTGGATCAGGTCTTTTCTTTACAATAGAAAACAAATAGTTCATGTAAAAGGTCTTTCTCATTCAGGTATATCCAAAGTATCTTGTATAAATGTTGGTGTACCACAGGGTTCCACTATAGCACCACTACTATTCGTCTTATTTACCAATGATTTGCCTATTAACATAACTGAAGGTTCACTCACGCTCTTTGCTGACGATACCACTCATTTTATATGTTCAGAGGAATCTGTTCTACATGAGAATGGTTGTAAAGCAGTGAATCAGATCACAACCTGGAGTGATCAGAGCGAACTCATCTTGAATGCAAACAAAACTGTGATAATGCAATTCTCGCATAAGCCCAATGGTATTGTTTCTAGTCCACTAATTTATTTAGAAGGCAAAAGTATCGTTGAGCACTGTAGCACAAAGTTTCTTGGTATGACTATAGATAATAATTTAAACTGGAATAAACACATTCACAATTTATGTATGCAATTATGCTCAGGATGCTACTTGGTGAAACGAATAAGAGACATTGGTGACTTCGCGTCGGCAAAACTAGTGTATTATGCTTTTATTCACTCGAGAATTCAATACGGGATAATTTTGTGGGGACAGTCGCCGCTGGCAAGTAAAGTATTCATCTTGCAGAAACGAGCTGTACGCTACTTAGCTCAAGCCAGTCTCAACCCTACTGCCGATATCTTTTATAAAGACACATGTTCCACTCTCTTCAGAAAATTCAACATTTTAACTGTCCCGTGCTTGTACATTTATTACTCAATTTTATTCATGTGTGACAATAGACATCTAGCTAAAACCAATAAATGTGTACATAGTGTCACCATGGCATAAGGAACCATGGCAACCATGGATAACAACAGTTTTCTGAGATATATCTGTCCGTATATAAATAATGTTTTAAAGGATTTAAAGTGAGCCAATGTTACTTCCGGTGATGTCTACATGATCTTCGAGTACCATACTACAAGTGAACGTAAAGGGAAGTAATAGTTTTAGTTATTTTGTGAAATACTTACGATACAAGATTTTGACATCTGGGCTAGCCAGAAGGAAGGCTGACATTCAGCTAATTTGATATAAAGGGATCACACAGAGTTTTTATGACTTTGAGAAGTGGTTTCGATATTAGCGTTTCAATATATTGTATTTTAGAATAGATTTATGTAAGCACATTCATTATTTCTAGGAATTTCAAGATATTTGGGTCCCAAAAGTTTGAAAATCACTCAAAAGAATACAGGAACCTTGGCAGATTGTTTTTGTGCACGGCCATCAGGATATCATTAATGTCGAGAGGGCTATGGGGGATCGAGACTTTCCACTGCCACTTGGTTTTCCTTGCATCCATGTCATCACAACTATCAATGTCTCAAGAAACGAAGAAAACAAGAACAGACGAGAAGAATATAAGTTGGAAGAAAAAATGTATATTTCAAGACCAACAAACATTTGATCCATCCTGACGTGGTTTTTCGTGGTTTCCCACAGTCCTCGAAGTGAATGCTTGGATGAAGTACTAATTGGCCACGACATCAATTAGTAGAGTGATAGGCCTAGTTATATCGAGGACTGTCACTCCTTATTGTTTATCCTTTGTATAATGATGAACTTTGCACCTGCTGTCATTGGAAGAAGTGAACATTGCCTAAGAGACTTAGTTCAAAGTGAAAAATATCAACATTCGTGTGGTTGGATTATTCCTAATACCAATGTTGGTAGTGTCCGGATATATCGCAAAAACAGTTTATATTGTGTTCCGGACTTTCGACAACTGAAGACTTTTATCTGCGGCGAAGATGTGTGGTCACAGACAGCGTGAACCTGGTGTCAAAGTTCATTGCTTTAATTTAAAATAATAATAAAATGGGGTGGTGGGATCGCCCTTGTGGTGCCCCGTCCAAACGATCCTACTCTCATCCTTAGCCTTAATAGGGGAACAATGATTTTGTATCAAGTTTCGATGTTATTAAAAAAAAAAAAACATAGTGTCACGGAGCGCGAGCAAGTTGTTAATTTTGACATATATGAAGTTAGTGATTTAATTTAGATAAAAGTATTTAAACATGAATCACTGTATTGATAGGCTATGGGATAGGCATGTGGGCGTGACACTAACGTCACCAAGTCGCTATAAGATTCAGGTTGGGACGTTCAGGAAGGATTGCAAATTAGTAAAGACTTACCAAGATTGACGTTTTTCCCCTGTTGTTTATTAAAAACACACACACACTGGTACAATGAATTTGTTAGGGAAGAGTTTCACAATCACAATAAATATAGGTTGAGACGATTACCAAGATACACGGGCACAGTTATGGTTAAGTTTAAGATAAAAAGGAAACAAATCAAATAGCTGGATGGAAGTTTTTATAGGGGATTAATTTTAGTTTAATGAAGTTTAGGTAAGACAATATTTTATTAGTCTCCGAGAGAATGGAGGAGGTTATATGGATGGAAAGGTAGGTTGAGGAACAGACACTCGCTGAGTATATCTTATTCAAGGAAGAGACGGAAACTTCACGAAACTGAACTGAACTGAGCTAAATAGAACTAAATAGAACTGAAAATTAACTGAACGGAACTGAGCTGAATCGAAAATGAACTAAGCTGAAATTCGACGTTTTTCCACGCCTTATATAGCAAAGCTTGTGGGTGAGGGGTAGTGAAGGGAAGAGGGTGAATTGCTCTTACGAGGGTAGGAAGAGGGGGAGATATTTTGAGATAAAGCAATACTTTTGATGACTCAGCAGTCGATACTATTGATTTTTGTTACTGCAATGTATACAACAAAGAAACTTCCATAAAGCGATTACATAGTATATAGTTATAGTTTGATTAATCTGGTCTAAATTAGTAAGTTTGCAAAAAATTTAGTATGCCTGATTAATTATGCATATCTCTGATAGTACTTATTACAGTGTCATGACATATTGAACATTTATTTCACATATACAAAAGACATACGACAAGAATATTTGATTACAATTGAAATATATAGTTATTGTTAGAATTGATACAAAATCTTATAACTAGAGGTCACTCAAATATGTCGCCCCACGACAATAGCCACAATACTAGGGCTTACAATGATTTCCATCTGTTGCGGCTAAAATCAAACCGAGTCAAGAAAGGCCCCTTAAACTCAGGCTGTGTGCTTTATAACAGGTTGCCTACTGTATTAAAAAATATAGGCAGTACATCTTTTAAAACGGATCTGAAAAAATGGTTACTAAGCAAATGTTTTTATACCCTGGACGAATTTATGAATAATTAGTGTATTATTCTAATTGTGATTTTTAACCGTCCAGTTATGTTCCATGTCTGATTGTTTGTTTATGATTGTGTGATTGTCTGTGATTGTGTGATTACATTTAGCTTTTAAAACTGACTTATCCAATATCATGTCATGATCAACCTGGCTCAATAAATATATTATTATTATTATTATTATTATTATTATTATTATTATTATTATTATTAAATAAATTGTTTTGTTGGTTCTAGTACCATAAGTGTGTGGACTAATTTTGATCCAATCAATTGATTGCAGATAATTTTCCTTCCTCTTATTGATGTAATATGTGTCCAGTTCCACCATCTTTCTACTACATTTTTTATTTTTTCAGTCTGAATAGTCCAATTTTGTTCTTCCCAGGCTTTTGTGTTGCCTAAGAATACACTTAGGTAGTGCAATCCTTCATTGCTCCATTGAAAGCCCATCGGGTTATCATTTCTATCTTTCCAAGATCCTGTGAAAACACCTTTTGATTTACAAATATTGAGTAAAGCACCATACGCTTTGCTATATTGATCAAAAGTGGAAGTTAGTTCTTGAAAACCTTTGTTGTCAGTTAGATAAACAGTTATGTCATCAGCATAGCCTGACACAACTAGTGAGGTAGGAGAACCCGGTATTCTTAGACCATAGACACTCATGTTTTTCCTGCACAGGGCGAGAAACGGTTCGATTGATGGTGAGAGAAGACAGCCGGAAAGTGGATTCCCTTGCCTTATACCGCATAACAAATTAAATGGGGTAGTAAGAGACGTCCCTACTCGCACGACGCACCTTGCATTATTGTATAATGTTTGGACCTAATTAGTAAATTTATTACTGAAACCGAACTTTTGAAGTGTCTTGAAAAGATAATCGTGTTCTACTCTATCAAAGGCAGAAGCCTGATCTAGTATAACTATGGCCATTGGTATATCTTTCAAGTTGGCATATGTGATTGCATCACGCATCAGGTGTAGGTTTGAATGCATTGACCTTCCTTCAATGCTCAAGGTTTGGTCACTGTGTACTATTGATGGTATTGTCACGATGACTACAAGACATCGTGTTTTCCAAAGTCCGAGTGCAGAGTCAGCTAAACGAGAACATAGCCAAGTACGCGCATGCGCGAGATTATGCGTATTGTTAACTAATTAGCGACAAGGCCTGAGGGACGGAGGGAGAGTAGAGATTCGACCACGGGAAGGCGAAGATCGGAGATCTAAAGAGAAGAGGGGTCAAGACGTGGATCGCAAGGTGGCGGCCCGTACGGAAACATCCACGACGAAAGACAACATCGTTTCGTCGAGCCGACCGCTTCTGTCTCTCACCACAACAACGCTCACGGTAGGAGGGGATGATGATTAAGGGAGGGATTTATTTAACTTCACCGTGGGGAGGGTTCTAAACATCCAAGGTTCCACCCTTCATAGACTGCCAACATCCTGTATTTATGTGTAAAGTGTTTTGTACACATTAAATAGTATTTGGTAAACTCAATGTCGAACTGTGTAATGTATGTTAGAGAAGGCTGGTCCCGAACCCCGGTCCCAACGGTCTTTTAAGCTACACCCAATCCAAGCTGAAATCCAAGACCGTGACAGTATTACCTTCGTTAATCTGTTTGTCAATGTTCTGGATATTATTTTGTAATCGGTATTGAGTAGTGATATTGGTCGCCAATTCTTTAGTACTAATTTGTCACCTGGTTCTGGAATGAGTGCAAGTACTGATAATTGCATAGATCTCGGTAGGATACCTAGGTTGAATGAAGTGTGAACTACTTGTGTGAACATAATTTGTAGAATATTCCAAAATACTGAGAAAAAATCAACTGTCAGTCCATCTAAACCTGGGGATTTCCCTTTTTTTAGTTGAGCTAAAGCATTTTTTAGTTCATCTGGGGATAATTCTGTTTCTAACATTTCACACTTAGCTCGATCTAGTTGAGGGAGATTGTCAAATAACTCTTGTACATTCAAATCATTAACACCTTTCGGTGAATACAATTGGGAGAAATGCTGTTTGGTTTCTTCTCTGATTTGATCTTTATCAGTTATAATAGAGCCGTTTATATTTAGTGCAGTCATTTGTGAGGGAGCTACCGTAGCTTTGCCTAGGCGGTAAAAACTGGGTGACATACGGTTATTCTCCTTGAAATTGGTACTAGTTTCGCTGGCTATATTTCTTCTTGCTTCTACATGATATATTTTTCTTATTCGTGCAAGACATGCGTTTATATCTATTCGCTCTGATTCGTCTAGAGGATTTTGTGACAAGAGATACCTAAGTCTTTTTTCAGTTTGTCTAAGCGATTCACACTTTTCTTGACTTATCTGTGTTCCATAGCGCTGTGTTGTTACTCTTATTTCAGCTTTCATTAGGTCCCATTTTTCTAAAATGTTAGTATTATCTGTATTGTTGACAAAATAGTTTATAACGTGTCCTATGTGTGTGACATAAACTTCGTCTTGTAAGAGCTTATTATTGAATTTCCAATAAGGACATTTTAGTAGGGATGTGTTTGGAAAACAAAATCTAAAAGACATAGATTTAGATTTAGATTTAGATTTAGATTTAGATTTAGATTTAGATTTAGATTTCTTTATTAATCATAGGATTTACATTTACAAAATGAAAATATAAGGCACGTCAAAATACAGAGTACACTAATAGATAATTTTGAGTATGCTTATGATAAAACATAGAATCATACTTCCATACACACTGATCGTGTACACTCTGAATGAGTGACGTAAACCCTGTCACTAAAGTCATAACAATACATAAAAGCAAAACATAAATCATATAAAACCTAGGATAACATTAACCATTACTGTTCTATATAAAGTAAAACTTAGTCATTGTACATTAAAATCTTTCAAGCTGTAGATTGGTTTTGTGATAATATAATCTTTCAGTTGTCGTTTGAACGCCTTCATACTATTTTGCATTTTCAATTTGTCAGGTAAATTGTTATACATTATTGTGCCCTTATACAAGCAGTCTTGTTCGTACATTACAGTATTATGTAAGCCACCTAGATGGATATTATTTCTACGACGTGTATTGTATTTGTGTATATCAGAGCTGAGGCTAACATCTTCTAAACGTTTTCTGATAAAGATTAACAGTTCAAATACATATAAACCAAACATTGTCATTATTTTAAAATCTTTAAAAAGTCCTTTACATGAGAATCGTCTCTTCTTATTGTATAGAATTCTGAGTAATTTTTTTTGTACTCGGAAAATCCTTTGGCTTACACTCATACTACCCCAGTATATAATTCCATATCTCATAATTGATTCAAAATAACCGTGATAAACATCCTTAATTAATTCTGATTTTATTTGCATTCTAATTATTCTCATTGCATAGCACACCCTGTTCAGTCTTATCTCCAATTTATGTACATGGGCTCTCCAATTTATATTTTGATCAATTGTTACTCCAAGAAAATCAGTTTCTTGCACAAATCCTATCTCATCCACACCATTGAATATTGGTGGCATAATTACGTCCCAACAATGTCTGTGAGCGTTGTTAAACATAATGAGCTTAGTTTTCGAGTTATTCAATACCAGTTTATTGAGTTTAAAGTAATAATTTGTATCATGTATAACCGTGTTGATATTTTCATGTGCTTCTTCAATATTTCTGCCCGACACTACAACTGTGGTGTCATCTGCAAATTTTGTTATTTTTGCATTTTTTACATTCTTGCCAAGATCATCAATATATAAAATGAAGAGTAAAGGACCAAGGACTGATCCTTGTGGTACGCCACAGTTTATAATACCAAGATCAGAATAAGTGACATCTCTGGTATGATTTCCATTATATGATATAATTTCCGTTTTTTGTTTCCTGTCTTTCAAGTAAGACTCAATTAGTAAGAGAGGTTTGCCTCTTATTCCCATTTTTCGTAATTTGTGAGATAACAATGCATGGTCAATGCAGTCAAATGCCTTTTGTAAATCACAGAATAAACCAAGAGTAATGTTTTTATGATCTAATTGCTTGAGTATATAAGACAAGCTATCGTTTACAGCATCAGATGTCGACTTATTTTGCCGAAAACCAAATTGATCCGAGTCAAGTATATTATTTATTTCTAAGAAAAGTGTAATCCTGTTTTTTAAAGCTGTTTCATACACCTTCGAAAATATTGTCAATAAAGATAGTGGTCTATAACTACTCATATCCGTCTTCTGGCCTTTACCTTTGTATGTAGGTCTGACAATAGCCATTTTGAGATAGTCGGGGAAGATACCCGTTGAAAAACTTTGATTTATTAACATTGTTATGATATTTACAAATGCATTTATAGTTCGTTTAACTACTGAGACCTTAATATAGTCAACGCCAGTTGCTTCACTATTTTTCAGTTTCATCACGATATTAATTATTTCGGTACTGTTCACAGGAAGTAAAAACATCGACTTTGGCCTACTGCTAATAGCATTTATGTAACTGGTTTCTTCTTCCTGTGTTACTTTAATGTGTTTGGTTATCTCATGCGGAATCTTTAAGTAAAAGTTATTTAACTGATCCGCTATTTCTTTGGGGTCAGTAACTACCCTCTTCCCGACATTTATTTCAATTTTTTCATTTATATGCTTTTTCCGACTGCCAGTTTCACGCTTTACAATTTCCCATAACTTTCGGGGTTTATTTGCTGCTTCTTTTATCAAATTTTCATTATAGAGTTGTTTTGCTCTTGCAATTTTACGTACATATACCTTTTTAAATCTTTTGTACATCTCAGCATTATCGTCGTTGAATTTAGAATCCTTGTGTAATTCTTTCAGTTTCTGACTATCTTCTCTGATCTCATTTGTAACCCATTCCTTATTATTTTCCCTCTTCATGTTTCTTTTTGTTTTGACAAGCGGAAAAGCCCGATTGTACAGCTTCATGAAATGTCTTATAAAATTATCAAAGTTAAGGTTTACATCGTTTTCTACTTTCAAAAAATCCCAACTCTCAGCTTCCAGCAATTCAATCATTGTGTTCATTTTCACATCATTAATAGCCCTATAATATGTTGGTGCTTTAGTTCTACGATCTAAAAGGTTTTCATTGACATTTTTCTCCATCAATCTAATATTAATTACTTGTTCCGTATGGTCCGATATTCCGTTTTCATCTACACTGATGTTACAGTTTTTCTTATCAATATTTGTTAATATATTGTCTATTGTTGTAGCTGTCTTGGGCGTAATTCTAGTTGGTACATTGATAAGTGCAGATATATTGTGGGAAACTATTACATTATTCAGTTCTTGTAACTCTCTAGAATCTATGGCAAAATTAACATTGAAATCACCAACAATGATAATTTGTTTTTTTTCCCTGCACAGCTTATTAAGTACGATCTCTATATTGTCTAAAAAAACATTAAAATCACCCTGTGGAGACCTGTACAGTGCTACAAGTATTATATTCTTGCATTGACATATGATCATATGACATTGACATATGATCTGAGAAAAAAGGAATTATTTTATGAAAAACGGCAAACGTTGAGTCTCTACTTCTTACGTACACTCTATCCAATCGGGATCTTGGTTTTGAATTATGTGTACCGACATACGTGTATTCACAACGACTGGGATTGTTCTCTCGCCATATGTCTGTAAGATCTTCTTTGTTAATTATGGTTCGGAGTTTTTCAGCCAGTACTTGTCTTCGTTCCACGCATGACATTCTATCATTTGGTTCAAGTGTTAAATTCCAATCACCAGCAATTATCATATTTTGGTTAATTGGTATATTTATCACGTAATTATGTAACTTTTCAAGTAGTTCTAATGCAAGTGCATCATCATGAGGCATATACACGTTAATAAGGTGGAAAAGAGATCTATTTATTAGCACATGGGCAACTTGCAGATAGCCTTCTACAATAATCTCACTCGAATCGAATCTAATAGTTTTAGATGCTATAATTGTTCCACTACAAGCGTTGTGTGGTGACGGTGGATCTATTGCGAAATTAAAGTCGTTCAATTTAGATGATTGGTTCAGTGTAGGTTTGTTCGAGATGTTTGTTTCTTGGAGAAAAACTATGTCTGTTTTCATTTTTCGTAAATAGTTCGATAACAGTGTCTTTTTTATCTCACTTGTTAACCCGCGAACATTTAGTGTGAGAAAGTTCATGTTTGGTTTATAAGTCTGTCTCTTTATTTATAGCATTTATAATTCTTTTAACTCGACTTTTTACATTTATGTCATTGGATTTACGTGTGTAGGACTCTAGTTGATTTGCCAGAGCTTTATAGTCGTTCGTATATTTTTTTACGATCGGAATAATTTTTTTGAAACCTTTGGATTTTTTTTGAAATTCTTTCATTTTACCGCCGTCTAGCACTATATCATTTTTAGTAACATCATTCAGCCATTCATCGATGTCTTTCATAGCTTCGTCAGGCAAAGATTGACTATTGGACATCATTGATGCGCAAGATTCATTATCAGACAGATCTTCCATATCGTAACTTGCACACGATTTCTTGCGTTTAACCTTCGGTGTCGAACTGTGCAAGTCGTTGAAGTTGACCTCTCCCTCGTATCAGAGCTTCCTTTCTCTGTGGTATCAGTGATCGGATCTGCATTCAGCGGAGTGTCGGCCGTGGTTGACTCCACGTCGGCCGTGGGTGCAGCAATCGGGACAGTCATCGTTGGGGAAGCCGAATCTTTGTAAGATTGTAGTCGTTGCTCTGGGGTCAGGGCGGTAACTTTCAAAACAGTAGGAGAACCTGCAATATTGTTCTCACCACTGGTTGAATTGGAGACCTCGGTTGAAGACGGGGTGTCGGGTCTAAGCGATACATGGGTAAGGTTTTCACTAGTAATTGAACCATAAGTGAATGATGTGGATGGCTGGGGGGAAGAAGGGGGAGGGTTGGTCGAGCCTTTGTTCTGCATATAGGCAGCTTCGGGTAGGATTTAGTACACATTCCGGTATTCAGTTTGTGGGATGGGTTCAGTAAATTGGTCTGTTTACAGTTTTTTGATATGTGACCACGAGATTTGCAGGAATGGCAAATTACGTCATCCATGGTGATGTACACGATGTGTTTAGAGTCATTAACCTCGAACTGCATTATTTCGGGGACCTTCGAAACATCGTCGCACAACACGGAAGCTAATTTTCTAAACGATTTGACATGTTGACAGTCTGCTAGCTTCGAGCCACTCACAATGTCCCTCATTGGCCCAGTTAGTTTACCGAAAGTATTTATTTTGTTTGCGAGCATTTCATGTGTAATGAAGGGTAACACATTTGACAGAACTATTATAGTTGCCGCAACGTTGTAACGTCTTATCGGAACAAATTGCTCTTTTACGGATAAGAACCCATCGCTAGTTACTTCACGCACTGCATCAGTATCAGTGAGGAATATACAGACACGTCCCCCAGCAATGCGGGAAGCATGCGTAATTTTTGAACCTGTCACCATATCAGCCACACCTCTTAAATAATCGTCAATCGTTGTATTGATCAAGTGGTCCATCACGACCGCGAGATCTGGAGAACTCATGATTCAGACCAGTTTGTCAGGCGGTCAATGTCTGTATATTATCGATTGTTCACCGAATTGCCTACCTCACCTTGAGATACGCACAGAGCTTCAGTCCACAAGTTCACATTAAAAACGTAAAACACGCGTAACTTCCGCAATATTGACAACAGATTCACGACGGATATATGAAAATGTCCGCGTAAATCACAGTTATTAGTATACCTAATTTCACAAAAATCGAACTTTAATAAGTGCACTGTATCAAATTAAATTCAGGAGCCGATGTGAAACACGTCTGTCCGAACAAATACATACATACATACATACATACATACATACATACATACATACATACATACATACATACATACATACATACATACATACATACATACATACATACATACATACATACATACATACATACATACATATATATATATATATATATATATATATATATATATATATATATATATATATATTTTATATTGGGTTTAACGACACACTATTATGATACCGCAGATCTAATAGCGTGTCGGATGGATGATTAATGAGATGATGGGACGATGGTTCTTGCATAAGGGAAGGATAGTGGGAAGGAAGCGGTCGTGGCCTACACTGTAGGAACCATCCCGGCATTAGCCTACAGAGGAAAACCACGAAAAACCCCTGTAAAGATGGTCGGCGGCGGGGATCGAACTGGGTTCGAAATTCCCCTCGCCTCCCGGATCACATGAAGCGAGCGCGTTAACCACTGCGCTGCATGTGCCGGTCAAATTATATTAATTGAAGAAATATTGATTGCGATTATAATTTCTCGGTTTACATAATTAGAAGATTGAAAAATTCAGAATGAAAACCACTTTTACAATTTTCCATACTGTCGTCTTCAATATAGGCCCTACGTAAATACCAAGAACGCATCTCAAGTTTCGATTCTATAGATTTCTGATGTGATGTAGCAACGTTGCAGAACAACCCTCACCTTGTCACAACTTGTACTCAAAATGCAGGCGAGAAGAGTTCCTTTGTTACTGTTGAAGGTATGATTGACATGTTTACCTATTCAGCAGTTGAGCTGATCGATAAGATAGCAACAGTTACTCCAGAATGGTGAGACCGACTATAGACCTAGTCTACTTTTATTTGATTTATATTGGGTTCAACGACGCACTGCACTGATGACTACGATCTATTGGCGTCGGTCAATGATACGAGATGAAAGGTTACTCTATTAGGTGTTGGCAGGAAGGAGTCGGTCGTGGCCTGTTGGTAAAGGTCCATCACAGTACTTATCCACAAAAAGCCCCCGTCAAGATTGTCGACTATGGCGGGAATCGAACCCCGGTCTCCTGAATGAGGGTTCAGTGTGCTAGCCTCTTGACCTCTCACCTCAGTGATAGAATATAATCTGATGATGGAATGTTTTATACAATGTAAACCATTGTTCAGTTTCTTACCAGTGAATAACGCCAGTGATTTGTGCTGGTGGGTGAGCCAATCAGATGCCAGCGTGCTGTGTGTAGTGGTGGGTGAGCCAATCAGATGCCAGCATGTTGTGTGTAGTGGTGAGTGAACCAATCAGATGCCAGCATGTTGTGTGTAGTGGTGAGTGAACCAATCAGATGCCAGCATGTTGTGTGTAGTGGTGAGTGAACCAATCAGATGCCAGCGTGATGTTCAATGAGTCGGTGACGTTAGGCTCTCGTACGCTCGTACAACTATAACATCAGAAACATAGCAAAGTAATTTTCAATTCTAATCCAAGGCCTAAAGATGTAGGCTACAGTAATAGCAGACTCTTTTATATTAGTTTACCACACAGTGACAATAGGATCAATTCATTCTACTTCTGTTGGCGTGAAATGTGGTGTTTGAAATGAAAAATGTAATCATTGAAACTGTCCAGGAAATTGAATATTACGAGTAGGGCCTAATTACCGATCGAAACGTGGGATTTAATAAACATGTAGATTTCATACTTAAAACGCTTGCAAGGAAGGTTGATGTATCTAGACAAATTAACGATAGTTGATTGTGGGTCTAGATTATTATAGTACGCCTGCTGTTCTCTTTCTATTAAATAAAAACCAGTTGATCGATATAACTTTGACACAGTAGGCCTATCGCCACTATTAGAAAAGGAAACCTTCGGCCTTACGCTACAGTAATGAGAAGTTGTGTTATTGGGATGTAGGCCTACTGCATGAAGTACAGTGCGGTAGATGTGTATAATTTAACTATAGTAACCATTACCACCTGTTTTATGAACAATCTGTAATGAATAAATAAAATATGTGAATATGTTTCATAGCCTTGTGGAGTTTTCGACTGTGCAGTGTATTTTCTAATTTTGCAGTTTACCGGTTTATATTCGTTATCGAGTCGAGTCTGTAATATTTCATAATGAAATTGTTGTAGGCCTATTTTAGAATTGTCAAGTGTATGAAATTAATGTATCAATGCAAGACTTGCTAATAAACAACCAATGCCTACTACCGGTACCGTACTTTTATTCCTGTACGTACAGTCATTAATGGATACGCAAATCAATTTCAACATTGAATAGAAATGACAACTTGAGTGACTTCACAGACTTGACCTTCTTGTGTAGAAACTTGAAATTGAATGTAAAGTAGGGTTAGACCCTGGGGCATGTCTACGTGTAGATAAAGTAGTCTCTAGATAGGCACCAACCTCTGTCATTGCCTATGATCACGCTAGGCCTACTAGCAGCATTCACTCGCAATAGTGCTCTAGCAGATGACATGATCGATCATGCTCCAAGCGGCATTGAGTTTGAAGTTCAAGTTTGTACTAGGCGTAGGCCTACAAACTCAATGCAGCAGGATAACAAGACGTAACACAACCACGTATAATATACTGTTTAACCGACTGGGGCTTTGCCACTCTATCACATGAGGATATTTATGTAGGTCTAGGCCTAGGCCATTAAGTATATAATTATACGTAATGCCTGGGCTAGGCCTATGGGAAATGTACAATAACCATGAGGAGACCTGATCTATTGCACCCAGAGCCTCCTTAGGCAGAAGGGCAGCTCGGCCTACGCCCTAACGCATATATATATATATATTAAAAGTAGATCTATGGAAGTAAGATTAAATGCCATGGCCTAGGCGCCACCAAATGAAGCCACCTCCCTGAGCCTAGGAATGGCCTAGGGTGTGGGGTTGAATCCCAACATGAGTGTAGGCCCTAATAACAAGCTCGGTAAGAATAGGCCTAGAGGATCTACATCATGGAAAAATGGCTTAGCCAACCATTGCTTACAAAGCAAGTAACCAGACAAGCACTTATCGGCGATATTTTGTGAGCAAACCCACGCCACTCCCACTTTGGTCCCTTCCTAGCTTGGGCCCAGCCTGAATTGATCGGTAATTAAAATATTACGATATCTAACCAAGTGGCCTACGTTCAGACATAGGCCTACACGATAAATATAATATTCATTATACAAGTATGAAGACAATCCCATACCTGCAAGAGAAAACATTCACAGCTCGACGCGATTCAGCAGATTTCATAAAAATGGCGCTTGACAAAGTGATTAAGGGCAAAGACGCTGCTACGTACAATCCAAAGAAGACCGAACTCACTGCCACTCAGATCAGTGGTCACTGCACACCACCGCACCAAATGTCGATAAAGGAGTCCATCCAAGGCTAATAAATGGGTCCATCTCTCATCATGCGAGTCCCCTGCCAAGTTTAGAAATCAGAAAAGTCAATGCTACTTTATCGTCACGTCGATAAACCAAGTCCATCCAAGGTTACTATATGGGTGCGTCTCCCTTCATCCGAAGCTAAGAAAACAGAAGATTGAATGCTACTTTATCGACTCGAAAGAATACGTTTGAAATTTGACAGAAGAAATGTGTGGTATTTTATTTGATATTTAGATATAAAAGACTTACTTCTGGAAAAGAATAGATGCTTAACGTATTGTATTTATGAACAGAAAAAACAATAAATATGAATGAAGAATTTTGTTTTATTTTAATTTAACTACAATTTTTACAATGAATGTATACTAGGAAAACGCAGCACATGCGTTGTAGGATGAGCGAGATTGGTAAATCTTCACCTTTACCTTCACATAATCGTCACTATCTAAAATCACCTATTTATAGACTTCTGTATACGTATAAGGTGCTCTACATTCTTATCGCATTAACAATTAGCAATAACAATAGAATGCTGATAGCCTACATATTAATCGGGTATTGAACCGTGAAATGAAAATTCGCGCGTGTAGTTATTGCGTTTGGTTTACTTATTCCGCATTGTACTGTCGAAACGATATCACTGAAGTTGTGTTTTCAATCGGTTCTCTACTGCGTGGATGAGATAGGTGAGAATAGTTACAGTTTCTTTCCCAGTGCCATAATTAGGGAATAAAGATTTTGAATCAACTTACGATATTGATAAAAAAAACATTGCAGTTATGTGGTAAATCAGTATAGTACGTGTTATGTGGATGATGAAGGATACATTAACTTGTTATAACTCGTAATTACATAGTCTTTATACTTATTTAGTCTTTACACTTAGTCATTATACTTAATTATACTTCTTTATACTTTATTACATATGTCTTTATACTTTCTACCTGACTGGACGCGTCTGCCTGATACACGTACAGTCGTAACCGCCTGTCTTACAGGTGGCTCTCCCTAGTGGGTACATAAGTATCTAGAGCAGCCGATAAAGCAGTAATCACTACAGTACGGTAGGCCTACTTAAAATTCATTTAAATAAATAAAATAGATTCACATTTGTACATAGAGTAGCTACAAGAGTTTATAGATCTATGCAAATGAGATGTCATATATTTCTGCTCTGACGCCGGTTTTGTTAATTCAAATAGCAATAACAAATAATGGTGATCGATACATTATTATTTATCATCTGATTAATTTTGGCATCGATTTTGACTTGGTTACATATGTTATTAATTAATTGACTCTGATTTCCTCAAAGATTTGAGAATTATTGAGATCTCACGAACATACCAATAACGATTCCGTTCAAGTTTCATTTTAATATATTTCACTTTCAAATTCACAGCCGCAAAATTCCTCCAAATAACCAAGTTGTTGGTGGGGCCTTATGCACGAGCAACTACAATGCAACTTATGCACAATGTATTCATACACTTGAAGTAACCCCCCCCCTCCTAAGTAAGCTATAACTTTAAAAAATCTCAATTATTCACCAATAAAAAATTAAGAAATGATTATGTAGAATAATTATATGATTATGTAATCACAGAAATAAATGAAGGAAAATTATCTTCTGAAAAATTCCCAAAACAAGAAATTTTACGTTTCAACATCCCGTTTTCAAGCAAACAAACACCAGAAAATTCACTTTAAGTAAAGACTTCACAAAATATCAATTTACTTCGATCAACAGTTTCCCAGGATGAAAGCCAACTTCGTGAGAATAAAATCCAAAGGTACTGAACCGAATCTCGATTGGAAAGCTCTGAGGAGAGAGAAACATCATTCCACTGAAGACAACGATTTCGTCCACAACTTCCCGACCATCAAGAAAGCCTTCGTGTTGCACATGGAAGCCGCCAAGAACCAAAACGAAGAAAGAGGGCTGACTTTACTTACCATCATCAACAACTGGAGTCAGCCGCCGCGTGATAAAGTCAGCGACATCTCGAAGAAAATAGTCAAGTGGCTGAGAAAAAGAGGAAGTGTTTTGAAAGTGGATGAAGATCTTTGTATTGGACACTTTGAAAATGGTGTTGATAATTGATATTGTAAATACAGTTTGCCTTATTTCTCAAACGTTTGTTTTTCCTAAACAAGGAATTGTTATACAATTCCAGCATTAAAAAATTTATCCGACGTACATTTATTTTCTAAAGTTCCAACAAGGATTCCAGTCATTGAAAAAATGTATTCGATGTAAATTCATATTCATTACGAATGTTTTAAGCTATCTTTTACAGTTATAAGTACAGTTTTATAGTTTTATAGGCCCACTCAAAACCTTTTTGTGACAATAATTATTCACATAGATCATTCACTAATCTGTATTACTGAGTGGGAATTCATCATTGTTGCAGCGTTTTATATATATATTTAAGACACCTTTGTCTTGGAGATGGCTGATGCAAGTATAGCCAAATTTGCTGAGGATGTAGGGACCATCAAGTTTCACTCATAAAAAAATACTAGAACATCATAGCTCTAACCAGTTCATGGAATTTCAGCAAAATTTCAACGGAAAAACTTTTATGGAATGTCCTCTCGTCTTCCTACAAAATTTTGGCCGAATCATAAATGATGATTTTAGCATTTTTCACGTTTCTCAAATTTAATTTCCGACGTCAATTTTGATTTTAAAATTTCTAGAATTATATTTTCTCAATTAGAATTAATTCTGCTTGAAGAATATCCAAACATACTCGGACAATTGTCGTTTTTCCAAAAGTCATTCTGAGAAGTGGCTGGAAATTGCAGTTTTTGGGTAATTCAGACACCTTTTTCTTGGGAATGGCTGATGCGAGTATAGCCAAATTTGCTGAGGATTTAGGGACCATCAAGTTATACTCATAAAAAAATACTAGAACATCATAGCTCACACCTACTCACAGCTCTCACTACTCGTGTTATATGGGATATTGTGAGACGATTGGTCAGGTTATGGTGAAGGACATGTGGGATATTGATGTGCTTTACCCACACAATATCAACTCTCATCCACACATGCAGTGGAGTGGTTAACGTGCTCGCTTCATGTGATCCTACCGGCACATGCAGCGCAGTGGTTAACGCGCTCGCTTCATGTGATCCTACCGGCACATGCAGCGCAGTGGTTAACGCGCTCGCTTCATGTGATCCTACCGGCACATGCAGCGTAGTGGTTAACGCGCTCGCTTCATGTGATCCTACCGGCACATGCAGCGTAGTGGTTAACGCGCTCGCTTCATGTGATCCTACCGGCACCTGCAGCGCAGTGGTTAACGCGCTCGCTTCATGTGATCCTACCGGCACATGCAGCGCAGTGGTTAACGCGCTCGCTTCGTGTGATCCTACCGGCACATGTAGCGCAGTGGTTAACGCGCTCGCTTCATGTGATCCTACCGGCACATGCAGCGCAGTGGTTAACGCGCTCGCTTCATGTGATCCTACCGGCACATGCAGCGCAGTGGTTAACGCGCTCGCTTCATGTGATCCTACCGGCACATGCAGCGCAGTGGTTAACGCGCTCGCTTCATGTGATCCTACCGGCACATGCAGCGCAGTGGTTAACGCGCTCGCTTCATGTGATCCGGGAGGCGAGGGGAATTCCGAACCCAGTTCGATTCCCGCTGCCAGCTGGATAGCCGTGACAGCTGTAATACAAAATACTATAATGAAATACACAAAATTATTATTCACATGATATGTTGCAAAATAGTTGAGCTCAGTTGAGAGGCGGGCAGATCGGGCCTCTGTTCGATCCCCGTTGCCCATCCTTACCTCCGTGGTCCATCTCCGTAGCCTAGTTAAATGCTGTGGTGGTTCTTACAATACAGGCCACGACCGCTTCATTCCCATTATCTACCAAGCCTTCGTCTCATCATCCCTTTGGTCAAACATACAGCGCCAACAGATCACAGCTATCATTACAGAGCGCCGTTAATGGACCGTACTTGGATATACGGACATATTCAGAACTAAATTTGAATACTCTCATCTACCAAGTTTCTTAGGGCGTCCCATACACGTAAGTCAACAGTTGGAGCCAATATATATTGGTCTATCGTACCGAATTAACCGACAAATAAAACTTGCATTTCATTTACCACTTTCATCATTTGAATGTCTAGGGTTACATCTATAGCTATCTACGATGGACTTGGACTTGTCCCACGTTCTCCCAGCTGACGATCATCTCCAGTGCTAAGAAACCTCGACGGTGGCGACTAGTAGCGGCAATATAGAATACTAATGCAAAGTCAAGATGGACGTCAAACTGAGCAATAATTTGCAGGACATAAACACTTTTGGTTGTGTATGATATGTTAAGTTCAAATCATATTGTTAAGTAAACTAGGCAAACGCAGGATGTGCGTTGTACGATGAGCGAGATGTCTATATAAAGTATAATCGAAAACTCTACAAACCTTGATCATTTGAAATGAACTTCATCCGATGTCAATGAATCTAGAAAGCCGTGACTTCGACAATGCAACATTTTTCAACTAATATTTCTATCTTTCCGATGGATAAAATAGATTTATTATATTATTTTCTCCAAAACGGCTGGTCCGAATATCAAACCAAATTTTTATTCATGTATATTATTCTTGTGTTCACATTTGTGGAAAATTTGAATCATATTGAAGAAATTTAATTTTTCAATTTTTCCCGCTCAGCCAAATTTTATGGGGTTTTTAGAAACTTCTAAATGATGTTTCTCAAAAATGGTCCAACCGATTAGACCTCAAAACTATACAGTTCTAAGTTGGATAAGTTTGCATATAAAAAAAAGTTTCATGTCGATCGGTCAAACCCTGCGACCTGTGCAGTGTTTACAAACAAACAAAAAAAAAACGCACAGACAAAGTTCCGTAAGAGTTGAGTGAAAATCTTCGCTACGCTCATCTAATTATTCTTGTGTTCACATTTGTGGAAAATTTGAATCAAATTGAAGAGATTTAATTTTTCAATTTTTTCCGCTCAGCCAAATCTTATGGGGTTTTTAGAAACTTCTAAATGATGTTTCTCAAAAATGGTCCATTCGATTAGACCTCAAACTACACAGTTCTAAGTTGGATAAGTTTGCATATAAAAAAAAAGTTTCATGTCGATCGGTCAAACCCTGCGACCTGTGCAGTGTTTACAAACAAACAAACAAACAAACAAAAACGCACAGACAAAGTTCCGTAAGAGTTCGGTGAGAATCTTCGCTACGCTCATCTAATGATGCAAACATTCAATAATAAACCCTGGGTACTAAACTTGCAAAAGATCAAATCTTGAATGTGCTAAGGGTGAATTAATAAGACCGTTCAGAAGAGGCACCTCTCGGTTGTTACGCGCCTTCGAGGCGGTTCTTTTCACCAGATATTAATAAGTATCGAGACTCGTACCTCGCACTGCGATATGATATGCAGCCCAGCTGGTCCACGATGAGTATGTCGAGGCTGGACGGCACGCGGCAGAAGCGCTGCTGGAAGAACTGCAGGATGGTGTCGGTGGTCTTCGGGGTGTCCTTGAGCGCCACGGCTACGTGCCCCAGCATGATCACGATGTTGGTGGAGTTCAGAGGCGACTCGCTACGTTACACGCGCGGCAGATCATCGGAAGCATACGTTGTTCTTGCACATAGTCTAAACCAACTTGAATGTGACTTGAACTTGAATATATGGATTGTGTGAGAGGGAGAGAGAGAACAGCAGCTTACCGAGGTTCGCAAGTAGATAGGCCTACTTGTGGTGGAGAGCCGTTGAGAGAACACAGAGATGAAAAAGACGCGAGATTTTAGACGTTTCGGCTGTTGCCTTGGTTACAGTAGTACTGGTTTTTATTACCTACTCTACTCTACTGTGACCAAGGCAACGGCTGAAACGTCTAAAATCTCGCGTCTTTTTCATCTCTTTGTTCCAACGGCTGTCCACCACGAGTAGGCCTATCTACTTGTGAACCTCGGTAAGCTGCTGTTCTCTCTCTCCCTTTCACCCAATTCACATATTAAGCCTCAGGCTATTTTCCTAGACACACCAAGAACATTTTCAAACAGCCACACAGAATGTTTGTATTCAACGTGACATGGCGGCCTCCAGTGGATCGACGAGCGGCCTAGAAGCTCAAATAATTAACGATATTTTATCTGCAGATTCTGATTCTGAAGTAGCATTTGATGATTGCGATGACGTAGACAATGATATCCGTAACATGCGGAGTGAGAGTTTTCCGGAGTCTTCTGAAAGTGATGGTTGAGTGATGGGTAGGGCATGGGTATTTATTCTTCTCTTTTTCTGTGGAGAAGAATAGCACAGACCAGGATATTTCAGTGGTGAAAAGCGCGCGGCAAAAGAGTTAAGGGGACCCAGACTTGAGATTTGTACATTTTTGTACATTTTTTTTTTTTTTTTTTTTTTTTTTTTATTATTGAAGTGTGCTTAAAACGTCAGTAGGCCTATCATTGGTATTTACGTGAGTCAAATAGTTTTTATACAGGAATTATTTTAGACTACTCGCGCTCTCAATTTTGATATGAATTGAGGCCATTTTTACTATTTGTCTGACTGCTACACAAAAATCATACCTTAACTTTCAACCTGCAATATCTCAGAACTAGTTAATTCTGTGCTCATGCTCTTTTTTCTCAGGAACTACTTGACAAAAACTATTGAAAAAAATTAGAGATGTTTTTGTTACTGTTATGAACATTACATCACAGCGGATTTTTGATAAGTTGATCTTTCACTTTTTAAAACAATATTCGTTATATCAAAGTGTATCAAAATTTGGATACAATTTGAAATTGAAAAATAATTTACATATATATATATAAAAAAAAAATCCTGTGGTGCAAGTTAAGTAAAGGTCTGAATGTCATGTATAGCAATTTTCACAGTTTTTCATTACGTCATTACGTACCAATGCTGAAGAGATATTACATGCAACGTATCAGAGACTGTAAGGAAACGTATGAGCGTCGACGATCGTCAAGTTGTTAAAAATAAAGAAGATTAATATACCGTGAAGACATAGTTAAAAAAGCGTACTGTCGAACTAGCACGGACAATGTCAAAAAAAAAAAAATTAAACAAACGACAATATTTCGACAACATACTCGGTTGTCTTCTTCAGGTAAACTGACGACAGAGAACAAGTGACAGAACA
>OU015475.1:247671-265171 GCA_907164805.1 Brachyptera putata
CCTGCCGTGTTTCCGCGGCCAGACCATCGAGCTGCTGCGATTGCGCTTCGCTCCCAACGCCACGGACAAGGAGGCGGCCGCGTACATCGTCTCCGTCATACGCAACTCCCTCCTCAACTTCCGCACGCGCACCTACGACATGATCCAGTACTGCCAGAACCAGATCCCCTACTAGTCGCTCGGCCCCAAATAACCCAGCTGTAGGTGGGGCATTCCTGTACGATTTAATCCCATTTTAGTGAAGACAATACCAAAAAACAAAAAGCGGTATTATCCTATATGATGAACAGCCCATACACAGCCACCTTTAATTCTGGGTTTAAGTTAAGACTGAGTTTATCTTTGCAGGAATGTACCCCTTACCGACGCCTGTTGTTTGACCGCCGTGATGACTCGTTATATGATTAGTGATTTATTCGTGCGTTTTGTCGTCTGTAACGTTACGTCGATATCGCTACGAGCGCCGCATTTCATTCGACGGACAGAGTAGCACGACTTTGGTTCGAGTCGTGGGTAGAGCGTTGAATCGTTATCCTGTGTGAAGTCGTTGAGCAACGTAAGTCATCTCGTGTAATTCACGCCACGATACTCTCCTCAAGCGCGATTGAAACGTATGGAATGAATATCCGAGCCAAGTTGTAATCAACCGAAGCCCAACCTGGCAGTACGGACATATTGATGTCGATAACGTTGGATCAATATGAAAGTCAACAATGGTTGAATAACGCGGTGTTCGCGCGCAAGCAACAGACGTGACCTCGTGACCCCTGTGAGGAGAGCAACCAACAACGACTTATCTCGTTGCCAACATCCTCGCGGACAGAACAAGTCAAGTCGTTGAGCTACAACGTGAAACGTTGGAACCGTAGCGGCAACAACGAGGTGTGTTGAGCTTCTGCGCTGGTTTCACTCTCGTTGAACTGGATACGTGGCAACGATACGTCCCTTCAGGCTCCGTGGAGATGTAACGACGTAGCATGTAGCGAACTGAGTCAACCTGTGGTTTCTCAGCCTACTGAGGCACTGCTTTAGAAACTGAAGTCAAGTGAGTGTAGATTTGAGTCCCAAATAAGAAATAGGTTCTGGTTAGAATTATTCATGTATCATTTGCTCAGTAGTATCCCCAAATAACCAAGCTGTTGGTGGGGTCGTTGAGCAACAATAATCATCGACAGTATTCCGCGCTACAGTGAGGCATCTACGCATCGTATTATTGCTTGTACCTTTCATGTTTTCTTGCCCTACTCCCAAATGACCGATGTCAACTTTTGGGGACAGATCACTTTCATGTGTGGATGGTTTTGTTGGTAAAATTATCATGTAGGCTTTGCAACCAACATTCATCTTTTGTATTCTGAAATTGGTGTTTTCCAGTAGATCTTGAATAGATCTATAGAATGACGCCACCGCACGTTACGATGTGTCATTATATAATTGTTTAAAACTTCCTCGAACATGATTGATTATGCATGAAGGTATCCTTAAAGATCTACCATTGTTGGTAGCAGTGCATCAAAACACTGTCAATGGTTTGCTAATAACCTGTGGCCAGAAGCGTTTAAATGTATAATTGGTACAAAATGAAGAAATTGTTCGCGATGCACTTCTTGAAACGTGCTGGACGGAGGTTTTACTCCTTACGTTCACAGACTGCATTCCCTAATCGTTATCCCCCCCCCCCCCCCCCCCCCCTAAGTGTACATTCCACTCCCTGGCGGATCAATGTCTCTTTTGGTCAACTTTCAGTTCCACTTTCATCATCTTTCAAAGTGGAGTCAGTTTTTATTCTATTTTAGTTCCGTACCTAAAGTATTTGATGTATCTCGTAGTCGCTGAAGAAAGTCGAGTCTTGGATCGGAGGGAATATTCCGAGCCTCGCTCGAGTATCGCACGGTTCTGAAGACTTGCTTGTACAGCTTGAAGCAAAAGTAAAAGTCTGTTTTTCTGACGACTGGTGGGTAGGCAACTTGTCAGTCAATCCGGCCAAACGCTAGAAACCGGTGTGGGGGGGTCAGGCCAGGATCCAAAGTCCATATGCAGGTATACTGATGAAATAGGAATAGCATTGATCGAATGTATCACAGTTCGAAATATGAAGTAAAATAATTGAAGATATATTTTAGTATAGTTTCTGCTACTGAGATATTGCAATACTTGCAGAACATTGGACAAGACGCAACAGCAAATCCACATTCAATTCAATTACAATTTCGAATAACTTTATTCTGTACAAAAAATTGTAGTTCTGTATTACATCTGAAATAGGCCATCTGTTAAATATGATGATTGATTAGAGATGGTATATAGTATATCCATATATATATATATATATATATATATATATATATATATATATATATATATATATATATATATATATATATAAATATACATCTTTTATAAAAACAAAGTCAATGAGAAACAATTCTTCAAAATTCAAACTCAATCGATCAAGCGTGCCATTTTAGAAATATGAGAATATGGTTTTCTTTCGCACTTTTAAATCGATTATTATCTATCTTATCTCAAAAATATAAAATTCCGATCCGATTTTCCGTAATTTGTTGAATACATCACCCAATTGGATAATACATTTAAGGCTTTTTTTGTTAGTCAAGAGCAACGACTGTGTCTTTTCATCAGAGTAAAATGCATGCTACTCACCCACACACAAACACGCTATTCCTCCTCCATCATTTTTATCACAATTTAGCGGAACATCCGATAGGCCTATCATAAGTTCTATTTCAACGAATAATTTGTATCAGGAATTTTTGTTGAATTTTGCTAGTATATTTTTATTATATTTGTTAATTGTGCATTCGGTTTTTGAATTGTTTAGGGTCCTTTATAGCCTGATTGACAGGCTGAAATATACATTATCGATGCAAGTGTGAAAATCATCTCCCAACCTGTAAGAATTTTAGTACCAAATACTTGACTCTGATCATTTATTGAATCTATTACAAAAAAATGGTAATCAAAAAAGTAGAAAACTCACTATATATATGTAATAGCTCGATCTTAATATGCATATAGGCCTACTGTTTCAAATTTCATCACTTTTCATCACTTTTGAGATTGAATGGGGATCTACACACCTACGTCAGATCTTACCCCCCGACTCAATGAAAATTTCTTATCGTCCTTCAACGAAACAAATTTCACTTTCTTCAATGAACTAGGCGAACGCAGAATATGCGTTGTGTGATGAGCGAGATATCTAGAAAGTAAAATCTAAAACTCTACATACCTTGATCATATAAAATATACTTCATTCGATACCAGCGAATCTATAGAGCCGTGAATTAACAATGCAACATTTTCGTTTATTATCTATATTCAATGAATAATGAAAAAAAAAAAGTTTGGAGAGAACTTTTTATTCATGAAAAATAGAAATTATGGTTTCAAAACAGATACATCGCGGACACGGAATAAAAAATCAAATATAAATGAGTGACAAATCATGTGGAGTATAATGATAATACAGAATTATAAGACATGGAAGACAATAATATCTAAAATCGTTGGTAAATAACTAACAATAAGAAATATGATTATGACAATCAATTTCAAGAATGTGTGGGTCAAATAAGTTTTTTCTCAATTTGGCCAATTTGATGAGTTTGGCCAAAGCAAACGTTGGAATTGTTTACTATCCCTAAAATTATTACCCTAGATGTATTGTTCATGAGTTACATTATGACAAACGATTGTTTTGGGGTGGTAAGAACGATCGAACGAAACTATAACTATACGAACGATCCTACCGTGTATCCTTAGTCTCAGTTGGGAAACGATGTGTGTATACAGTTTCGATGTTTGAAAAAAAAGTCGGAAGGTGAATGATACCTAAAAAAATATCATGTTTTCTTCCGACTCGATTTGGACTGATGGATGAGGGCTCTGAAATCGCTCATCCAACTATTGTATTCTGAAAAACTTGGCAAAAACAGGATTTGCGTGGTAGGATGAGCGAGATATTTATATGAAATACAGTCGAAAACTCTACACACATTGACTGGTCTTTGGTATAGCTCATCCAAATATTTGAAATTGTACAGATCATTTCACACAATAATTCTGTCCATGCTTTTCAAATATTATGATTAATGAATACAAATCAAAGAGTCAAACTATGCAAATATTCCCTAGATTCCTTTGAATTTTATTTTTTTTGTATTTTTCTTCATATATCAATCTAGTTTCACGTTCATAATCATATTGTTCTTTTCCCACTAAGTTATGAAAGATGTAGCATTACATACAAAATTTGGCTTAAATAAAGGAATAAAAAATATTCATTCAAATGTCATGTGATGAGAATATAACTATATTGTATTTTATTCCATACTACATTTTATTTTCGAAAACAATCCACCATTTCGAGGTGAGATTCTCAAAATCAACTAAACACTTGAATCGAATCGTGAATAAAATTGTCAGAAACTATGCACTCATAAAACCTTAATTCGATTATTTGTTCAGAGTTTTTCATAAACAATTTCGCCTGAAACAAAAAAAATAGTCATATGAGAATTTAAGAATTTGCGTTTCTGACCATTTGAGAGCAGAATGTTCTTTTCTTCTACTACGTAATGAAATAATTTCAACTCACATTATGAATTGACAACAATGGCAACAACCCTTAAAACCTGTTTAACTAGTTAAATGGCAACATTGCTTGATAATACGATGATTTACAAGTACGCAGATCAAACTACATGTTGACTTCGAACAGAATCGTTCAAATCAGTCAGTATACCTGTGATGAGACTTTGCACCCTGGCCCTCACCGGTTTCCAGAGTGTCTGACAAGTTGCCTACCCCCCAGACCTCAGAAAAAAAGAGACTTTTACTTTTGCTTCAAGCTGTACAGCTTGAAGCAAAAGTAAAAGTCTGTTTTTCTGACGACTGGTGGGTAGGCAACTTGTCAGCCAAACCGGCCAAACGCTAGAAACCGGTGTGGGGGGGTCAGGCCAGGATCCAAAGTCCATATGCAGGTATACTGATGAAATAGGAATAGCATTGATTAAATGTATCACAGTTCGAAATATGAAGTGAAATAATTGAAGATATATTCTAGTATAGTTTCTGCTACTGAGATAATGCAATACTTGCAGAACATTGGACAAGACGCAACAGCAAATCCACATTCAATTCAATTACAATTTCGAATAACTTTATTCTGTACAAAAAAATTGTAGTTCTGTGTTACATCTGGAATAGGCCATCTGTTAAATATGGTGATTGATTAGAGATGGTATATAGTTTATACACACATATATATATATATATATATATATATATATATATATATATATATATATATATATATATATATATATATATATATATATATATATATATATATATATAATATATATACATTTTTTATAAATACAAAGTCAATGAGAAACAATTCTTCAAAATTCAAACTCAATCGATCAAGCGTGCCATTTTAGAAGTATGAGAATATGGTTTTCTTTCGCACTTTTAAATCGATTATTATCTATCTTATCTCAAAAATATAAAATTCCGATCCGATTTTCCGTAATTTGTTAAATATATCACCCAATTGGATAATACATTAATTTTGAGGCTTTTTTTGTTAGTCAAGAGCAACGAGTGTGTCTTTTCATCAGAGTAAAATGTATGCTACTCACCCAGACACAAACACGCTATTCCTCCTCCAGCATTTTTTTCACAATGTAGCGGAACATCTGATAGGCCTATCATAAGTTCTATTTTAACGAATAATTTGTATCATGAATTTTTGTTGAATTTTGCTAGTATATTTTTATCATATTTGTTAATTGTGCATTCGGTTTTTGAATTGTTTAGGGTCCTTTATAGCCTGATTGACAGGCTGAAATATACATTATCTGTGCAAGTGTGAAAATCATCTCCCAACCTGTAAGAATTTTAGTACCAAATACTTGACTCTGATTATTTATTGAATCTATTACAAAAAAAAGGTAATCAAAAAAGTAGAAAACTCACTATATATATGTAATAGCTCGATCTTAATATGCATATAGGCCTACACTGTTTCAAATTTCATCACTTTTCATCACTTTTGAGATTGAATGGGGATCTACACACCTACGTCAGATCTTACCCCCCGACTCAATGAAAATTTCTTATCGTCCTTCAACGAACCAAATTTCACTTTTTTCAATGAACTAGGCGAACGCAGAATATGCGTTGCGTGATGAGCGAGATATCTAGAAAGTAAAATCTAAAACTCTACATACCTTGATCATATAAAATATACTTCATTCGATACCAGCGAATCTAGAGAGCAGTGAATTAACAATGCAACATTTTCGTTTATTATCTATATTCAATGAATAATAAAAAAAAAAGTTTGGAGAGAACTTTTTATTCATGAAAAATAGAAATTATGGTTTCAAAACAGCTACATCGCGGACACGGAATAAAAAATCAAATATAAATGAGTGACAAATCATGTGGAGTATAATGATAATACAGAATTATAAGACATGGAAGACAATAATATCTAAAATCGTTGGTAAATAACTAACAATAAGAAATATGATTATGACAATCAATTTCAAGAATGTGTGGGTCAAATAAGTTTTTTCTCAATTTGGCCAATTTGATGAGTTTGGCCAATGCAAACGTTGGAATTGTTTACTATCCCTAAAATTATTACCCTAGATGTATTGATCATGAGTTACATTATGACAAACGATTGTTTTGGGGTGGTAAGAACGAACGAACGAAACTATAACTATACGAACGATCCTACCGTGTTGGGAAACGATGATGTATGTATACAGTTTCGATGTTTGAAAAAAAAGTCGGAAGGTGAATGATACCTAGAAAAATATCATGTTTTCTTCCGACTCGATTTGGACTGATGGATGAGGGCTCTGAAATCGCTCATCCAACTATTGTATTCTGAAAAACTTGGCAAACGCAGCATTTGCGTGGTAGGATGAGCGAGATATTTATATGAAATACAGTCGAAAACTCTACACACATTGACTGGTCTTCGGTATAGCTCCTCCGAATATTTGAAATTTTACAGATCAAATTACACAATAATTCTGTCCATGCTTTTCAAATATTATGATTAATGAATACAAATCAAAGAGTCAAACTATGCAAATATTCCCTAGATTCCTTTGAATTTTTCTTCATATATCAAACTAGTTTCACGTTCATAATCATATTGTTCTTTTCCCACTAAGTTATGAAAGATGTAGCATTACATACAAAATTTGGCTTAAATAAAGGA
The DNA here is from genome assembly GCA_907164805.1 of Brachyptera putata. Classification (NCBI taxonomy): domain Eukaryota; kingdom Metazoa; phylum Arthropoda; class Insecta; order Plecoptera; family Taeniopterygidae; genus Brachyptera; species Brachyptera putata. The sequence continues at coordinate 254,942 of OU015475.1, forward strand.
ATAAAAAATATTCATTCAAATGCCATGTGATGAGAATATAACTATATTGTATTTTATTCCATACTACATTTTATTTTCGAAAACAATCCACCATTTCAAGGTGAGATTCTCAAAATCAACTAAACACTTGAATCGAATCGTGAATAAAAGTGTCAGAAACTATGCACTCATAAAACCTTAATTCGATTATTTGTTCAGAGTTTTTCATAAACAATTTCGCCTGAAACAAAAAAAATAGTCATATGAGAATTTGAGAATTTGCGTTTCTTACCATTTGAGAGCAGAATGTTCTTTTCTTCTACCTCGTAATGAAATAATTTCAACTCACATTATGAATTGACAACAATGGCAACAACCCTTAAAACCTGTTTAACTAGTTAAATGGCAGCATTGCTTGATAATACGATGATTTACAAGTACGCAGATCAAACTGAATGTTAGCTTCAAACAGAATCGTTCAAATCAGTCAGTATACCTGTGATGAGACTTTGCACCCTGAGTGTCTGACAAGTTGCCTACCCCCCAGACCTCAGAAAAAAGAGACTTTTACTTTTGCTTCAAGCTGTACACGCTATTGTGTATTAAAATGAAGTATTGAATGAATTTGTTTCTCAGAACAAAAAGTTAATTCGTTGTGCGGCATTTCTTACTTGATTATAGAATGGTCTGATGTTGTTGAGTCTGTTGTTGATTTGTGTGGACGTAGATATAGGCCTAGTATCGTGGTAACATGTCGAGTGGCTGAAGGAACAGCATTATGCAAATATCAAATATAATATATATACGTGTAAATTATAATATATTACAAACTAATAAAATGTACTTACATTATTTCTAATGTTTAAATTAGGTAATTGAATTCCACTCGAAGCCTCATCTTTCAAGTCATGTTGAATAACGCTTGAATATAAGACACATTGTCTGTTTTTGTTACTTCCACCCTTTCCCGTTGGGTTTATATCAGTTCGACGATGACTTGACCCTATTGGCATCTGGTTGATGATAACTAATGAGCCAGTTGGGGCATGTCCAGGTGGGGGAAGCGGACTCACTTATGAGTTTTGATGTAGTCAACTTGTTTCCCAGTGTTCCCATTGAGGAAACTTTGGCCATTATAGAGCGTAAATTGAAGGAAGATGGGTCATTATCTGAAAGAACCACGATTCCTGTTCAAGGCATTATTGAGCTTCTTGGGTTATGCCTCCACTCTAGCTATTTCCGGTTCGGTGAAGAATATTTCCTTCAAACGGATGGTTTGGCCATGGGTAGTTGTCTTTCGCCGTTGTGTGCTAACATCTACATGACGGAACTGGAAGAGACGGTCTTAAAGAACAGTGCGTGTAAACCTATTATGTGGAAGAGGTATGTAGACGACATTTTTGCCGTTTTTCCACAAAGTCAGGTTGAAATGGTGGAGGGGTTATTGGCGGACCTCAACTCTTACCATGAGAACACCAAGTTCACCATTGAAAAAGAAAAAGATGGTACGTTGCCTTTCTTGGATGTCCTGATTTCAAAGAGTGGTACGGACTTGTGCACCTCCGTGTACAGGAAACCTACCCACACTAATCAGTATTTAAATTTTTCTTCCAATCATCCGCTTCATGTTAAGAAGGGAATTGTTCAGTGCCTCCACTCCAGAGCTGTTGATGTGTCTTGTGACAAAATTGCCTTAGACCGGGAGGTTGACCATCTTACACGTGCTTTCAATGGTTATCCTGCCAGTCTCATTCATGAGATGGTGGAGAAGAGCAAGAGACGGCATGTCAACAGTGGCGTTGATAATGAGGGGGAGGGGGAGGAGGACATTTCGAGCCGACCTCTCAAGACCATATGCATTGAATATATTCCTAATTTCTCTGAACGCATTCGTCGCATCCTTGGTGGTTTCAACATTCGTACTGTTTTTAAATCGTCGACTACCCTGAGGAGTTTGCTGTGTGCGACTAAACCTCTTGATGACACCCAGAATTCAAAGGAGGTCGTTTACTTGCTTCCCTGTCAGTGTGGCGCTGCCTACGTGGGTGAGACTGGTAGGCCTTTGTCCGTCCGCATTAAAGAACATAAGGACAATGTGAGAAATAAAAAAGTTTTCAACTCGCTGGTGGCTGAACATGCGTGGTAGAATTGTCACCATTTTCAGTGGGATTTGGCTACCCCTGTTTATAAGGAAGCGAACTTACGTAAAAGGAAACTTATAGAAGCTGCTTTTATTTCTTGCTCGGAAAACGTCATTAGTCAGGCCAGCTTGCATTTCGATGACTCGTGGCACTCTCTACTTTCACCTTCTATCAAACAAATGACCATGTCGGCAAAACAGTTTTGACTTCTGTCGTTCATCTTTGTACCTCCAGAGTGCGTTGTCTTTGCGCGGGAGAGTGGTCAGCTGTTCTGTCACTTGTTCTCTGTCGTCAGTTTACCTGAAGAAGACAACCGAGTATGTTGTCGAAATATTGTCGTTTGTTTAATATTTTTTTTTTTTGACATTTACCGTGCTAGTTCAACAGTACGCTTTTTTAACTATGTCTTCACGGTATATTAATCTTCTTTATTTTTAACAACTTGACGATCGTCGACGCTCATACGTTTCCTTACAGTCTCTGATACGTTGCATGTAATATCTCTTCAGCATTGGTACGTAATGACGTAATGGAAAACTGTGAAAATTGCTATACATGACATTCAGACCTTTACTTAACTTGCACCACAGGATTTTTTTTTTATATATATATATGTAAATTATTTTTCAATTTCAAATTGTATCCAAATTTTGATACACTTTGATATAACGAATATTGTTTTAAAAAGTGAAAGATCAACTTATCAAAAATCCGCTGTGATGTAATGTTCATAACAGTAACAAAAACATCTCTAATTTTTTTCAATAGTTTTTGTCAAGTAGTTCCTGAGAAAAAAGAGCATGAGCACAGAATTAACTAGTTCTGAGATATTGCAGGTTGAAAGTTAAGGTATGATTTTTGTGTAGCAGTCAGACAAATAGTAAAAATGGCCTCAATTCATTTCAGAATTGAGAGCGTGAGTAGTCTAAAATAATGCCTGTATAAAAACTATTTGACTCACGTAAATACCAATGATAGGCCTACTGACGTTTTAAGCACACTTCAATAATAAAAAAAAAAAACTAAAAATTAAAAAATGTACAAAAATGTACAAATCTCAAGTCTGGGTCCCCTTAACTCTTTTGCCGCGCGCTTTTCACCACTGAAATATCCTGGTCTGTGCTATTCTTCTCCACAGAAAAAGAGAAGAATAAATACCCATGCCCTACCCATCACTCAACCATCACTTTCAGAAGACTCCGGAAAACTCTCACTCCGCATGTTACGGATATCATTGTCTACGTCATTGCATTCATCAAATGCTACTTCAGAATCAGAATCTGCAGATAAAATATCGTTAATTATTTGAGCTTCTAGGCCGCTCGTCGATCCACTGGAGGCCGCCATGTCACGTTGAATACAAACATTCTGTGTGGCTGTTTGAAAATGTTCTTGGTGTGTCTAGGAAAATAGCCTGAGGCTTAATATGTGAATTGGGTGAAAGGGAGAGAGAGAACAGCAGCTTACCGAGGTTCACAAGTAGATAGGCCTACTCGTGGTGGACAGCCGTTGGAACAAAGAGATGAAAAAGACGCGAGATTTTAGACGTTTCAGCCGTTGCCTTGGTCACAGTAGAGTAGAGTAGGTAATAAAAACCAGTACTACTGTAACCAAGGCAACAGCCGAAACGTCTAAAATCTCGCGTCTTTTTCATCTCTGTGTTCTCTCAACGGCTGTCCACCAAGAGTAGGCCTATCTACTTGTGAACCTCGGTAAGCTGCTGTTCTCTCTCTCCCTCTCACACAATCCATATATTCAAGTTCAAGTCACATTCAAGTTGGTTTAGACTATGTGCAAGAACAACGTATGCTTCCGATGATCTGCCGCGCGTGTAACGTAGCGAGTCGCCTCTGAACTCCACCAACATCGTGATCATGCTGGGGCACGTAGCCGTGGCGCTCAAGGACACCCCGAAGACCACCGACACCATCCTGCAGTTCTTCCAGCAGCGCTTCTGCCGCGTGCCGTCCAGCCTCGACATACTCATCGTGGACCAGCTGGGCTGCATATCATATCGCAGTGCGAGGTACGAGTCTCGATACTCATTAATATCTGGTGAAAAGAACCGCCTCGAAGGCGCGTAACAACCGAGAGGTGCCTCTTCTGAACGGTCTTATTAATTCACCCTTAGCACATTCAAGATTTGATCTTTTGCAAGTTTAGTACCCAGGGTTTATTATTGAATGTTTGCATCATTAGATGAGCGTAGCGAAGATTCTCACCGAACTCTTACGGAACTTTGTCTGTGCGTTTTTTTTTTGTTTGTTTGTTTGTTTGTTTGTAAACACTGCACAGGTCGCAGGGTTTGACCGATCGACATGAAACTTTTTTTTTATATGCAAACTTATCCAACTTAGAACTGTGTAGTTTGAGGTCTAATCGAATGGACCATTTTTGAGAAACATCATTTAGAAGTTTCTAAAAACCCCATAAGATTTGGCTGAGCGGAAAAAATTGAAAAATTAAATCTCTTCAATTTGATTCAAATTTTCCACAAATGTGAACACAAGAATAATTAGATGAGCGTAGCGAAGATTTTCACTCAAGTCTTACGGAGCTTTGTCTGTGCGTTTTTTTTTTCTTGTTTGTTTGTAAACACTGCACAGGTCGCAGGGTTTGACCGAACGACATGAAACTTTTTTTTTATATGCAAACTTATCCAACTTAGAACTGTATAGTTTTAAGGTCTAATCGGTTGGACCATTTTTGAGAAACATCATTTAGAAGTTTCTAAAACCCTCATAAGATTTGGCTGAGGGGAAAAAAATGAAAAATAAAATTTCTCCAATATGATTCAAATTTTCCACAAATGTGAACACAAAAATAATATACATGAATAAAAATTTGGTTTGATATTCGGACCAGCCGTTTTGGAAAAATAATATAATAAATGTATTTTATTCATGGAAAAGATAGAAATATTAGTTGAAAAATGTTGCATTGTCGAAGTCACGGCTTTCTAGATTCATTGACATCGTATGAAGTTCATTTCAAATGATCAAGGTTTGTAGAGTTTTCGATTATACTTTATATAGACATCTCGCTCATCGTACAACGCACATCCTGCGTTTGCCTAGTTTACCTAACAATATGATTTGAACTTGACATATCATACACAACCAAAAGTGTTTGTCCTGCCAATTATTGCTCAGTTTGACGTCCATCTTGACTTTGCATTAGTATTCTATATTGCCGCTACTAGTCGCCACCGTCGAGGTTTCTTAGCACTGGAGATGATCGTCAGCTGGGAGAACGTGGGACAAGTCCAAGTCCATCGTAGATAGCTATAGATGTAACCCTAGACATTCAAATGATGAAAGTGGTAAATGAAATGCAAGTTCTATTTGTCGGTTAATTCGGTACAATAGACCAATATATATTGGCTCCAACTGTTGACTTACGTGTATGGGACGCCCTAAGAAACTTGGTAGATGAGAGTATTCAAATTAAATTCTGATTATGTCCGTATATCCAAGTACGGTCCATTAACGGCGCTCTGTAATGATAGCTGTGATCTATTGGCGCTGTATGTTTGACCAAAGGGATGATGAGACGAAGGCTTGGTAGATAATGGGAATGAAGCGGTCGTGGCCTGTATTGTAAGAACCACCACAGCATTTAACTAGGCTACGGAGATGGACCACGGAGGTAAGGATGGGCAACGGGGATCGAACAGAGGCCCGATCTGCCCGCCTCTCAACTGAGCTTCAACTATTTTGCAACATATCATGTGAATAATAATTTTGTGTATTTCATTATAGTATTTTGTATTACAGCTGTCACGGCTATCCAGCTGGCAGCGGGAATCGAACTGGGTTCGGAATTCCCCTCGCCTCCCGGATCACATGAAGCGAGCGCGTTGACCACTGCGCTACATGTGCCGGTAGGATCACATGAAGCGAGCGCGTTAACCACTGCGCTGCATGTGCCGGTAGGATCACATGAAGCGAGCGCGTTAACCACTGCGCTCGGATGTGACGGCGGTAGGATCACATGAAGCGAGCGCGTTAACCACTGCGCTGCATGTGCCGGTAGGATCACATGAAGCGAGCGCGTTAACCACTGCGCTCGATGTGCCGGTAGGATCACATGAAGCGAGCGCGTTAACCACTGCGCTGCATGTGCCGGTAGGATCACATGAAGCGAGCACGTTAACCACTGCGCTGCATGTGCCGGTAGGATCACATGAAGCGAGCGCGTTAACCACTGCGCTACATGTGCCGGTAGGATCACATGAAGCGAGCGCGTTGACCACTGCGCTCGATGTGCCGGTAGGATCACATGAAGCGAGCGCGTTAACCACTGCGCTGCATGTGCCGGTAGGATCACATGAAGCGAGCGCGTTAACCACTGCGCTGCATGTGCCGGTAGGATCACATGAAGCGAGCGCGTTAACCACTGCGCTACATGTGCCGGTAGGATCACATGAAGCGAGCGCGTTAACCACTGCGCTCGATGTGCCGGTAGGATCACATGAAGCGAGCGCGTTAACCACTGCGCTGCATGTGCCGGTAGGATCACATGAAGCGAGCGCGTTAACCACTGCGCTGCATGTGCCGGTAGGATCACATGAAGCGAGCGCGTTAACCACTGCGCTGCATGTGCCGGTAGGATCACATGAAGCGAGCGCGTTAACCACTCCACTGCATGTGTGGATAATGTGTCTTCATCTTCTCACGCTGTTTTGAGAGTTGATATTGTGTGGGTAAAGCACATCAATATCCCACATGTCCTTCACCATAACCTGACCAATCGTCTCACAATATCCCATTTAACACGAGTAGTGAGAGCTGTGAGTACGTGTGAGCTATGATGTTCTAGTATTTTTTTATGAGTTTAACTTGATGGTCCATAAATCCTCAGCAAATTTGGCTATACTCGCTTCAGCCATTTCCAAGAAAAAGGTGTCTGAATTACCCAAAAACTGCAATTTCCAGCCACTTTTCAGAGTGGCTTTTGGAAAAACCACAATTGTCCAAGTATGTTTGGATATTCTTCAAGCAGAATTAATTCTAATTGAGAAAATATAATTCTGGGAATTTTAAAATCAAAATTGACGTCGGAAATCAAATTTGAGAAACGTGAAAAATGCTAAAATCATCATTTATGATTCGGCCAAAATTTTGTAGGAAGACGAGAGGACATTCCATAAGAGTTTTTCCGTTGAAATTTTGCTGAAATTCCATGAACTGGTTAGAGCTATGATGTTCTAGTATTTTTTTATGAGTGAAACTTGATGGTCCCTACATCCTCAGCAAATTTGGCTATACTTGCATCAGCCATCTCCAAGACAAAGGTGTCTTAAATATATGTATATATATAAAACGCTGCAACAATGATGAATTCCCACTCAGGAAATACAGATTAGTGAATGATCTATGTGAATAATTATTGTCACAAAAAGGTTTTGAGTGGGCCTATAAAACTATAAAACTGTAATTATAACTGTAAAAGATAGCTTAAAACATTCGTAATGAATATGAATTTACATCGAATACATTTTTTCAATGACTGGAATCCTTGTTGGAACTTTAGAAAATAAATGTACGTCGGATGAATTTTTTAATGCTGGAATTGTACAACAATTCCTTGTTTAGGAAGAACAAACGTTTGAGAAATAAGGTAGACTGTATGTACAATATCAATTGATATTGTACATTGATTTATTATCAACACCATTTTCAAAGTGTCCAATACCAAGATCTTCATCCACTTTCAAAACACTTCCTCTTTTTCTCAGCCACTTGACTATTTTCTTCGAGATGTCGCTGACTTTATCACGCGGCGGCTGACTCCAGTTGTTGATGATGGTGAGTAAAGTCAGCCCTCTTTCTTCGTTTTGGTTCTTGGCGGCTTCCATGTGCAACACGAAGGCTTTCTTGATGGTCGGGAAGTTGTGGACGAAATCGTTGTCTTCAGTGGAATGATGTTTCTCTCTCCTCAGAGCTTTCCAATCGAGATTCGGTTCAGTACCTTTGGATTTTATTCTCACGAAGTTGGCTTTCATCTTGGGAAACTGTTACTATCTGTCACTATCTATCGCTATCTGTGTACTTTGTAGTGGTGATCTGGATAAGAAATCTAAGTACATTGATATTTTGTGAAGTCTTTACTTAAAGTGAAGTGTACTGTATGTATGTATAGGCCTACTGTATGTGCACAATGTATTCATACACTTCAAGTGTATGAATACATTGTGCATAAGTTGCATTGTAGTTGCTCGTGCATAAGGCCCCACCAACAACTTGGTTATTTGGAGGAATTTTGTGGCTGTGAATTTGAAAGTGAAATATATTAAAATGAAACTTGAACGGAATCGTTATTGGTATGTTCGTGAGATCTCAATAATTCTCAAATCTTTGAGGAAATCAGAGTCAATTAATTAATAACATATGTAACCAAGTCAAAAATCGATGCCTAAATTAATCAGATGATAAATAATAATGTATCGATCACCATGATTTGTTATTGCTATTTGAATTAACAAAACCGGCGTCAGAGCAGAAATATATGACATCTCATTTGCATAGATCTATAAACTCTTGTAGCTACTCTATGTACAAATGTGAATCTATTTTATTTATTTAAATGAATTTTAAGTAGGCCTACCGTACTGTAGTGATTACTGCTTTATCGGCTGCTCTAGATACTTATGTACCCACTAGGGAGAGCCACCTGTAAGACAGGCGGTTACGACTGTACGTGTATCAGGCAGACGCGTCCAGTCAGGTAGAAAGTATAAAGACATATGTAATAAAGTATAAAGAAGTATAATGACTAAGTATAAAGACTAAATAAGTATAAAGACTATGTAATTACGAGTTATAACAAGTTAATGTATCCTTCATCATCCACATAACACGTACTATACTGATTTACCACATAACTGCAATGGTTTTTTTATCAATATCGTAAGTTGATTCAAAATCTTTATTCCCTAATTATGGCACTGGGGAAGAAACTGTAACTATTCTCACCTATCTCATCCACGCAGTAGAGAACCGATTGAAAACACAACTTCAGTGATATCGTTTCGACAGTACAATGCGGAATAAGTAAACCAAACGCAATAACTACACGCGCGAATTTTCATTTCACGGTTCAATACCCGATTAATATGTAGGCTATCAGCATTCTATTGTTATTGCTAATTCTTAATGCGATAAGAATGTAGAGCACCTTATACGTATACAGAAGTCTATAAATAGGTGATTTTAGATAGTGACGATTATGTGAAGGTAAAGGTGAAGATATACCAATCTCGCTCATCCTACAACGCATGTGCTGCGTTTTCCTAGTATACATTCATTGTAAAAATTGTAGTTAAATTAAAATGAAACAAAATTCTTCATTCATATTTATTGTTTTTTCTGTTCATAAATACAATACGTTAAGCATCTATTCTTTTCCAGAAGTAAGTCTTTTATATCTAAATATCAAATAAAATACCACACATTTCTTCTGTCAAATTTCAAACGTATTCCTTCCAGTCGATAAAGTAGCATTCAATCTTCTGTTTTCTTAGCTTCGGATGAAGGGAGACGCACCCATATTGTAACCTTGGATGGACTTGGTTTATCGACGTGACGATAAAGTAGCATTCACTTTTCTGATTTCTAAACTTGGCAGGGGACTCGCATGATGGGAGATGGACCCATTTATTAGCCTTGGATGGACTCCTTTATCGACATTTGGTGCGGTGGTGTGCAGTGACCACTGATCTGAGTGGCAGTGAGTTCGGTCTTCTTTGGATTGTACGTAGCAGCGTCTTTGCCCTTAATCACTTTGTCAAGCGCCATTTTGATGAAATCTGCTGAATCGCGTCGAGCTGTGAATGTTTTCTCTTGCAGGTATGGGATTGTCTTCATACTTGTATAATGAATATTATATTTATCGTGTAGGCCTATGTCTGAACGTAGGCCACTTGGTTAGATATCGTAATATTTTAATTACCGATCAATTCAGGCTGGGCCCAAGCTAGGAAGGGACCAAAGTGGGAGTGGCGTGGGTTTGCTCACAAAATATCGCCGATAAGTGCTTGTCTGGTTACTTGCTTTGTAAGCAATGGTTGGCTAAGCCATTTTTCCATGATGTAGATCCTCTAGGCCTA
>OU015475.1:270171-281052 GCA_907164805.1 Brachyptera putata
TGCAAGTTACGATATGGGAGATCTGTCTGATAATGAATCTTGCGCATCAATGATGTCCAATAGTCAATCTTTGCCTGACGAAGCTATGAAAGACATCGATGAATGGCTGAATGATGTTACTAAAAATGATATAGTGCTAGACGGCGGTAAAATGAAAGAATTTCTAAAAAAATCCAAAGGTTTCAAAAAAATTATTCCGATCGTAAGAAAATATACGAACGACTATAAAGCTCTGGCAAATCAACTAGAGTCCTACACACGTAAATCCAATGACATAAATGTAAAAAGTCGAGTTAAAAGAATTATAAATGCTATAAATAAAGAGACAGACTTATAGACCAAACATGAACTTTCTCACACTAAATGTTCGCGGGTTAACAAGTGAGATAAAAAAGACACTGTTATCGAACTATTTACGAAAAATGAAAACAGACATAGTTTTTCTCCAAGAAACAAACATCTCGAACAAACCTACACTGAACCAATCATCTAAATTGAACGACTTTAATTTCGCAATAGATCCACCGTCACCACACAACGCTTGTAGTGGAACAATTATAGCATCTAAAACTATTAGATTCGATTCGAGTGAGATTATTGTAGAAGGCTATCTGCAAGTTGCCCATGTGCTAATAAATAGATCTCTTTTCCACCTTATTAACGTGTATATGCCTCATGATAATGCACTTGCATTAGAACTACTTGAAAAGTTACATAATTACGTGATAAATATACCAATTAACCAAAATATGATAATTGCTGGTGATTGGAATTTAACACTTGAACCAAATGATAGAATGTCATGCGTGGAACGAAGACAAGTACTGGCTGAAAAACTCCGAACCATAATTAACAAAGAAGATCTTACAGACATATGGCGAGAGAACAATCCCAGTCGTTGTGAATACACGTATGTCGGTACACATAATTCAAAACCAAGATCCCGATTGGATAGAGTGTACGTAAGAAGTAGAGACTCAACGTTTGCCGTTTTTCATAAAATAATTCCTTTTTTCTCAGATCATATGTCAATGTCTTTCAGATTTAGTTTTCCAAACACATCCCTACTAAAATGTCCTTATTGGAAATTCAATAATAAGCTCTTACAAGACGAAGTTTATGTCACACACATAGGACACGTTATAAACTATTTTGTCAACAATACAGATAATACTAACATTTTAGAAAAATGGGACCTAATGAGAGCTGAAATAAGAGTAACAACACAGCGCTATGAGACACAGATAAGTCAAGAAAAGTGTGAATCGCTTAGACAAACTGAAAAAAGACTTGGGTATCTCTTGTCACAAAATCCTCTAGACGAATCAGAGCGAATAGAAATAAACGCATGTCTTGCACGAATAAGAAAAATATATCATGTAGAAGCAAGAAGAAATATAGCCAGCGAAACTAGTACCAATTTCAAGGAGAATAACCGTATGTCACCCAGTTTTTACCGCCTAGGCAAAGCTACGGTAGCTCCCTCACAAATGACTGCACTAAATATAAACGGCTCTATTATAACTGATAAAGATCAAATCAGAGAAGAAACCAAACAGCATTTCTCCCAATTGTATTCACCGAAAGGTGTTAATGATTTGAATGTACAAGAGTTATTTGACAATCTCCCTCAACTAGATCGAGCTAAGTGTGAAATGTTAGAAACAGAATTATCCCCAGATGAACTAAAAAATGCTTTAGCTCAACTAAAAAAAGGGAAATCCCCAGGTTTAGATGGACTGACAGTTGATTTTTTCTCAGTATTTTGGAATATTCTACAAATTATGTTCACACAAGTAGTTCACACTTCATTCAACCTAGGTATCCTACCGAGATCTATGCAATTATCAGTACTTGCACTCATTCCAAAACCAGGTGACAAATTAGTACTAAAGAATTGGCGACCAATATCACTACTCAATACCGATTACAAAATAATATCCAGAACATTGACAAACAGATTAACGAAGGTAATACCATCAATAGTACACAGTGACCAAACCTTGAGCATTGAAGGAAGGTCAATGCATTCAAACCTACACCTGATGCGGGATGCAATTACATATGCCAACTTGAAAGATATACCAATGGTCATAGTTATACTAGATCAGGCTTCTGCCTTTGATAGAGTAGAACACGATTATCTTTTCAAGACACTTCAAAAGTTCGGTTTCAGTAATAAATTTACTAATTAGGTCCAAACATTATACAATAATGCAAGGTCGTGCGAGTAGGGACGTCACTCACTACCCCATTTAATTTGTTATGCGGTATAAGGCAAGGGAATCCACTTTCCGGCTGTCTTCTCTCACCATCAATCGAACCGTTTCTCGCCCTGTGCAGGAAAAACATGAGTGTCCATGGTCTAAGAATACCGGGTTCTCCTACCTCACTAGTTGTGTCAGGCTATGCTGATGACTCAACTGTTTATCTAACTGACAACAAAGGTTTTCAAGAACTAACTTCCACTTTTGATCAATATAGCAAAGCGTATGGTGCTTTACTCAATATTTGTAAATCAAAAGGTGTTTTCACAGGATCTTGGAAAGATAGAAATGATAACCCGATGGGCTTTCAATGGAGCAATGAAGGATTGCACTACCTAAGTGTATTCTTAGGCAACACAAAAGCCTGGGAAGAACAAAATTGGACTATTCAGACTGAAAAAATAAAAAATGTAGTAGAAAGATGGTGGAACTGGACACATATTACATCAATAAGAGGAAGGAAAATTATCTGCAATCAATTGATTGGATCAAAATTAGTCCACACACTTATGGTACTAGAACCAACAAAACAATTTATTTAATAATAATAATAATAATAATAATAATAATATATTTATTGAGCCAGGTTGATCATGACATGATATTGGATAAGTCAGTTTTAAAAGCTAAATGTAATCACACAATCACAGACAATCACACAATCATAAACAAACAATCAGACATGGAACATAACTGGACGGTTAAAAATCACAATTAGAATAATACACTAATTATTCATAAATTCGTCCAGGGTATAAAAACATTTGCTTAGTAACCATTTTTTCAGATCCGTTTTTAAAAGATGTACTGCCTATATTTTTTAATACAGTAGGCAACCTGTTATAAAGCACACAGCCTGAGTTTAAGGGGCCTTTCTTGACTCGGTTTGATTTTAGCCGCAACAGATGGAAATCATTGTAAGCCCTAGTATTGTGGCTATTGTCGTGGGGCGACATATTTGAGTGACCTCTAGTTATAAGATTTTGTATCAATTCTAACAATAACTATATATTTCAATTGTAATCAAATATTCTTGTCGTATGTCTTTTGTATATGTGAAATAAATGTTCAATATGTCATGACACTGTAATAAGTACTATCAGAGATATGCATAATTAATCAGGCATACTAAATTTTTTGCAAACTTACTAATTTAGACCAGATTAATCAAACTATAACTATATACTATGTAATCGCTTTATGGAAGTTTCTTTGTTGTATACATTGCAGTAACAAAAATCAATAGTATCGACTGCTGAGTCATCAAAAGTATTGCTTTATCTCAAAATATCTCCCCCTCTTCCTACCCTCGTAAGAGCAATTCACCCTCTTCCCTTCACTACCCCTCACCCACAAGCTTTGCTATATAAGGCGTGGAAAAACGTCGAATTTCAGCTTAGTTCATTTTCGATTCAGCTCAGTTCCGTTTAGTTAATTTTCAGTTCTATTCAGTTCTATTTAGCTCAGTTCAGTTCAGTTTCGTGAAGTTTCCGTCTCTTCCTTGAATAAGATATACTCAGCGAGTGTCTGTTCCTCAACCTACCTTTTCATCCATATAACCTCCTCCATTCTCTCGGAGACTAATAAAATATTGTCTTACCTAAACTTCATTAAACTAAAATTAATCCCCTATAAAAACTTCCATCCAGCTATTTGATTTGTTTCCTTTTTATCTTAAACTTAACCATAACTGTGCCCGTGTATCTTGGTAATCGTCTCAACCTATATTTATTGTGATTGTGAAACTCTTCCCTAACAAATTCATTGTACCAGTGTGTGTGTGTTTTTAATAAACAACAGGGGAAAAACGTCAATCTTGGTAAGTCTTTACTAATTTGCAATCCTTCCTGAACGTCCCAACCTGAATCTTATAGCGACTTGGTGACGTTAGTGTCACGCCCACATGCCTATCCCATAGCCTATCAATACAGTGATTCATGTTTAAATACTTTTATCTAAATTAAATCACTAACTTCATATATGTCAAAATTAACAACTTGCTCGCGCTCCGTGACACTATGTACACATTTATTGGTTTTAGCTAGATGTCTATTGTCACACATGAATAAAATTGAGTAATAAATGTACAAGCACGGGACAGTTAAAATGTTGAATTTTCTGAAGAGAGTGGAACATGTGTCTTTATAAAAGATATCGGCAGTAGGGTTGAGACTGGCTTGAGCTAAGTAGCGTACAGCTCGTTTCTGCAAGATGAATACTTTACTTGCTAGCGGCGACTGTCCCCACAAAATTATCCCTTATTGAATTCTCGAGTGAATAAAAGCATAATACACTAGTTTTGCCGACGCGAAGTCACCAATGTCTCTTATTCGTTTCACCAAGTAGCATCCTGAGCATAATTGCATACATAAATTGTGAATGTGTTTATTCCAGTTTAAATTATTATCTATAGTCATACCAAGAAACTTTGTGCTACAGTGCTCAACGATACTTTTGCCTTCTAAATAAATTAGTGGACTAGAAACAATACCATTGGGCTTATGCGAGAATTGCATTATCACAGTTTTGTTTGCATTCAAGATGAGTTCGCTCTGATCACTCCAGGTTGTGATCTGATTCACTGCTTTACAACCATTCTCATGTAGAACAGATTCCTCTGAACATATAAAATGAGTGGTATCGTCAGCAAAGAGCGTGAGTGAACCTTCAGTTATGTTAATAGGCAAATCATTGGTAAATAAGACGAATAGTAGTGGTGCTATAGTGGAACCCTGTGGTACACCAACATTTATACAAGATACTTTGGATATACCTGAATGAGAAAGACCTTTTACATGAACTATTTGTTTTCTATTGTAAAGAAAAGACCTGATCCAGTCATTAGCGACACCAATTATTCCCATACTCTGAAGTTTTCCGAGTAGCAAAGAGTGGCTGACCGTGTCAAAAGCCTTACTGTAATCGTAAAAAATCCCAAGAGCTGGCTTGTTATTGTCAAAACAATCGAATATTTTATTTACAAATTCCACTATTGCTGTAATAGTGGACCGATTTTTAGTGAAGCCATGTTGGGAGCTGTTCAAGAGTGAGTATTTATCCAAGAATGAAGTCAATCTGTTGTGAAAAGCCCGTTCAAATACCTTGGAAAACACAGATAAGAGAGCTATGGGCCTATAATTGCTAACATTTGTTTTGTCACCTTTTTTATAACATGGTATTATAATAGTAGTTTTCAGCTGCTCTGGAAAGATACCCAGTTGGAACGACTCATTTATGATGTGAATAAGAGGATCAGCAATAAATGCTGCTATATATTTCATAATATGGCAAGGAAACTCATCATAGCCAGCTGATTTTTTCTTCGAAACCTTCTCTATAATATTGTAAAATTCCTTCTTAGTTACAGGGGCAAGAAAAATGACTCTACCAGAAGCAGGCAAAGAATACCCAGTCCAGTTAGGTAGATTGTTGGTAGCATTGGAAGACACATCCTTCCTATTATTATGCATCAGATCATCAACAGCAGTACTGAAATGTCTGCTGAATATCTCTGACACATGTTGTTGACAGGTTATCACATTATCACCATTTATAAGCTTAATGTCAGACTTTCTTGCTTTAGTTGCACCAGCTTTATTCTCTTTGATCAAATTCCACGCTGCTTTGCTTTTATTGGATGCAGTGTTGATAACATTACAATTGAAGATTCGTTTAGCTTTCCGAATTTCTCTAGAGTACACTCTTTTGATCTCGATGTATTTCAACTTATCAACTAAAGCTCCACTTTGTTTATATGAACAATACTTCAGTTCAACTTCTGTACGTATGACTCTGAGTTCTTCCGTGAACCATTTACTGTGAGTTCTCAATTTATTGTAGATGTGACTACTTTCGGTATCTCTAATTCTAGTTAGGGGAAAGGCATAATTGAACATATCCATGAGAATATTCATGAATTGGTCAAACTTATGATCTACCGTACCTAGTGAGTAAATGTCATCCCACATTACAGAACTCACCGCCAGTGTGAACTCGTCTATTTGTCTCTTCCCAAACTTCCTCTTTTTAGGAGTGTCTGACATGCTCCTGAGCTTCTTATTAACCCTGCCTTCTTTAGATTGAATTCGAATCGAAGCCATTTGACCACGGTGATCAGATAGTCCGTGATCGACATTTTTTTCAAACATTACGTCATCAGAATTACTCAGAATGTTGTCAATTATTGTTGACGATGAACCAGCGCTCGTCACTGCTACTCTAGTAGGCTCATCTACCAGAATTTGAAAATTACACATAGCTGCCGCCTCTTTTAAAATACCCGCTTGAATTATGTCCTTCAGATCTATATTGAGATCACCACATAACAAAACTTTTTAACCCTGAATTGAAACAAGCTCCAATAATTCAACTAGCATATCACAGAACTCACTAGCATGATTCGAATTTGGAGATCTATAGAGCGCAATCACAACCATGTTCACTGGAGATGTCCGTTCAATAGCACTCAACTCAAATAATTTCTCCACTGACCTCATGTTTACATCCTCCCTAACATTGTACTCAATGCCACTCTCTTTACGTACAAAGATACACGAGCCCCCTCCTTTATACAGTGGCCTATAAAATCCACATGCAAATTCAAAATTTTCTATCGTTACATAGTCTGCCATACCAGTTTGCATCCAGTGCTCAGAAAAACATAAAATATCTACCGGAAAACTACTTTCAATTGATAACAGAAACTGTTCGAGTAGGTCAATTTTATTCACCAAGCTGCGAATGTTCATGTGCAATAAAATAATTTTAGTATTGTCAGTTGATTTTCTACTGTGAGTACCCACGTTTTTATTCAGGTTTATAGTTTTGGCCACTGGCGTAACCATTTGTCTAAAAAAGTTTCCTTTCTTCCCTCTGGGCCTGTAATGCCGATTAAGCTGTCCCTTCTGTTATTGTGACACCGTGTCAATTCTTCCTCTCTTCCTGCTGGTTTTATCAGCCATTTGTAGAGAAGAGATTCTTTCTTCGGAGAATGATGATCAGTTTGCCTACTAGCATTGCCTTTTCGAAGAATACAATCCGATAAAGCATTGCACAGCAACAACTTCCCGATCTTGTTAAGGTGCACTCCGCCACTGTTCAAATGTTTAGTTCTGATTACGTCATGAAGTTGGACTAACTTTACATTATTTTTGTGAACTCCCGCACTATTTTTAATACATTTTTCGATTTGCAGGTTAGCAATTGTTGTGTCGTTATAACGATTATCTTTGTCTGATCTCACTTGCACATCAACGATAACTATTTGCGAGTCGACTTTGATTGAGCAAATTTTATTTACCGCCTTCGTAATTTTGGCTTGATAAAGAGTACTGTCCCTACCTACGTCGTTAGAGCCAGCCATTATGACAACATAATCCTCTTTTCCTAAATTTTCTGTTTATTTGTCAATATCCTCAATCACTTCATTCAGTCCGGCGTTGGGCTTAAACATAACTTCGACCGCATATTTCCCTGACAAGTTTTCAGCGATAATGCCTTGACAGCCTCTGCCATGGCTATCAGATAGTAACAACACTTTACCTTTGTTATTGTTATTGTTTTTTCCGAGTAATGACCGTTTCGGTACAATAGTCATAGCTGGATCTATTCTAATGGACGATTGATTCGAGTTTTCGTAAAAACTAATTCTTCTGGATACGGGTACAAAAGAACTTTTATTAACCCTGTTTTTTGATATCAGCGAACGCACGTCTTTGTCAACTTGATCTTCACTCTGCTTTTCTTTACGTAACTGCAGTACACTCCGAGCATATTCAATGGAATATTGTTCTAATTGTTTATATTTATTTTCCATGACCACCAACCTTGTTGTGACATCTACAAGCTGCACTTTAAGAATCTGCATCTCTTCACACACTGTTTTAAAATCAACTTCTTGACTGTCACACGTTATTTCAGGAAGATCACCAGTCTCATTGTCCGGCGGCCAAACCATCAACGTGTCATTGCTATCTTCGTTCCTGTCTTTCATAACAGCTTTCAACTTCCCTAACAGCACAGACTTCTTGCTTCCACACTCTATTACACCACGATACTTCAGTGCTTGAATTAATTCACCAACTTTCAATTCATTCAATTTTTTATAAATCTTTGAGTTCTTGTTTTTAACCATTTTTTGGCTTGACTATTAACTTATTAGACGCACACAGAATATATGGTATTTGTTATATGTAGAAACCGGTTGCACGGAGCGAGCTGAATATACGTCCTCTCGGTACGAGAGACCAATTGCAAATCATGACCATGCAAATATTGAAAATGTGCACAAAATATTAATACAATTTGTCTGGAAAGGAAGGCACTGGCTGAATAAAGATCATGTTTTCGCGGACACTAATCTTGGTGGAATAGGACTTACTAATATTAATTGCAGAAAAATTACATACAGGCTAAGATTCATATCCCGCTTCCTATCCCCAGATGCTGAGCATTCCCAACACTTCTATTTTTCTGAACATAACTTTAATCAGTTGAACCCAGATGAGAATTTCTGTTCCCTCCTATTGCAACCGATTCGGACTGATTGGCTTCGAAGACTGCAACCGTACTACAGGTCGGTCATGAGTGCGTGGGACCTGGCCTGTCCAGCTCTCGAAGAGCCAGTTTCAAACATAACGATTGAGCAAGTGTTGAAAATAATGAGTTCTGATCAACCGAAGTTGCTATACAAGTACGTGATAATAAAACAAATGCCAGAAACGCAAATATCCGGAAAATCAGTATGGGTAGACAACAATGTAAACTGGCAAAGTTTTTACACCTACCCCAACAACAGTCCTGATGGTGACATGTGCTGGAGAATAATGCACAATGCTGTTGCATCTCCAGTCAGACTCAAACAGTGGGGTCTCAGTAATAATAATAAGTGTCCGAACTGTGAACAAACGGGTACACTCATCCACTGTTATTTTGAATGTGGTGCAGTCACTCCCTTATGGGATTTTGTAAAATTACTGTTAAGGAGACTAATGACACAACAAGCTAGTTTTAATGATATATTATGTGGTTATCCCAAAGACCAATTAAAATCTAAATCTAGCTACCAGCTCGCTAATTATCTATGTAATTTAGCCAAATCCACTGTGCATACACAGATGGTCAAAATAATTGATAATAAAATAGTTATTAATGATATACTCTCAATTTTCGAGAATAGAATATCATACGGGATCAGCATTGAATTTTCAAATGTATTATTAAATAATGGTATAGACAATCTCAGAAAAACTTGGGCTATGGATACGAGTTTTTGTCAAGTTCAAAATGAATGTTTAGTTATTATTTTCTAGATATCCTGAAGTACAGTTTTTATTTCTCATTATAGGACAGTGAAATGGCGTTAATGCAATTATTCGATGAACAAAGAGCAGTGAATACATTCTGTATAAAAATGTAGTATTCAGCAATTTATTTCATTAATTTCCTTTTATTTGTTGTATGTATAATTTATGAAATAAGGTAATTTCTAACACGAAATGTAATTTTCATTTGTACATGTACATGAACTGTTTATAATTGTAATTGTTTAACACCAACTGTTCGAATAAAAATCAAATCAAATCAAATCAAATCAATGTATGTATGTATGTATGTATGTATGTATGTATGTATGTATGTATGTATGTATGTATGTATGTATGTATGTATGTATGTATGTATGTATGTATGTATGTATGTATGTATGTATGTATGTATGTATGTCTGTATGTCTATACATATATATATATATATATATATATATATATATATATATATATATAATATATATATATATATATATATATATATATATATATATATATATATTATATTATATATATATATATATATATATATATATTATATTTATATATATATATATATATATATATATATATATATATATATATATTATATATATATTTATATATATTATATATATATATATATATATATATATATATATATAGTGAAAGTTGAAACCTCTATGCATCGTTCCTGAATCCATCGTTTTCCTGCTTGTATAATTAATTTTATTTCAACCTCACTCCCATATAATCGATGCAAAGTTTTCCTGGATGGAGGATGGTTTTATTTTCATGGTCCTTTGAAAAACGATGGATAGAGGTTTCATTATGTATAATTTGAGTAAAATGCAACAGTGTATGAGTTCAATAAAGTCTGTAGAAATGATTGACATATTTATATACAGTACCCACCTATTCGCCTATGAATAGATCAACAAACTACGAAGATCTCCGACAGTTAGTCGTGAATGGTTTCCGAAAGTGTTCTGCCAGAATGGTCATGTAAATCAACTCGCTGTTTACTACCGGTACGGCGGTATCATGTATTTTACGAGTGTAATTAAGTTCCAAGTTTTTTGACGTAACCAGTGCCAACATTAACAGACCCAAGCCAAGTAACTTGCCATAATGTAGCTAATTCTAAACAGGTATAGGAAGTAAAAACAGAATAATGAATATAAATTTATAAAGTGAAACACTTTTAGATGAGATGATGATTTTTTACACACTGAGATTTTATTTTTGACGTTTCGGCTGTTTCCTTGGTCACAGTAGAGTAGGTAGAGCATGGCAATACGATTGAAGTC
>OU015475.1:281551-294051 GCA_907164805.1 Brachyptera putata
GGATCAAGTGCCTGATCAAGTGACAGGATCAGTACGCGATCAAATGTCATGAAGTAAGAGCGTTTACTGAGTGGTAGTGCGAAACTTTTGGTAGTTTACGTAAACCAGTTCCACATTTAGTATCCATTCACAACAACAATATAGCATTAAGAAACAGCCAATGAGATGGCTTGTTCGCATCAGCTGTTCATCTGGTTCCACTGGATCAACCGCCATCTTCATTCGTGCAATTGTGCATAGATTAGGACACAAGTAGTAGGCCCTAATATCATTAATTCCCTCTAAACCAAATTAAAATATCATTGATACAATTCAAACTTCCAATTCTGTGTCACAGTCATACTTGCATGCACATATTGCTTCAGAATAGTAGGCCTACATTGAAGGGGTGTGTATAAGCTAGGATTCAAGACAGCCTGCTGGCTTATGGCGCGCCAAACGTTACTGGAATCTGATTGGTCACTGCTTACACCAAGCTGTAAGAATTAGCAGCGAGGTTTGGAGTTAGCAAACCTTGCGCTTACTGCTAAATCGTTACGGCTAATGCGACTCATTGTGAACGGTATTCATGAGTGCCATAAGACAGACATTGCTGCTAATGTTACTACTAATTTCAGTTGTGAATGGGCCTTGAAGGAATAAGTTCGACGTTAAGTTTGATCGTGAACGTGCCACTCACTTGCCCCGCCTGGCGAACTCTATGCTCTTGACAGCAGTGGCGCTGGTCGACCCCTGCGTGACCTTGAACGAGGCCTTGACCTGGAGGTCGTGGGTGTCCAGCACCAGGACGCGGCCCTTGGCGTTGCCGGTGTAGACGCAGCCCCCGCGCCGGTCGAACGACGCAACGATGTTCAGGTCAGACTGGAACGTGACGACAGCGCGGTGAAACTTACGTCCCGTCGATTAGAAATTGTCTTCACAACTCTTTCTCTGCGGCGAGCGCATATACCGTATTTACACGCATATAAGACGCACTTTTCTTTCATTTTCAAGTCATCAAAAAGTCACATGCGTCTTATGAAAGTGCAAACAACAATGCATAACAATGCAACTATATGCATATATATATATATATATATATATATATATATATATATATATATATATATTTAATATGCATTCTATGTAAATGAATTGTGTGAAGGAAAGAGAGAACAGCAGCTTACCGAGGTTCACAAGTAGATAGGCCTACTCACGGTGGAGAGCCGTTGACAGAACACAGAGATGATTCAGACACACGAGGTTTAGACGTTTCTAGCATCATCATTTCAGTATTGCCTTGGTTACAGTAGAGTAGGTCCTTCACCTCTGTGTTCTATCAACGGCTCTCCACCGTGAGTAGGTCTATCTACTTGTGAACCTCGGTAAGCTGCTCTCTCTTTACCTTTACACTATTCATATAGATATTGTGTCTTCGCTTTGCTGATTGGTGTTCACGATCCTCCCGAGCGTGAGGTTACTTACGTCATCGTCCACGGGCACGATGCGGTGTTCCCCGTCCGTGTCGACAATCACCGCCGCGTGTCTCATGGGACACACTAGGAACACCCTCTCGTTGCGGGGGTGGTACTGGACCTGCAACATCACTTCCATCAACCTCTTACGCACGCACGCTTTCAGACTTTCTATCCTTGTCTAATGGAGGATTGACAAGATGACCGTTATTGCAATAACACTAGGATGTAAATCAGAGGGACACGATGTTTCTGATAACGCTTCTTCGTTATCCAGTCAACCAAGTTGACGTTTATTAGAACGCTATCGTGACTGTAGTTGGTTCGAGTTGGGTTGGCATGCATGGGGTAGGACAGCCAGCTTACCTCGAGTATGGGCGAGGGGAAGGGAACAGCCAGCTTACCTCGAGTATGGGCGAGAGGAAGGGAACAGCCAGCTTACCTCGAGTATGGGCGAGAAAAAGGGAACAGCCAGCTCACCTCGAGTATGGGCGAGAGGAAGGGAACAGCCAGCTTACCTCGAGTATGGGCGAGAGGAAGGGAACAGCCAGCTCACCTCGAGTAGGGGCGAGGGTAAGGGAACAGCCAGCTTACCTCGAGTATGGGCGAGGGGAAGGGAACAGCCAGCTTACCTCGAGTAGGGGCGAGGGGAAGGGAACAGCCAGCTTACCTCGAGTATGGGCGAGAGGAAGGGAACAGCCAGCTCACCTCGAGTATGGGCGAGGGTAAGGGAACAGCCAGCTTACCTCGAGTATGGGCGAGGGGAAGGGAACAGCCAGCTTACCTTGAGTATGGGCGAGAGGAAGGGACCAGCTAGCTTACCTCGAGTAGGGGCGAGGGTAAGGGAACAGCCAGCTTACCTCGAGTATGGGCGAGGGGAAGGGAACAGCCAGCTTACCTTGAGTATGGGCGAGAGGAAGGGAACAGCCAGCTTACCTTGAGTATGGGCGAAGGGAAGCGGTACTTCTGTTCGCACTCGCCGGACAAGATGTCCCAGATGCAGACGCTGTTGTCCGTAGACGCGCTCACGAGCTTGTGACCGTTGCGTGACCAGCTGTAACAACACGGCACGGCGTCACAAGCTGCTCCTTCCCCATGGGGGTTCATGCACGGTGCTCATACATATATACGTACTGGTATTGGGTTCAACGACACACTGTTATGATGACGCAGATCTAATGGCGTCCGATGGATGATTAATGAGATGAAGGTTCTTGGGTAATGGGAAGGATGGTGGGAAGGAAGCGGTCATGGCCGACTTATTGTAGGAACCATCCCGGCATTAGCCTAGACTACAGAGGGAAACCATGAAGAACCCTGTGAAGATTGTCGGCGGCGGGGATCGAACCCTCGCCTCCCGGATCACATGAATACTCTTTTGATTGATTATTGTTTGCTGAACGACCCCACCAACAGCTAGGTTATACGGGGGTACGAATGAGCAGGTGATGATGGAACTATGAGGTGATGATGAGTGAAAGGACGTTTACAAAAACACATCTGTTATGCGGGACTCGAACCCACGCCCAACAGTGACTTCAGTTTCTAAAGCCATGCCTCAACTTACTGAGCTATCGAGGGTGGCGAATACTCTTTTTGTTTTACACTTTTTGTTCTACTCAGATTTGTATAAACTGTATTTAAACTTGAAATTGACATTGTTATTGAAATAAGGACTAGTATTTATAAGACTTTATCTGATTTATTCATTTATCAAAGACTTTTATCTGCGGCGAAGATGTGTGGTCACAGACAGCGTAGCCCTGGAGTCAAAGTTCATTGCTTTAATTTAAAATAATAATAAAATGGGGTGGTAAGATCGCCCTTGTGGTGCCCCGTCCAAACGATCCTACTCTCATCCTTAGCCTTAATAGGGGAACAATGATTTTGTATCAAGTTTCGATGTTATTAAAAAAAAAAGTATATACAACCAACTGCCACCAGACCAATGGTTCCGGCACGAGTGGTTTTATTTCTCACCTGAGGGAGCAGACGGGATGAACGTGAGCGCTGATGATCTTGGCAATGCCTCGCGTCAGGAAGTCCCAGATGACGATCCGGCCGTCGTTGCATCCGACCGCCAGCAGAGTGCCTCGCTTGTTGAACGCACACGTCACGGCCAGCGAGATACAGTCCAGCGAACCGTCAAACTCCTGCAACAACGCAACACGCTTCACCTAGCTGACAGATCTTCAATTCGCTCATTTTACTGTGACACTGAGCATCGCCAATTGGGGTTTGATTTTCGATTTTTGGTGTTTTCGGAAAGATCTTGTTTATATCTTTCGGAAAAAATCACTTTAATCTGATGGTTTCTGCTTGTTGTTTGGGAGGTAGGGTGCTGGAAGGGGTGATTTTTGTTGGTTAGGTTAGGGGAGTAGGTTGATGCCGTTGTTGGGGAGGGGGGGAAGCTGCGAGGGTGTAATATGGCAGTTAGGTTAGTGGGGGAGGTTGGGGAAAGAACACAAATAGGCATGCTCAGTGTCTCTGTAATTTTACTTTCAATTCCAACTGCTGGGTTATACGGGGGCATTGAGTTTGTAGTTATTATAAAGTCAATGACGGGGGTACGAATGAGCGGGTGATAAAGAAACGATGGAGTTATGATAGGTGAACGGATGTTTACGATGATCGGTTCGGTGCATATTTACCCGGCCTATTAGTCAGTTATTAGTATAGTCTTAAGCATATACGCTTTCATACCTCAGGATAATTCTGTCCAAATGATTCTGAAAACAAATAAAAAGTGGGGTTAGAAACGTACACATAGCTCTTACGACTATTTTTCAGCTCCTAATTATAGTTGAACGCATGATTTGAATGATTTTATAGTGAGCCTACATACCAAGTAGTTCAATATTCATTTTCAGGTGTGATGAGACAACTCATACGAAATAATGTGTCAAAACAAATAGGCCTACTCCATCAAAACATTCACTCCTTTTCGCGCACACACTGAATCACCGCCTTGTAAATGATGCATCTTGTCAGAACGCAAATGTCAGAAGATTGAATTGAAAACTGACTTTTGTCATCATAAACAAAATGTGAAAACATAAGTTTTAGTGTCAAAATCCATATTGAAATCACTTCTATTAATTTTGTAAAATATTGATAAGTATGTACTATCTTATTGAAACAATTTTTCAATGAGCTAACATTATTTAAACACTATTTAATATTGTACGACTTTTTGTTGGTGTTTGATATTCGAACTAATTACAGGCCCCCCCCAATTCGTAATGCGTATCAGCTGATTCGTATTAATCACTTGTTTATGGTGTGATTTGTGATGGTATGTGAAGATTATATAGTAATGTGAATAATTTATCGCTGTTATTAGGATGGGCTTGATAATAATTACATAATGATAAATTTTCTTTACAGCTGAGCCTACGTATGGGGTCGGGCGCTGAGATGGTTCTTTGGTACTTGATACCAAAACGCTTTAGGTGAGTTATTCTTCATACCTTTATCCCTATTCTGTAAACATTAAGGAGAGTACAAAGGACGAATGGCCATCGTTAGGAACTTATTGATTCTGCTAGTTTACTGATATTGTCACTCGTTATAGACATGACTAGGGCCAAGTCTGGCCTTTCACCTTGTCCTAATGGAGCTGTCACATTCATGCTCATGCATTTTAATTCAATATTTCTGTATTACAGTTAGGCCAATGGCTTAGGCCCATTAATGGTCGATATGTTCTGTCTAGGTATGGATCTGGAGAAGGTCTGTGGCATCATTGATGGTTTAATGGTTATAAAATTAATGGTGGCAAGGTTTCAATAATGCCCAAAGTAAGCCTATGCATAGGATAAAACATGCAGTTTCTAATTGTAGGCTATGTCAGGCATTCATGAATTAATTCTATTATTAACGGGCTTCAAATCCCTATGCATTGAATTTAAATGAGTGTTGACGTTGTTTTTCCCTAATTTAAGAGAAAACTAGAAATCATCGTCTCGGGATCAAAGGTCCAGGTTGTAACTTTTTTATTTGTTTGGTAAATTTGTAGGCCTAGTGATCCTTACCATTGACAAACTCAATGTCCTTACCTAACCTTACCTAACACACACTCTTGTAAGTGCACAAAAACACTCTCTATAGGGCCTATGGTTGAAAAGAAAAATGCTCTCGTAGACCAAATATAGCCTCTATGGTGATTTTGTGTTACTGTGTAGGCCTACCAAATGGTTGGGGTCAGGCCTAGTGGTCAAGGTTGGTGCCCTGACCTCCAAAGATGGCTGTCTCTGATTATTGTCTCTATAATTTCATGTGAGTGTTTTAGTATCAAGTCTCAATCAAGTCGGTCTAATGTAATCCATGGAGTATATTCTGATCTGAGCGGGCAACGTTTCGCTAGCCATAAATCCAAGGTCGGCCAAGTATAATAGATTATACCAGCTGATGTGTTCATACCTGGCTTGTAATCACGCGCCTCGTTAACTCCGACAGGTGGTCTCGTATTGTATTCGCCAACCACCGTAGATTAGCACGTACCAATTACATTGTTTCTTTATTCATTTCATCCAGCGATTGATTGGTTATTGTTTGCTCAACGACCCCACCAACAGCTAGGTTATACGGGGGTATGAGCGAGCATTATCAATACTTCAATACTATCGATACTTATTGTTATGTTACTTGGTATAGGTCAAGTTCCTATTGAAGTTTTAGTTGTTATTTTTACTATGTTATGTAATTTATTCAGATGATATTCTATTAAATTAAGTACTAATTATTGTTTCAAGTAGGGTATGCCTAATTTATATGGCGTAAAGATATTAAATAATACCTCATCTAGACTATATTTATAAGTTACCATTAAGATCTTATTGAGTATTTTAATTTGCTCTACTTTTTGAATGACTGCCTGTATTTTAAAATTTGTTAGCTTTAAGTATAAGCAATGTTATAAGGTTAGGTGGAAGAGCGGTTGTGAGACCGAACATCGCCCTTCTTCACTGTATTTATATTTACATGTATGAATAAAGACTTATCTATCTATCTATCTATTATGAAACTATGAAGTGATGATAGGTGAAAGGACGTTCACTAAAACCCATGCCTTATGCGGGACTGGAACCCACGCCCAACAGTGACTTGAGTGCCTGAAGCGTGCCTGGACATGTTGCCACGGTACTTAGCTCTACCCGTGAATAGAAACCAATGAAAGCCTCTTGGAGCTAGCCACGTCTAGGACGTTATCGCGGTGAGGATCCAGAACACCGTTGTCAGACATTTACAGTCCGAATGTGTCTAACAATAGAAATGTGTTGAATACTGTTGTGACGAAGCTGGAATTAGCGCTGGAACGATTGTCAGCACTCCTAGCGGTGACCGACGATACTGCAGGGTAAGGGGTGTGGGGAGGGTAGAGGGAAAGGAGTGGGGATGAACTTCAAAATGAAAGAGCTATCTAGCGGCGTTGTTTGAACTAAAGCGGGATGTTGGTACGCGCAGTTGTAAGTCCTATGCTGCCAATGCTATGTAGCACGAATTATTATTATTATTATTGTGCGTTACCGTGGACGTATATACTTATAATATGATAGCAGTTACACCATTGATATGTCGACTATATTCCAAGAGATTTACACACTGACATTTACAGAGTGAGTGAGATGAGAGATAATGTGAGTTATATATCTCGGTGTTTCGCCTTCAACCCTGTGGATAAGCGGACCGACTTTCAACAGTGCTAAAACACCCAGAATGCAACGCCAGCCATCTCGGCCGCTAGCAGGCAGTAAGCGCATGCGCACTGAATTATGAAAAAGGCTCATTGTCTTTATATATCTCTAGTCTACATGATATCGTGTTAATTGTAATGCCACATTGTATGAATAAAACGTGATGTGTCTATAAATAGAGGTGTGTTGGGCAAGGTCGGACAAACAAGTGTGTTGTCAACAAGTGTTGTGTAAACAGGCGCGGCATGGAGACCTGTTGAGCCAGCCAGACCTGTACATTAACATAACACCATGAGCACAGCTGGACGCACCAGTTAACCTGCACATGTATTCATCAAATGGACTGACACCATCTGAATATTCATCAAGGATTCATATTCTTGGTTTCCTCGTGTCTCGCCGTAATTTGATCTATCCAACGTTATTTGTTATTTATTTAGCATTCCTTGGCACCATTACATATACGTACATACTTTTTGGATAAGTTTACATACAGGTATGGAATTTGTCATTTGAAATAAAGAATATACATTCAAGTTTATAAAGAGGTAAATTAATATTTAAATAATAATTGGAATAATGTCTACGAATGTATATTTTGTTATATTCTGTTTCACTATTTTTATTGTGACCTATAGAGCATAGGCCTATAGAGAGCAGAATATAATAGGACGTGTCCGAATTTCAAGTCTACTTGACTAATGACTTACACTCCTGTACTTGTACTCGGGACTTGAACTTGCTGCATGTGAACTTGCATTTCAGACAGTCCAGCAAGTATTCTCAAACACCAACACCATCTAGTGCCACCGGGCTTATGGCGGGAACTGTTATAACCTCACTTTTGCCTATTTATTAGTATAAAACAGTGTTATTTTCTATAGTAACTGAGATGTTCCACACACATTGATAGCTGCCACTTCATTACAGAAATGAAATCGCATCTTTTTGTAGGTTTCTGTTGAAAAATTGAAACATAAATGTAACACAGATTCAGGTGAGCCAATACAGAAGCACACAAGACAAGTTCAGAAGAATGCATGCCATGTATGCTTGTGAACTTTCAAACTTGACTTCTCATTTTATGAATTCGGACGTTCCTGATGACGTCACTTCCGTGCTTTGAGCAAGGTCAAGCATACAAGTACGCATGAATAAGGTAATTCGGACACATCCATAAAGCAGAATGGAGACAGTCAAGGGACAAATTATATAATAAATAAATGACCTCATCAAAAATAACCTCGCAAAAAACCTCGTTGTTAAAGCGGCGTAAAACAACACAAATTCAAAAAAATATAATATGTAATGTAATTTAATGTAATGTGAGTCTTTATTTGGTCAATTTTTGTATGATATAATATATAATATAGTATGATATAATATGATAATAGATATACAACTATTGCACAAAGTAGGCAGGGTTCACTATTAAAAGTGGTCTCCCACCCGAACTTTCAATTAATAATAAGTAGTTATAATAATGGTAATAATAGTTAAAATTATGATACAAATTAACAATGACTAAGAGAGTATTAGGAAAACATGAATAACGGTAATAAAATATAATGTATTAAGGCCTAATTATAATACAATGAAAGTTTATGGTAAAAACGAGCTCAAGGGAATCGATGTAACAAGTGAGAATCGTAATGATGATTGTGGGTGGATGAGAAATTAGAATGTGAGGGAGGAATTTGTGGAGGGAGTAGAATGCCTTGTCGACGAGGAATGCTTTGAGAGAGGATTTTAAGGCGGGATACGATAGCGGGGCGACAACTTGATGTGGTTGGGGAGGTTGACCGAATACTTTCATATAATGATGATATAGTGAATAGAAATACTGAAATATTATGATGACAATATTAATAATAATCGAACTCTGTTCCCAAACAATCGAGTCAGAGAATGTTGTACAATTATAACTAGGGCTAAATATTACAAGACCGGCTAGCCACGCCTGGCGTTTCATCCTCTTCTTTCATTACTACCAGCTTCCTCCACAACTCTCTGTCCTCCCATATCCATCCCCTCTCTTGCACGTCCTCTCTCACTTCACTCGCGGTCTTCCTTCTCTTCACGCTCGACGTTGTTTCAATTCCTCGTCTCGGAATCTTGTCCATGCCCATTCTCTTGTTGCTCCCGAACCACCTCAGACGTTCTCTCCCAATCTTTAGTGTTAGTCTTTCCACTCCTAATGCCTTCCTAACATCTGGTCACGATGTAGTGGTACCAGCTGACTTCATCATGATATAAAGAAGGTGTGCCGACTCAGTCTTCATTTTTTATATTGGGTTCAACGACACACTGTTATGATAGCGCAGATCTAATGGCGTCCGATGGATGATTAATGAGATGAAGGTTCCTGGATAATGGGAAGGATAGTGGGAAGGAAGCGGTCATGGCCGACTTATTGTAGGAACCATCCCGGCATTAGCCTAGACTACAGAGGGAAACAATGAAAAACCTTTGTAAAGATGGTAGGCGGCGGGGATCGAACTGGGTTCGGAATTCCTCTTGCCTCCCGGATCACATGAAGTGAGCGCGTTAACCACTGCGCTGCATGTGCCGGTCTCAGGCTTCCAATTGGAGGACGTCCGCCGTCATAGAGGGCACACTTGCCTGTCGCGCAACTATCGCTTTTCATACTGAACCGCTGAACACGGCTCAACAGGTACCGTACCAACAGGTGCTCACCGGTACCGTAGCCACTCAATCTCATCTAGTTCACAAGAGAGTCCGCTAGGGTAAATGGGACTTTTGGCTCTGATCTGACGGCAAGAAACCACAAATGCCTGCCGTGTTATTAGTATTGGAGTCATTAAACCTTCTTCATATCATGGTAATTCAGTTGGTGTCACTACCCCGTGACTCGTGCTTGTGACAACGTGTACCCGTGTGTTCCAGCCTTCTTCCGTCGCGCAAGGTGAGCCGCTACTTCTCCTCGCTGCCCGCCCACTGCCCCGCGCCGCCCGCCCACTGCGCCGCCAAGCACGCGCGCCACCACGCCAGCGTGCAGCCCGCCCGGCGCAGGCACGCCAACGCAGGTACCACGACCACGTGCTTCCCATGGGGGTGAAACATCTTATTATTATCATTGGGTTCAACGACGCACTGTTACGATAGCGCAGATCTGATGGCGTCGGATGGATGATCAATGAGATGATGGGATGATGGGATGAAGGTTCTTGGGTAATGGGAAGGAAGCGGTCATGGCCGACTTATTGTAGGAACTATCCCGGCATTAGCCTAGACTACAGAGGGAAACCACGAAAAACCCCTGTAAAGATGGTCGGCGGCGGGGATCACCCCTCGCCTACCGGATCACATGAAGCGAGCGCGGTAACCACTGCGCTGCATGTGATCGTTTTTCAAGAGACCAGGTGAATAAAACCATCCATGCAGGAAAATTTAGCATTGATTATATGGGAGTGGGGTGAGAATGAATGAATGATACAAGCAGGAAAACGATGGATCCGGGAACGATGCGTAGAGGTTTCACTGTAGTTTAATTCCGTGTGTGGTGTTGCAGGTTCCAGCAACAATGGTGGTTGGTCGGGCTGGCGCTACTGGGTGGCCATATGGAAGCCGTTGCCGCTGGGAGTGGGCCTTGCGTTGTTGGCCATCCTGCAGTGGCGGAGGATCGTGCGGCGGACCAGGGACGGTCAGGTCACTGAGGTGGCCAAGGACTGGGAGGTACGGTCAACCAGTAGTAACTACTTTAGTTTAGTTTATTTATTTCACAGCTTTGGAAGTTAGCACATTTAACAACTCTTAACTCTAGTTAAATACTATTCCGGTGACTGTAGGAATCTACTCTGCTCTACTTTAACAAAGTTATAAATATTGATATAGGGGCCTACATGGTAAGAATATAGTGAACAATAATAATATAATAGACAATAATAATTATAATAAACTAGAGGATTGATATGTTTTGAGGCCTAATCTACTTTAAATGGTCTAATATTACTTTCATTTGTGCCTGGTCTGGAAAACTTTCTAGCAGCTTGCACGGGAGATTGTTCCACAAGCGGGTAGCTCTGCCGAGGAAGGAATACAGTCCTACGTTGGTGTTGTAACGTCGAAGCTGTATTTTGCACTTATGGTCGTTTTTACCTAAGTGACGTGCTTTGGATATGTGCTTGTCCAGATCTGCTAACTACTCAATACTACTCAATACTACTCAATACTACTCAATACTACTCAATACTACTCAATAACTACTCAATACTACTCAATAACTACTTGGAACTACTCAATTCCAATGTCTCGAAAAACGTTGATGTGATTTTTTTCTGTTTGCGATCATAAGGCCTGTTTGTTTGTGTTGCATCACCTGAACTAAAGTGTAGCTGGTGTAAAAGGAAGTGCGTCATATTACGGGTTTTGTGCAGGGAATGATGCCTAAACAATGAGGTACAAACTCGAAGGTGACGATTTTTCGGTTCCTGGACGCGTATTTTGAAATGGAAGCAGACCCGTTGATGGAGAAGGCGATATTAAATATCATGGAATGTGATTAATGAATAGTAATATATTTAATAATGACAACCCTTATTCGAATATATATTTTTTCATTCTCATCGACACGAATTTAAGCGTCAACAACTAGTAAGCCAGCAAAGTGTCCGCCTGCATCTTGATTTTGGCGCCTGCCATCTTGCACTGAACCAAGCACACCAGCTGGTGTAGAACTACCTGAACTAGTGCAAGTGAACCAGGACAACAAACAAGAAAGTGCAAGAACTGAAGAACCAGTTCAGCTAGTGCAGGACAAACAAACAGGCCCATAGTATTTTAAGGATTTCAGTTGAGACCTGGCATACACAAGTGTACGGTAATCATCTAATTCGAGTATATTGTTGGGAGGCAGTTGTTCTGTGGATCAGATTTACCCAGAGGTCAGTGGGGTTGTTTGAGAGACAGTTGAGAGAACATGTTGCTTGCCGCCAGGTCACGTGTTACCGCACCGTGCCCCTGCGAGCCATGTCCCGCGCCTGGGGCTGGCTCACGCAGAGGGAGCTGCCCCCCTCGCTGCGCCCCTGGTTCTACTCCCGGTACGCCACTGCCTTCGGCTGCAACCTGGACGAGGCGGCCTCCAGCGACCTCGCCAGCTACAAGTCCCTCGCCGACTTCTTCTGCCGCGAGCTCAAGGACGGAGTCAGGCCGATTCAGCCCTGCGGCATCGTGAGTCTGACCTTCAACCGCATCTTTCCTGGCCCATAGAATCCAACTCTGCACCCTCCATTTCAAACCCACAATATATCAAGCAAGGTGTACCTCAGGGCTCTGTCTTACCACCTCACCTCTATGTCTGACCTTCAACCTAACCTAACCCCGTAGCGGT
>OU015475.1:301551-358117 GCA_907164805.1 Brachyptera putata
TGATACGACGATATAAAATGTTGTTCCAGTCGCTGGTGACGAACCAGCGCAAGTGGCGGCACCAGAAGCACCGCCACCGGGACCTGTTCCTCGGGCCCGCCCCCGTCTCCGTCTCCAAGGGGGCGGCCTTCGGAGAGTTCCGCCTTGGCTCCACGATCGTGCTTCTGTTCGAGGCTCCGCGAGACTTCCAGTTCGCCGTCCAGCCGGGCCAGAAGATCCGCGTCGGCGAGTCCATCGGGCTCAACGCAGACTGACCTCGCTCTCTCGACCTTGTTACATTGCCTCTGCTCAACGTTGCGCAGACGGCTGAACAACGTTATATTGTCTCCACTCAACGTTGCTCGGATGTCTAAACAACGTTACATTGATTCGAGTGCCATCTACTCAACGTTGCGTGTCCATCTTTGTTCGCATCTAAACAACGTTACATTTCCTCTACTCAACGTTGCGCAGACGGCTGAACAACATTACATTGTCTCCACTCAACGTTGCTCGGACGTCTAAACAACGTTATATTGATTCGAGTGCCATCTACTCAACGTTGCGCGTAGGCCTACATCCACTCAACGTTGCTCGGATGTCTAAACAACGTTACATAGCCTCTACTCATCTTTGTTCCCATCTAAACAACGTTACATAGCCTATACTCAACGTTGCTCAGATGGCTAAACAACGTTATATTGTCTCCACTCAACGTTGCTCGGACGTCTAAACAACGTTACATTGTCTCCACTCAACGTTGCTCGGACGTCTAAACAACGTTACATTGATTCGAGTGCCATCTACTCAACGTTGCGCGTAGGCCTACATCCACTCAACGTTGCTCGGATGTCTAAACAACGTTACATAGCCCTACTCATCTTTGTTCCCATCTAAACAACGTTACATAGCCTATCCTCAACGTGCTCAGATGGCTAAACAACGTTATATTGTCTCCACTCAACGTTGCTCAGACGGCTAAACAACGTTATATTGTCTCCACTCAACGTTGCTCGGACGTCTAAACAACGTTACATTGATTCGAGTGCCATCTACTCAACGTTGCGCGTAGGCCTACATCTACTGAACGTTGCGCGTAGGCCTACATCTACTCAACGTTGCGCGTAGGCCCACATCTACTCAACGTTGCGTGTAGGCCTACATCTACTGAACGTTGCGCGTAGGCCTACATCTACTCAACGTTACACTGTTTCTACACAACGTTGCACGTACGTCTTGTTCGCGTCTAATGAACGTTACATTGTTTTGAAAGTGCTGGTTTCGTGTTTGCGCCCGTTAGAGTGTCGTGGGCGGTGAATCCTCGTAGCCGAGGGCCTCATTCCTGCACGGTGGAACGGTCGGATCTTGAACACCGTTTCTTGTCACGCTCCTTCGTCCACACGCACGAGTGTTATTGCGTGAATAATATAGTCATGTATTATTTGTACACTGATAATGGCATTAAAATATATATCATTATTATAATATAGAGAGAGTATAAGTTATATTGTAGTATTTATTGGTGATTTTATTGAGTCAGGTAAGTGTTACCGTCCCGCATGGTATTGGTGTGTCTAGGAGAAAAGCCTGAGGCTTAATACGGTGTAACCTCTACGCATCGTTCCCGGATCCATCGTTTTCCTGCTTGTATCATTCATGTTGTCTCACCCAACTCCTATAATCAATGTTACATTTTCCTGGATGGATGCTTTTATTTTCATGGTCCCTTGAAGAACGATGGATAGAGGTTTCACTGTGTATGAATTTTGTGAGAGGTAAAGAGAGAACAGCTTACCGAGGTTCACAAGTAGATAGGCCTGCTCGTGGTGGAGAGCCGTTGACAGAACAGAGAGGTGATTTAGACACACGAGGTTTAGATGTTTCAGCTGTTGCCTTGGTCACAGTGACTACCTACTCTACTGTGACCAATCGACCCAACCACCAATTGGGTTGATTGATCATTTAACAATCCAGGAACTGGAGTTCAACCATTAATTACGATATTCTTTAGTTCTTGCTCTATCGTGTTTGTTTGTAACCCTGGTGCTGCACCAAAGCCACACTTTCTTGTTTGTTTGTCCTGCACTACCTGAACTGGTTCTTCAGTTCTTGCTCTATCGTTTTTGTTTGTAACCGTGGTGCTGCACCAAAGCCACACTTTCTTGTTTGTTTGTCCTGCACTACCTGAACTGGTTCTTCAGTTCTTGCTCTATCGTTTTTGTTTGTAACCGTGGTGCTGCACCAAAGCCACACTTTCTTGTTTGTTTGTCCTGCACTACCTGAACTGGTTCTTCAGTTCTTGCACTATCGTGTTTGTTTGTAACCGTGGTGATGCACCAAGCCACACTTTCTTGTTTGTTTGTCCGGGTTCACTTGCTCTAGTTCAGGTACTTCTACACCAGCTACGGAGCAAGATGGCAGGCGCCAAAATCAAGTTGTATGCGGACGCTTTGCTGGCTTACTAGATGTTGACGCTTAAATTCGTGTCGATGAGAATGGAAAAATATATAATCCAATAAGGGTTGTCATTATTAAATATATTACTATTCATTAATCACATTCAATGATATTTAATATCTCTTTCTCCATCTACGGGTCTGCTTACATTTCAAAATTCGCGTCTAGGAACTGAAAAATCGGCACCTTCGTGTTTGTTTGTACCTCATCACTTACGTATCATTTCCTGCACAAAACCCGTAATATGACGTACTTCCTTTTTACACCAGCTACACTTCAGTCCAGGTCTGTAAACACAAACAAACAGGCCTTATGTGAACTAAGAGTTGTGATGGAAATGAAGGGATGTCTGAGTGACCGCCTCTAGGTCGTTGTTGTACCTCGGAGGGAGACCGAGGGAGCGTTGTGAGGTGAGTGTAGACGTACTTCCTTTTACACCAGCTACACTTTAGTCCAGGTCTGTAAACACAAACAAACAGGCCTTATGTGAACTAAGAGTTGTGATGGAAATGAAGGGATGTCTGAATGACCGCCTCTAGGTTGTTGTTGTACCTCGGAGGGAGACCGAGGGAGCGTTGTGAGGTGAGTGTAGACGTACTTCCTTTTTACACCAGCTACACTTTAGTCCAGGTCTGTAAACACAAACAAAGAGGCCTTATGTGAACTAAGAGTTGTGATGGAAATGAAGGGATGTCTGAATGACCGCCTCTAGGTCGTTGTTGTACCTCGGAGGGAGACCAAGGGAGCGTTGTGAGGTGAGTGTAGACGTACTTCCTTTTTACACCAGCTACACTTTAGTCCAGGTCTGTAAACACAAACAAACAGGCCTTATGTGAACTAAGAGTTGTGATGGAAATGAAGGGATGTCTGAATGACTGCCTCTAGGTCGTTGTACCTCGAAGGGAGACCGAGGGAGCGTTGTGAGGTGAGTGTAGACGTACTTCCTTTTTACACCAGCTACACTTTAGTCCAGGTCTGTAAACACAAACAAACAGGCCTCATGTGAACTAAGAGTTGTGATGGAAATGAAGGGATGTCTGAATGACTGCCTCTAGGTCGTTGTTGTACCTCGGAGCAGGACCGAGGGAGCGTTGTGAGGTGAGTGTAGACGCACTTCCTTTTTACACCAGCTACACTTTAGTCCAGGTCTGTAAACACAAACAAACAGGCCTCATGTGAACTAAGAGTTGTGATGGAAATGAAGGGATGTCTGAATGACCGCCTCTAGGTCGTTGTTGTACCTCGAAGAAGGACGGAGGGAGCGTTGTTAGGGGAGTGTAGACGTACGATGTAGTGATGTCACTGATTTGATCATGATGTGAAGGTGTGCCGACTCCGATGCTGATGACATGGGAGACATGTTGTTTTCTTGCGGTCAACTCGGAGCATAAGGTAACGTGCCGCTATTCATCAGATTCCCGTGTGAGCTAGACGAAGATACGAGTGGCTACGCTGCCAAAACTCATGACTGGGGCCTAGATTCTTACTGGGGCTGTTGTGTGTAGAATAACATGGGACGAGCAGAGGTTTCCTAACGAGATTATTCGACGAGCAGAGGTTTCCTATTCAGATTATTCGAGACGTTCGTGGATTTGTCTTATAGAATAACATGGGATAAGACGAGCAGAGGTTTCCTAACGAGATTATTCGACGAGCAGAGGTTTCCTATTCAGATTATTCGAGACGTTCGTGGATTTGTCGTATAGAATAACATGAGATAAGACGAGCAGAGGTTTCCTATTCAGATTATTCGAGACGTTCGTGGATTTGTCGTATAGAATAACATGGGATAAGACGAGCAGAGGTTTCCTATTGAGATTATTCGACGAGCAGAGGTTTCCTATTCAGATTATTCGACGAGCAGAGGTTTCCTATTCAGATTATTCGAGACGTTCGGGGTTTTGTCGTATAGAATAACATGGGATAAGACGAGCAGAGGTTTCCTATTCAGATTATTCGAGACGTTCGTGGATTTGTCGTATAGAATAACATGGGATAAGACGAGCAGAGGTTTCCTATTCAGATTATTCGAGACGGTCGGGGTTTTGTCGTATAGAATAACATGGGATAAGACGAGCAGAGGTTTCCTATTCAGATTATTCGAGACGTTCGTGGATTTGTCGTATAGAATAACATGGGATAAGACGAGCAGAGGTTTCCTAACGAGATTATTCGAGACGTTCGGGGTTTTGTCGTATAGAATAACATGGGATAAGACGAGCAGAGGTTTCCTATTCAGATTATTCGACGAGCAGAGGTTTCCTATTCAGATTATTCGACGAGCAGAGGTTTCCTATTCAGATTATTCGAGACGGTCGTGGTTTTGTCGTATAGAATAACATGGGATAAGACGAGCAGAGGTTTCCTATTCAGATTATTCGAGACGGTCGGGGTTTTGTCGTATAGAATAACATGGGATAAGACGAGCAGAGGTTTCCTATTCAGATTATTCGACGAGCAGAGGTTTCCTATTCAGATTATTCGAGACGTTCGTGGATTTGTCGTATAGAATAACATGGGATAAGACGAGCAGAGGTTTCCTATTCAGATTATTCGAGACGTTCGTGGATTTGTCGTATAGAATAACATGGGATAAGACGAGCAGAGGTTTCCTATCGAGATTATTCGACGAGCAGAGGTTTCCTATTCAGATTATTCGAGACGTTCGTGGATTTGTCGTATAGAATAACATGGGATGAGACGAGCAGAGGTTTCCTATTCAGATTATTCGACGAGCAGAGGTTTCCTATTCAGATTATTCGAGACGGTCGGGGTTTTGTCGTATAGAATAACATGGGATAAGACGAGCAGAGGTTTCCTATTGAGATTATTCGAGACGGTCGGGTTTCCTATAGTCACTGGATATCGACGAGCAGAGGTTTCCTATTCAGATTATTCGAGACGGTCGGGGTTTTGTCGTATAGAATAACATGGGATAAGACGAGCAGAGGTTTCCTATTCAGATTATTCGAGACGGTCGGGGTTTTGTCGTATAGAATAACATGGGATAAGACGAGCAGAGGTTTCCTATCGAGATTATTCGACGAGCAGAGGTTTCCTATTCAGATTATTCGAGACGGTCGGGGTTTTGTCGTATAGAATAACATGGGATAAGACGAGCAGAGGTTTCCTATTCAGATTATTCGAGACGTTCGTGGTTTTGTCGTATAGAATAACATGGGATAAGACGAGCAGAGGTTTCCTATCGAGATTATTCGAGACGGTCGGGGTTTTGTCGTATAGAATAACATGGGATAAGACGAGCAGAGGTTTCCTATCGAGATTATTCGACGAGCAGAGGTTTCCTATTCAGATTATTCGAGACGTTCGTGGATTTGTCGTATAGAATAACATGGGATAAGACGAGCAGAGGTTTCCTATCCAGATTATTCGACGAGCAGAGGTTTCCTATTCAGATTATTCGAGACGGTCGGGGTTTTGTCGTATAGAATAACATGGAGAGAGACGAGCAGAGGTTTCCTATTCAGATTCGAGACGTCGGGTGTCGTATAGAATAACATGGGATAAGACGAGCAGAGGTTTCCTATTCAGATTATTCGAGACGTTCGTGGATTTGTCGTATAGAATAACATGGGATAAGACGAGCAGAGGTTTCCTATTCAGATTATTCGAGACGTTCGTGGTTTTGTCGTATAGAATAACATGGGATAAGACGAGCAGAGGTTTCCTATTCAGATTATTCGACGAGCAGAGGTTTCCTATTCAGATTATTCGAGACGTTCGTGGATTTGTCGTATAGAATAACATGGGATAAGACGAGCAGAGGTTTCCTATTCAGATTATTCGAGACGTTCGTGGATTTGTCGTATAGAATAACATGGTAGACGAGCAGAGGTTTCCTATTCGAAGGGCTGTTTCGGTGGGTTTGTCGTATAGAATAACAGGGTATAGACGAGCAGAGGTTTCCTATTCAGATTATTCGAGACGGTCGGGGTTTTGTCGTATAGAATAACATGGGATAAGACGAGCAGAGGTTTCCTATTCAGATTATTCGAGACGGTCGGGGTTTTGTCGTATAGAATAACATGGGATAAGACGAGCAGAGGTTTCCTATTCAGATTATTCGACGAGCAGAGGTTTCCTATTCAGATTATTCGAGACGATCGTGGATTTGTCGTATAGAATAACATGGGAGGAGACGAGCAGAGGTTTCCTATCGAGATTATTCGAGACGGTCGGGGTTTTGTCGTATAGAATAACATGGGATAAGACGAGCAGAGGTTTCCTATTCAGATTATTCGAGACGTTCGTGGATTTGTCGTATAGAATAACATGGGAGGAGACGAGCAGAGGTTTCCTATTCAGATTATTCGAGACGTTCGTGGATTTGTCGTATAGAATAACATGGGATAAGACGAGCAGAGGTTTCCTATTCAGATTATTCGAGACGTTCGTGGATTTGTCGTATAAGAATAACATGGGATAGACGAGCAGAGGTTTCCTATTCAGATTAGTCGAGACGGTCGGGATTTGTCGTATAGAATAACATGGATAAGACGAGCAGAGGGTTCCTATTCAGATTATTCGAGACGTTCGGGGTTTGTCGTATAGAATAACATGGGATAAGACGAGCAGAGGTTTCCTATTCAGATTATTCGAGACGGTCGGGGTTTTGTCGTATAGAATAACATGGGATAAGACGAGCAGAGGTTTCCTATTCAGATTATTCGAGACGTTCGGGGTTTTGTCGTATAGAATAACATGGGATAAGACGAGCAGAGGTTTCCTATTCAGATTATTCGACGAGCAGAGGTTTCCTATTCAGATTATTCGAGACGGTCGGGGTTTTGTCGTATAGAATAACATGGGAGAAGACGAGCAGAGGTTTCCTAACGAGATTATTTGACGAGCAGAGGTTTCCTATTCAGATTATTCGAGACGGTCCGGGGATTGTGTGCGTAATAGAATAACATGGGAATAAGACGAGCCAGAGGTTTCCTATTCAGATTATTCGAGACGGTCGGGGTTTGGTCCGTATAGAATAACATGGGATAGACGAGCAGAGGTTTC
Organism: Brachyptera putata; assembly: GCA_907164805.1. Taxonomy (NCBI): domain Eukaryota; kingdom Metazoa; phylum Arthropoda; class Insecta; order Plecoptera; family Taeniopterygidae; genus Brachyptera; species Brachyptera putata. The sequence continues at coordinate 309,019 of OU015475.1, forward strand.
CTATTCATTTCGACGGCAGAGTTTCCTATTCAGATGAATTCGAGTACGGTGGGGGATTTGTCGTATAGAATAACATGGGATAAGACGAGCAGAGGTTTCCTATTCAGATTATTCGAGACGTTCGTGGATTTGTCGTATAGAATAACATGGGAGGAGACGAGCAGAGGTTTCCTATTCAGATTATTCGAGACGGTCGGGGTTTTGTCGTATAGAATAACATGGGATGAAGACTACAGAGGTTCCTATTCAGATTAATTACGAGACCGTACGTGGATTTGTCGTATAGTAAGAACATGGGATAAGACGAGCAGAGGTTTCCTATTCAGATTATTCGAGACGGTCGGGGTTTTGTCGTATAGAATAACATGGGATAAGACGAGCAGAGGTTTCCTATCGAGAATATTCGACGAGCAGAGGTTTCCTATTCAGATTATTCGACGAGCAGAGGTTTCCTATTCAGATTATTCGAGACGGTCGGGGTTTTGTCGTATAGAATAACATGGGAGGAGACGAGCAGAGGTTTCCTATTCAGATTATTCGAGACGTTCGTGGATTTGTCGTATAGAATAACATGGGATAAGACGAGCAGAGGTTTCCTATTCAGATTATTCGAGACGGTCGGGGTTTTGTCGTATAGAATAACATGGGATGGACGAGCAATTTCCTTAGACGAGTTTTTGAGACGATGCAGAGGGTTTCCTATTCAGATTATTCGAGACGTTCGGGGTTTGTCGATAGAATACATGGGATAAGACAGCAGAGGTTCCTATTCAGATTTTCGAGACGTCGGGTTGTCGTATAGAATACATGGGATAAGACGAGCAGAGGTTTCCTATTCAGATTATTCGAGACGTTCGGGGTTTTGTCGTATAGAATAACATGGGATAAGACGAGCAGAGGTTTCCTATTCAGATTATTCGAGACGTTCGGGGTTTTTCGATGAAAACTGGATAAGACAGCAGGTTTCCCTTTTTCGAGCTTTTTGAATCGACGAGCAGAGGTTTCCTATTCAGATTATTCGAGACGGTCGTGGTTTTGTCGTATAGAATAACATGGGATAAGACGAGCAGAGGTTTCCTATTCAGATTATTCGAGACGGTCGTGGTTTTGTCGTATAGAATAACATGGGATAAGACGAGCAGAGGTTTCCTATTCAGATTATTCGAGACGTTCGTGGATTTGTCGTATAGAATAACATGGATAAGACGAGCAGAGGTTTCTCGTATTGCAGATTATTCGAGACGGTCGGAGGTTTCTATATACACATGGGATAAGACGAGCAGAGGTTTCCTATTCAGATTATTCGAGACGTTCGTGGATTTGTCGTATAGAATAACATGGGATAAGACGAGCAGAGGTTTCCTATCGAGATTATTCGAGACGGTCGGGGTTTTGTCGTATAGAATAACATGGGATAACGAAGAGGTTTCCTATTCAGATTATTCGGACGTTCGGGTTTCGTATAGAAACATGGAAAGACGAGCAGAGGTTTCCTATTTAGATTATCACGATCGAGTTCATCAGATTTTTCGAGACGTCGGGTTTTGTCGTATAGAATAACATGGGATAAGACGAGCAGAGGTTTCCTATTCAGATTATTCGAGACGGTTTGGGGTTTGTCGTATAGATAACATGGAAAGACGAGCAGAGGTTTCCTATTCAGATTATTCGACGAGCAGAGGTTTCCTATCGAGATTATTCGACGAGCAGAGGTTTCCTATCGAGATTATTCGAGACGGTCGTGGTTTTGTCGTATAGAATAACATGGGATAAGACGAGCAGAGGTTTCCTATCGAGATTATTCGAGAGCGGGTTCCGTGGATTTTTGTCGTATAGATAACATGGGATAAGACGAGCAGAGGTTTCCTATTCAGATTATTCGAGACGGTCGGGGTTTTGTCGTATAGAATAACATGGGATGAGACGAGCAGAGGTTTCCTATTCAGATTATTCGAGACGTTCGTGGATTTGTCGTATAGAATAACATGGGATAAGACGAGCAGAGGTTTCCTTTCGATTATTCGAGATTCGTGGATTGTCGTATAGAATACAGGATAAACCGAGGTTTCCTATTCAGATTATTCGAGACGGTTCCGTGGATTTGCTTCGTATAGAATAACATGGGATAAGACGAGCAGAGGTTTCATTCGAGATTATTCGACGAGCAGAGGTTCCATCAGATTATTCGAGACTCGGTTTTGTCGTATAGAATAACATGGGAGGAGACGAGCAGAGGTTTCCTATTCAGATTATTCGAGACGGTCGTGGATTTGTCGTATAGAATAACATGGGATAAGACGAGCAGAGGTTTCCTATTCAGATTATTCGACGAGCAGAGGTTTCCTATTCAGATTATTCGAGACGGTCGTGGATTTGTCGTATAGAATAACATGGGATAAGACGAGCAGAGGTTTCCTATCGAGATTATTCGAGACGGTCGGGGTTTTGTCGTATAGAATAACATGGGATAAGACGAGCAGAGGTTTCCTATTCAGATTATTCGAGACGGTCGGGGTTTTGTCGTATAGAATAACATGGGATAAGACGAGCAGAGGTTTCCTATTCAGATTATTCGAGACGTTCGTGGATTTGTCGTATAGAATAACATGGGATAAGACGAGCAGAGGTTTCCTATTCAGATTATTCGACGAGCAGAGGTTCCTATTCAGATTATTCGAGACGGTCGGCGTTTTGTCGTATAGAATAACATGGGATAAGACGAGCAGAGGTTTCCTTTATATTCCCCGATTCATTCGAAGAACGGTCGGGTTTTGTCGTATAGAATAACATGGGATAGACGACAGAGGTTTCTATTCATTATTCGAGACGTGGGTTTGTCGTATAAATAACAGGTAGACGAGCAGAGGTTTCCTATTCAAGATTATTCGAGACGGTTTGGGTTTTTTCGTATAGAATAACATGGGATAAGACGAGCAGAGTTCTATAGATTATTCGAGACGTTTGTGTTTGTCGTATAATACATGGGCAAAGACGAGCAGAGGTTTCCTATTCAGATTATTCGAGACGGTCGGGTTTTGTCGTATAGAAACATGGGATATACGACAAGTTTCATTCAGATTATTCGAGAGTCGGTTTTGTCGTATAGAATAACTGAGCGGGTTTCCTATTAGATTACGACGCAGAGGTTTCCTATTCAGATTATTCGAGACGGTCGGGGTTTTGTCGTATAGAATAACATGGGATAAGACGAGCAGAGGTTTCCTATTCAGATTATTCGAGACAGGCGGGGTTTTGTCGTATAGAATAACATGGGATAAGACGAGCAGAGGTTTCCTATTCAGATTATTCGAGACGTTCGTGGATTTGTCGTATAGAATAACATGGGATAAGACGAGCAGAGGTTTCCTATTCAGATTATTCGAGACGGTCGTGGTTTTGTCGTATAGAATAACATGGGATAGACGAGCAGGTTTCCTATTCAGATTATCGACGTTCGTGTTTTCGTAAGAAAAACAATATTCAGACGCGAGGTTTCTATTGTAACATGGATTGACGAGCGAGGTTTCCTATTCAGATTATTCGAGACGTCGTGGATTTGTCGTATAGAATAACATGGGATAAGACGAGCAGAGGTTTCCTATGAGATTATCAGACGTCGTGTTTGTCGATAGAATAACTGGATAAGACAGTCAGAGGTTCCTATTAGATTATTCGAGGTCGGTATTTGTCGTATAGAATAACATGGAGAGACGAGCAGAGGTTTCCTATCGATTATTCGAGACTTCGTGGATTTGTCGTATAGAATAACATGAAAGACGAGCAGAGTTTCCTTAATTCAGATTATCGAGACGTCGTGGTTTGTCGTATAGAAAACTGGGATAAGAGAGAGGTTCCTATTCAGATTATTCGAGACGTCGGTTTTGTCGTATAAATAACAGGGATGACGAGCAAGGTTTCCTATTAGATTATGACGAGCAGAGGTTTCTATGATTATTCGAGACGTCGGGATTGTCGTATAAATACATGGGATAAGAGAAGGTTTCCTATCAGATTATTCGACGAGCGAGGTTTCCTATTCGATTAATTCGGACGTCTGGTTTCGTATGATCATGGATAGACGAGAGAGGTTTCCTATTCATTTCGAGACGTCGGGTTTGTCGTATGAATACATGGATAGACAGCAGAGGTTTCTTCAATTTTCGAGACGGTCGGTTGTCTATAGATACATGATAAGACGACAGGGTTTCATTCAGTTATCGGGCGAGCAAGGTTTCATTCACATTATTCGGAGGTGGGTTGCGTTAATACATGGGAGAGACGAGCAGAGGTTCCTATAGATTTTCGAACGGTCGTTGTCGTAAGAATAGGGAAGACGCAAGGTTCTATTAGAATCGAGACGGTCGGTTTGTCGATAAAACAGGATAGACGAGAGAGGTTCCTATCAGATATCGGACGTCTGATTGTCGTATAGAATAACATGGGAGACAGCAAGGTTCTATAGATATTCGAGAGGTCGTTTTTAAAAAGGAAAGAAAGATTTCTTATTTCGAGGTCCTTCTTTCACGTCGGGGTTTGTATAGTACATTACACGGGAAATTTCACTTGAAAAAGATTTAGGAACATAATGAACGTCGTATTTCGAAAGAAAAATTCTGATTATAATCTTTTTGGGTAAATTGAAGGAGCATTTTCCTATCGGACAGTTTCTATTTAGTTGAAGCGGGGTTGTGGAATACAAAAAGACAGCAATTTTTGTTCGACCTCTGATATTTTAGAAACTGATCGAACAGCTTAATATGAGGGCGGTTTTTGGTTTTAAGAATAACATGGGAGAACGAGCAGAGGTTTCCTATTCAGATTATTCGACGAGCAGAGGTTTCCTATTCAGATTATTCGAGACGGTCGGGGTTTTGTCGTATAGAATAACATGGGATAAGACGAGCAGAGGTTTCCTATTCAGATTATTCGACGAGCAGAGGTTTCCTATAAGATTATTCGAGACGGTCGTAATTACTTCGAAAAACGAAAGAAATAATTTCTCTTGAATTTAGTTTTAAAAAGGTCCTTTTTGCTGTCCTACAAAATGTCAGCCAATTGAAAGATAATAGTGCTTTGCCTTATTCACGTTTTACAAATTATATTCAGACTTCAATTCCAGTTAAAAACTGAACATTTTTTTCTTCTCTAATCGAGATACAATGTTTCATACCTGTCTATGGAAACATAAGTGAACAACTATTGTTGTTTGAGAAGCCAGTTCTTTTCGGTGCCATCGATATATATTCTATTCTTGGGGGTGGTAAGATCGCCCTTGTTTACATTACTACCATCCCACTACAGTAGAGTTACCCGAGTAAATGGGCAGTAACTAATATCGTGTTCACACGGACAAAATATAGGTTCTTGCTGGATCGGGAATCAGGTACAGACCGATTGAACGCTCACACAAGTTAGTTACTGATTTGCCGAGACTTTATTTGAGATAAGGATGGCACTGGATCTGAATCACATGAAAAACGTTTAGACATGAGGCCTGTTTGTTTGTGTTTACAGACCTGAACTAAAGTGTAGCTGGTGTGAAAAGGAAGTACCTCATATTACGGGTTTTGTGCAGGAAATGATACCGAAACAATGAGGTACAAACACCAAATTGCCGATTTTTTGGTTCCTAGAAGCGAATTTTGAAATGGAAGCAGACCCGTTGATGGAGAGGGCGATATTAAATATAATGGAATGTGATTAATGAATAGTAATATATTTAATAATGACAACCCTTATTCGATTATACATTTTTCATTCTCATCGACACGAATTTAAGCGTCTACAACTAGTAAGCCAGCAAAGCGTCCGCATACAACTTGATTTTGGCGCCTGCCATCTTGCTCCGTAGCTGGTGTAGAAGTACCTGAACTAGAGCAAGTGAACCGGGACAAACAAACAAGAAAGTGTGGCTTTGGTGCAGCACCACGGTTACAAACAAACACGATAGTGCAAGAACTGAAGAACAAGTTCAGGTAGTGCAGGACAAACAAACATCGTGGATGGGGTTTCTAGAGTAGTAGTGTAAAGGGGTCTCGGTGACCACTTACCTTCACTCTGCGAAACACGGCCGACCGCTGCATGACAAGGTAAGTATTCAATAAGACAAAACACTGTAATTGAGATATTTATTGTGAATCCTTTATGGATATTTATAAAAGTACAGCGACACATAATGAGCGTGGCTAAACCACGTAACGATGGAATGTGGAGATATTGCTGGGAATGATTGGAAGGAAGTAGAAAACAGAACACTTTATTGCAGTAAATCCTCGTTGATACAAACTCGGTTAACTTGAAATCGGTCCCCTGCTGAAGGGCATTTCAACGTTAATTAATTAATACGGTTAATCCGAATTCCAACTAAACTGTAATTAGAACTAATATTTCCAGCGTCTCTAAAACTGTTTTCAATTCGGAATAGTTCAAGCAAATTCCTTGAATTTACTCATTATTTATATAAATTGTAGGCCTATATATCAAAATCTTTTTTTTTTGGGGGGGGGGGGTTCTTTTCATTTTGGATCGACGAGGGTTTACTGTACTCACTTATTCACAACAATTGACAACTTTTGATAATGATATTACAGTAAAAAGCTCTACGCATCGTTCCCGGATCCATCATTTTCCTGCTTGTATCATTCATCTTCTCTCACCCCACTCCCATATAATCGATGTTATATTTTCCTGGTCCTTCGGAAAACGATGGATCGAGGTTTCACCGTACCGGCTTTGCTTGTTTAATTCTAATTACGTGCCGATTCCAAGACAGATTTAACCCCATCGTTGGTAGAGGGTAGCGATGATAGCGTGTACTTCCCGGCACTTCGATACACCTCTTTCAACGCTCACTTTCAATGTTGCATTGCGTTCAATTGAGTTAGGGATAACTTTGGTTAACCGAAAACCGGTTCTGAAATAGACGATAGATTCCTTCTGTGATGATTTTTTTTATATATTCATCATGTTGAAGAGTTATTATGTATACCGTAGTTGATGGATGTTTTTCAAGTGTGTTGTCGCAATATAAATTGTATAGATATAATATACTAGTTCACGCGTGCATTATTTATTAGTCTTTCCTCCTCCATGCAGATTAAAATTTAAGACCCAAAATGTGAAGGAGATTTTCGGATACATGAAAATTGCCGAAGATAACCGAATGATATGACGACGCCTAAAACAAGAAATAAACTCGCGCCAATGTAAGAGAGCGTCTAGATGAAAGTTTACTCTCATTTTCAACCAAAAAATATCGGAGAATCGGTTATCTAGTTCTGATTTTCTGTAACCGCAGTTATCCCTAATCTCTAGTAATAATATTGACATTTGACAACTTGTTATTCTAATGCTACTGGTGCTGAGAAGGGCGATCAGAGGAAGGTGAACAGCATGTACGTGAGCGGGACGATCCAGCCGCTCTTGGTGAACGTGGTTCCGACCGCCAGGGCAAACAGGTACCAGATCAGCCCCATGACGGCAGCCTGCGTGGCCAGGTGGACCACTAGCAAGCTGCAAGCAAACATCACGGGCCTTAGCTTCTGTCCGTTACGTGGCTAGACGAGAAACTGTTTCGACCGCGCTTGAAATCGGTGTTCCATAGCACCGATACAAACAGGCGTTCATCAGAAATACAGGAGTTGGAGAACGTGCGATGTATCGCTTATTTGCAGGTGAAACGCAAGCAACGACTGAGCCACCGCAGCTTTTGTTATTGCTTCACACACACACACACAAGTGCAATTGTATCCTGTGGGCCGTGACCCTAGTTCGTACAAGTTGAAATAATACAAACATACAAGTCAAACGTCAGGAAATAACATAACCTGAAAGTATTTGTAAATTATCTTGTAAAACATATTAAAGAGCTACTAAGATGGCAAGTGAATTGTTTTTATTCTACTATCAGTTAAAGTTCTAGGGACAGGTTGTTCACGTTGCAGGTGTCTCCTCACGCTAGCAATGAGACTTGATGACTCTGCGCTACTCACATCTTGTCCTTGCGTCTGGCAGCGGGCAGGGAGCTCTCCTTCTCGTGGCTCAGGTACTTCCTCACGCCCTGGATCTGAAACACAACGTCTCACTTCAGTCGGACGACAGAATGACGCGGGCAATCAATACTAAACACTAATATACCTTCTTATCTGAGGACGAAACTAGTTCATTCAAGACTTACCAGAAACAACAATCACCTCAGTATTAGTACGCACAAGACAGCCACATTTAAGTCTTACTTCAAATACAATGCCACTATGCTATACAACGCAGTTCCTGAACAGTTCAAGACATTAAGCCAAAATGCATTCAAAGCTGCAGTAAAAAGACTACACAAAGATCGGATCAGAAGGATAGCCATCAGTTATAATTATACATCGTATTTCATACTGTTTTATCATAATATTCATTCATACCATCTTGTTTGTATCCATTATATCATTTAATTCTTATTCTTAGTTATAAGTTAGAATAGTATTGGTTATATGGAAGAGCAGAATAATTTAGCAATGCTAATATCTGAATATCGACATTTTTTTTGAAACAATAAAGACAGTTGAATTGAATTGAATTTCATTACACATTTGATCACGTACAGCAAATCATAGACTGGTCTCGGAAGTATTTCAGCTCCCAGTGAGATTATCTCGGAAGGGAAGCAAATAAAAATTACATTACGTCCGTCGCATCTTCTGAGAAATGAAGTGAACAAATCACATACTGCAATTGAAAATATACATTTTGAACCCTATTATTATTGTTGATTATAAAACTACATTTTGAATAATTTTTTGAATCGAACTACCAGTATCGGTATCTTATTTACACTCTTAATAGTAAAATATATTCAAGTGATATGAATTGTGTGAAAGGTAAAGAGAGAACAGCAGCTTACCGAGGTTCACAAGTAGATAGGCCTACTCGTGGTGGAGAGCCGTTGACAGAACAGAGATGATTTAGACACACGAGGTTTAGACGTTTCGGCTGTTGCCTTGGTTACAGTAGAGTAGGTCCTTCATCTCTGTGTTCTGTCAACGGCTCTCTACCACGAGTAGGCCTATCTACTTGTGAACCTCGGTAAGCTGCTGTTCTCTCTTTACCTTTCACAATTCATATATTCATTTCATAACCTCTTTTGGCATTTGTACTCTAAATTACATTTTATTCAATAAACATTTATTATTCAAGGTCCAATAACCTATAGATTTGTAATTAACCCTAAGATCCCTGCGACTACCCTCTCACTATACATCCCCACTGTGTAGGTTCAAAACGTACTCGTAACAATATCGACGGTGGAAAGGCAAAATGTCGTAAGCGACCTTTTTTTTCGTGATATAGGCCTACGAATCAGAATGTCATCTTTATCGACGTGCAAAGTGTCGAGAGTGACATGTTAATACAGTAGACGTGTCCAATATAATTTGGTCGTAAGCGCTAACACAATATGTCGTAAGCGCAAAATGTCCCGATTAGAATACAACACATTTAGTCGTAACGGCGAATGATGCTTGACAAATTCCCAATGAAGATACAACATTTTGTCGTAAGCGCCAAAAGTTCGTGAACATTTGATGAATTCTCATGAGGGGCTGTCCATAAATAATGTCACACAATTTTAGGGTATATCAAACCCCCCCTCCCCCCTTGTCCGAGTAGGTCACAGAGATGCTGCCCCCCCCCCCCCCCTTTAATGATGTCACATTCCAGACAATATTACCCCCACACACACACACACCCCATGAAATTATGCATGCAAATTTGGAAAAACTGAGATTGGGATATTGAAAAAAGTTTTCCTCGATTTTTTAGTCCCCTGAATCCCCTAAAAACCACCTAACCACCTAAATTCTGCATTAAAATACAATTTCATATGAATTATATGGCGCCAACTTATTTTCCTGAAAATTGGAAGAAACAAATAATATGTAGTGTAAATGTGGATGTCACATTAGTGTGTGTACCCCCCCTCCCCCCTTGTCACACATTGTCACATGGTTGATGACCCCCCCAAAATGTGGACGTCATTTATGGACAGCCCCTGAAAATTTGATGAATTCCCATGAAAATTTGATGAATTCTGATGAAAATTTGTAACGATCTGTAAACGTGTGCACGAATATCACACAAAAAGTTTGAAAATTCTATCTTCAAGCTTGAAATTATTAAACGTTTTCAATTTCCTGTGAACAATATTGATAATGGCCCTTACGCCATTTTGCCTTTCACCGTCGATATGATAGTTAGCTTCTCGTCGTGCTCACCATGTCCAGGAAGTAGTTCTCCCAGTTGAGCGTCTGGATGTCGATAAAGAAGGCGTCTCTGTCGCCGGCCGACAGCGACTTGGACAGCTCCATCGTGCGGAAGTTGTCGAAGAACCACTCGTTGAAGATGAACGGCTCGAGGCGGACGAGGGAGTTGCCAATGTTGGTGTGGAGGCGGACCAGGCTAGACAGAGACAGACATAGCTGAGTGCATGGGAGAGAGAGACATAGACTGACATAGCTGAGTGAGAGAGAGACATAGTAGTAGTAGTGTTTATTCCTTCAATCACTCTTCCGAGGGAATCGGTACGCAAATGACATATTTCACATTATAACTTATAGATAATATTAAAAGCTTGAGTGTGGCTGTACCACCATTTACAAATTAGTAGTAGATTAGTGATTACAGTATATTAAATAAGTAGTGCAACAAATAATGATACATTCAAAGAACTACATAAATATAGATAGCTAGATACTAAGCCTATAATCATTTGAAAAGCACACAGAAAGAAAGGAATTACTGAATACGTGAATCAATACGTGAATTTGATAAGTTGGAAGAAATGAATGATAGAAGCAGGAAAACGATGGATCCGGGAACGATGCATAGAGGTTTCAGTGTACTCACATAGGCCGGCCACCGAACACCCTGGTGACGGTATCCAGGATGTAGGCCGGGATGAAGTGCACGAAGATGGCAGAGACTCGGAACAGCACGAGGCTGGGGAGCAGCTTGAGCGCGGGATACCAGACGGCACTCTTCAGCGGGTACTTGTGCAGGTACGTGTTGATCTTCAGCTCCACGGTCGACCAGCGGAACGGGTTGATCGTGCTGGACGTGGCGTGGTAGATCAGCGTGTGGGCGGGCCTGGAACAAACAAACTTAGACGTCTCACAGCGGGCAAGAAACTGGCTAGATAGATGGATTTTATTCCATCACAAAATACTTCGTTTGAAAAACAGTCTCAGCTAGCAGTTTAGTCACATCATACATAATCAGTCTTGATTTATTTCCTAAATAATATAGTTATAAAGTTATTTGCTACAGTAGCCTATAGTATTTTAATGTAATAATAATGAGTATTCAAGTATATAATATTAATATAAAGAATTAACAGTATGCAGTACCGGTATGTGAGACTATCAGGTTGAATTGTTGACACCCTACACCTATCTAGGCTATTACTTCAAACTGTAATAGGGCCTATAAGTACATCTATAATTATCTATAATTTTAATTCAAACGCATATTATTACTACAGTCCTAAAAATTCCTCCATATAATAAAAAGAGTTTTCTATTAGGTCATCTTTCAACCTTACTTGCAATACCGGAATGGTGCCCTGTCTTTGATAGTTTGCTGAACAGTTCAATACTAGCTGGTTGAGGTTCAAAAGCAGCAAGCGCATGCGCGTTGAATCATGTGACGGGTCAATATCTGTTACAGTATGGTCAAGTGTGTTTTGGTTTGATTTGATATTGTGTTCAACGACGCACTGTTATGACAGCGCAGATCTAATGGCGTCGGATGGATGATTAATGAGATGACGGGATGATGGGATGAAGGTTCTTGGGTAATGGGAAGGAAGCGGTCATGGCCGACTTATTGTAGGAACCATCCCGGCATTAGCCCAGACTACAGAGGGAAACCATGAAAAGCCTTGTAAAGATTGTTGGCGGCGGGGTTCAAATCAACCACTGCGCTGCATGTGCCGGTACGCAAGTTTGTGTGAAGCTCCGATGTAAGCTAGCTATATACGTTAGGCCGAGGTAAGCTGGCTGTTGAAGCCCCGAGGTAAGCTGGCTGTTGAAGCCCCGAGGTAAGCTGGCTGTTGAAGCCCCGATGTAAGCTAGCTATATACGTTGAGCCAAGGTAAGCTGGCTGTTGAAGCCCCGAGGTAAGCTGTTGACGTACCTGGTGGTAGCCGCCTGGTAGCCGCCGAGGATCAGCTGGTTGACGACCACGTCAACGGGCACGTAGTCGTAGACCAGGTCAGCGTTGACGGGCAGGCGCCGGACGACTCCCTTCGAAGCGCCCATCAGGAACCCCGTCGGCCCGTTCTTGGATATCGTCCAGCCGGGCACGGGCTCCCTCCACGCGCTCGTTACTGGAACACGTAACGTTAGCTTTAGGGTCTAATCAAGTTGACGCTGTTACCTAGAAGTTACTTGGATTTAGCGGGAAATCAGTTTGTTGGTGTTAACTTTTGAACGGTATGAGATATCGAAATTCTGAGAGTTAAGAATCACAGGAATTTCCAATACCTCCAAGAAAGTATGAGTTATAATTATATATCTCATATCGTAGTCGTAAAAAAGAATACACATTTTTCCCTCGTTACGCGTGACAATTATACGATGTGGGATAAATAATTATAACCTTCACCATCTTGGGGGATGGGAACACTAGGAGTGACAATTCATCCCCTCTCATGCATAAAATAACATTTTCAGACCGCTGAGAGCAATGGTTGTAATTAAATATATTTTCAAACGTCCAAAAAAACCGGAAAATTCGAATATGATTTTCAGAAAAATCTGACAAATAACAATTGTCAATTCATCCCCTCTCATGCATAAAATAACATTTCCAGACCGCTGAGAGCAATGGTTGTAATTAAATATATTTTCAAACGTCCAAAAAACCGGAAAATTCGAATATGATTTTCAGAAAAATCTGACAAATAACAATTGTCAATTCATCCCCTCTCATGCATAAAATAACATTTTCAGACCGCTGAGAGCGATGGTTGTAATTAAATATATTTTCAAACGTCCAAAAAAACCGGAAAATTCGAATATGACCCCTCTCATGCATAAAATAACATTTTCAGACCGCTGAGAGCGATGGTTGTAATTAAATATATTTTCAAACGTCCAAAAAACCGGAAAATTCGAATATGATTTTCAGAAAAATCTGACAAATAACAATTGTCAATTCATCCCCTCTCATGCATAAAATACCATTTTCAGACCGCTGAGAGCAATGGTTGTAATTAAATATATGTTTCAACGCGGGCATGTGCGGTACCCTGTGTCCAGAAAACGGGATAATTCGAAACTGATTTTCAGAAAATTCTGACGGATAACAATTGTCAATTCAACCCCTCTCATGCATAAAATAACATTTCTGACCGCTGAGAGCAATGGTTGTAATTAAATATATGTTTCAACGTCCAAAAAACCGGAAAATTCGAATATGATTTTCAGAAAAATCTGACAAATAACAATTGTCAATTCATCCCCTCTCATGCATAAAATAACATTTTCAGACCGCTGAGAGCAATGGTTGTAATTAAATATATGTTTCAACACGGGCATGTGCGGTACCCTGTGTCCAGAAAACGGGATAATTCGAAACTGATTTTCAAAAAATTCTGACAAATAACAATTGTCAATTCAACCCCTCTCATGCATAAAATGACATTTTCAGACCGCTGAGAGCAATGGTTGTAATTAAATATATGTTTCAACGCGGGCAAGTGCGGTACCATGTGTCCAGAAAACGGGATAATTCGCAACTGATTTTCAGAAAATTCTAACAAATAACAATTGTCAATTCAACCCCTCTCATGCATAAAATGACATTTTCAGACCGCTGAGAGCAATGGTTGTAAATAAATATATTTTCAAACGTCCAAAAAACCGGAAAATTCGAATATGATTTTCAGAAAATTCTGACGATAACAATTGTCAATTTATCCCCTCTCATGAATAAAATAACATTTTCAGACCGCTGAGAGCAATGGTTGTTATTAAATATATGTTTCAACGCGAGCATGTGCGGTACCCTGTGTCCAGAAAACGAGATAATTCGCAACTGATTTTCCGTAAATTCTGACAGATAACAATTGTCAATTCAACCCCTCTTATGGATAAAAAAACATTTTCAGACCGCTGAGAGCAATGGTTGTAATTAAATATATTTTCAAACGTCCAAAAAACCGGAAAATTCGAAAATGATTTTCAGAAAATTCTGACAAATAACAATTGTCAATTCATCCCCTCTCATGCATAAAATAACATTTTCAGACCGCGAGAGCAATGGTTGTAATTAAATATATGTTTCAACGCGGGCATGTGCGGTACCCTGTGTCCAGAAAACGGGATGATTCGCAACTGATTTTCAGAAAATTCTGACAAATAACAACTGTCAATCCAACACCTCTCATGCATAAAATAACATTTTCAGACCGCTGAGAGCAATGGTTGTAATTAAATATATTTTCAAACGTCCAAAAAACCGGAAAATTCGAATATGATTTTCAGAAAATTCTGACAATAACAATTGTCAATTCATCCCCTCTCATGCATAAAATGACATTTTCAGACCGCTGAGAGCAATGGTTGTAATTGAATATATTCTTCAACGCGGGCATGTGTGGTACCCTGTGTCCAGAAAACGGGATAATTCGCAACTGATTTTCGGAAAATTCTGACAAATAACAATTGTCAATTCAACCCCTCTCATGCATAAAATAACATTTTCAGACCGCTGAGAGCAATGGTTGTAATTGAATATAGTTTCAAACGTCCAAAAAAACAGAAAATTCGAATATGATTTTCAGAAAATTCTGACAAATAACAATTGTCAATTCATCCCCTCTCATGCATAAAATAACATTTTCAGACCGCTGAGAGCAATGGTTGTAATTAAATATATTTTCAAACGTCCAAAAAACCGGAAAATTCGAATATGATTTTCATAGAATTCTGATAAATAACAATTGTCAATTCATCCCCTCTCATGCATAAAATGTCATTTTCAGACCGCTGAGAGCAATGGTAGTAATTAAATATATGTTTCAACGCGGGCATGTGCGGTACCCTGTGTCCAGAAAACGGGACAATTCGCAACTGATTTTCGGGAAATTCTGACAAATAACAATTGTCAATTGAACCCCTCTCATGCATAAAATAACATTTTCAGACCGCTGAGAGCAATGGTTGTAATTAAATATATTTTCAAACGTCCAAAAAACCGGAAAATTCGAATATGATTTTCAGAAAATTCTGACAAATAACAATTGTCAATTCATCCCCTCTCATGCATAAAATGACATTTTCAGACCGCTGAGAGCAATGGTTGTAATCAAATATATTTTCAAACGTCCAAAAAACCGGAAAATTCGAATATGATTTTCAGAAAATTCTGACAAATAACAATTGTCAATTCATCCTCTCTCATGCATAGAAAAATATTTTCAGACCGCTGAGAGCAATGGTTGTAATTAAATATATGTTTCAACGCGGGCATGTGCGGTACCCTGTGTCCAGAGAACGGGATAATTCGAAACTGATTTTCAGAAAATTCTGACGGATAACAATTGTCAATTCATCCCCTCTCATGCATAAAATAACGATTTCAGACCGCTGAGAGCAATGGTTGTAATTAAATATATGTTTCAACACGGGCATGTGCGGTACCCTGTGTCCAGAAAACGGGATAATTCGAAACTGATTTTCAGAAAATTCTGACGAATAACAATTGTCAATTCAACCCCTCTCATGCATAAAATAACATTTTCAGACCGCTGGGACCAATGGTTGTAATTAAATATATTTTCAAACGTCCAAAAAAACCGGAAATTCGAATATGATCTTCAGAAAAAATCTGACAAATAACAATTGTCATTCATCCCCTCTTATGCATAAAATACATTTTCAGACCGCTGAGAGCAATGGTTGTAATTGAATATATGTTTCAACGCGGGCATGTGCGGTACCCTGTGTCCAGAAAACGGGATAATTCGAAACTGATTTTCAGAAAATTCTGACAAATAACAATTGTCAATTCAACCCCTCTCATGCATAAAATGACATTTTCAGACCGCTGAGAGCAATGGTTGTAATTAAATATATGTTTCAACGCGGGCAAGTGCGGTACCATGTGTCCAGAAAACGGGATAATTCGCAACTGATTTTCAGAAAATTCTAACAAATAACAATTGTCAATTCAACCCCTCTCATGCATAAAATGACATTTTCAGACCGCTGAGAGCATGGTAGTAGTTAAATATATTTTCAAAAACTCCAAAAAACCGGAAAATTCGAATATGATTTTCAGAAAATTCTGACGAATAACAATTGTCAATTCAACCCCTCTTATGCATAAAATAACATTTTCAGACCGCTGAGAGCTATGGTTGTAATTAAATATATGTTTCAACGCGGGCATGTGCGGTACCCTGTGTCCAGAAAACGGGATAATTCGAAACTGATTTTCAGAAAATTCTGACGAATAACAACTGGCAATTCACCCCTCTCATGCATAAAATGACATTTTCAGACCGCTGAGAACAATGGTTGTAATCAAATAATTTTCAAACGTCCAAAAAACCGGAAAATTCGAATATGATTTTCAGAAAATTCTGACAAATAACAATTGTCAATTCATCCTCTCTCATGCATAGAAAAATATTTTCAGACCGCTGAGAGCAATGGTTGTAATTAAATATATGTTTCAACGCGGGCATGTGCGGTACCCTGTGTCCAGAGAACGTATATTCGGACTGATTTTTCAGAAAATTCTGACGGATAACAATTGTCAATTCATCCCCTCCATGGCATAAAATAACGATTTCAGACCGCTGAGAGCAATGTTGTAATTAAATATATGTTTCAAACGGGCATGTGCGGTACCCTGTGTCCAGAAAACGGGATAATTCGAAACTGATTTTCAGAAAATTCTGACGATAACAATTGTCATTCAACCCCTCTCATGCACAAAATAACATTTTCTGACCGCTGAGGCAATGGTTGTAATTAAATATATTTTCAAACGTCCAAAAAACCGGAAAATTCGAATATGATCTTCAGAAAAATTCTGACAAATAACAATTGTCAATTCATCCCCTCTTATGCATAAAATAACATTTCAAGACCGCTGAGAGCAATGGTTGTAATTAAATATATGTTTCAACGCGGGCATGTGCGGTACCCTGTGTCCAGAAAACGGGATAATTCGAAACTGATTTTCAAAAAATTCTGACAAATAACAATTGTCAATTCAACCCCTCTCATGCATAAAATGACATTTTCAGACCGCTGAGACCCTGGTGTAATAAAATATAGATAGCTGGATACTATACATAATCATTGTTTAGCACCAAAAAGAAAGGAATTATGAAAAACGTGAATCAATCGTGAATTTGAAAAGGGGGAAAAAATGAATGATAGAAGCAAAAAACCGATGGACCCCCGGGAACGTGCAAAAGGGGTTTTTCAGTGTATTTCCCAATGGGGCCCGGCCCCCAACCCCTGGGGGACGGAAATCCGGGATGGGGGCCCGGGGATAAAGTGCACAAAGATGGCAGAGACTGGGAACAGCACGAGGCTGGGGAGCAGCGGGGAAGGCCCCGGGCCCAGAGGGCCTTTTCAGGGGGGTTTTTTTGGGGGAGGTACGGGGTTGGGATCTTCGCTCCACGGTCGCCCAAACGGAACGGGTTGATTTTGTGGACGGGGGGGTTTAGATCAGGGGGTTTTGGGGGGCCCGGGGAAAAAAAAACAAACTTCCCCCGCTCACAGGGGAAAAAAAAACTGGTAATAGATAGATTTTATTCCACCCAAAAAATATTTCCCTTTTAAAAAACATTCTCAGCTACCCGGTTTGTCACGGGAACAATCAGTTTTGATTTTTTTTCCAAAAAATATAGTTTTTAATTTATTTGTTTACAGTAGCCTAAAAGTATTTAAATGAAATATAATGGGGATTAAATTTAATAATTTTAAAATTTTAAAAAATTAAAACAGTATGCAGTCCCGGGGTGGGGCTATCAGGTTTGAATTTTTGAAAAAACCCCTACCCGGCTATTATTTAAAACTGTAATAGGGCCTATAAGTACATCTATAATTTCAAAATTTTTAAATTTCCCAACGTATTTTTTAATACTTTCCTAAAAAATTCCCCCCATATAAAAAAAAGATTTTTTTATTAGGTCATTTTTAAAAACCCTTTTATTTGCAATCCGGGAAATTGTTCCCTGTCTTTGATAGTTTTTTTTTTTGGAACATTCAATACTAGTTGGTTGGGGTTTCAAAAAAAAAGAAAAGCGCCTGCGGGGTTGAATAATGTACTGGTAAATATTTTACAGTATGGTCAATTGTTTTTTGGGGGGGGATTTGTTTTGGGTGTTAAACCGCCGCACTTTTTGACAGGCAGACAAAAGGGGCTTCGGATGGATGATTTTGAGGGACGGGATGATGAGAAAAGGTTTTTGGAAAATGGGAAAAAGCGGCTTTCGACTTTTTGGGAAAACCACCCCACTTTACCTAGACTACGAGGGAAACCCTTTAAAAGCCTTGAAAGATTGTTGGCGGCGGGGTTAAAATCAACCACTGCGTGCTGTGCCGGTACGCAAGTTTTTTGTAAGCTCCGATGTAAGCTAGCATATACTTTGGGGCCGGGGAAAATGGCTGTTGAACCCCCCGGGGTTAACGGTTTTAAAGGGCCCCGATGAAAGGGGGGTTGAAGCCCCGAGTAAGCTACCCTATTCTTTGAGCCAAGGTAAGCGGGCTTTTGAACCCCCGGGAAAGGTAAGCTGTTGACGTACCGGGGTGGTAGCCCCCGGGGTAGCCGCCGGGATAGTGGTTGACGCCCACGTCAAGGGGCACGTAGTCGTAAAAAAGGGTCAGCTTTGGAAAGGGCAGGGGGCCGGCCGCCCCCCCTTTTCAAAGGGCCCCCAACAGGAACCCCCGTGGGACCGTTTTTGGGGATATCGCCACCCGGGAACGGGCCCTCCCCCCCACGCGCTCTTTACGGGAAACAGTAACGTTTTTTTGGGGGCCCAAACCCCAATTTGCCCGCTTTTCCCTAGAAGTTACTTGGATTTAGCGGGAATCAGGTTGGTTTTTAATTTTTAAAACGGTTTTGAGAATGGGAAATTTCCCGGGAATTTAAGAATAAACGGGAAATTTTCCCAAATTACCTCCAAAAAATTAAGAGTTATATTATATATCTCAAAAAACTGTCGAAAAAAAGAATACCTTTTTCCCCTTTTAAGCTTTATAATTATACGATGTGGGATAAATAATTTAAAAACTTCCCATTTTTGGGGGGAGGGGAACACTAGGATTGAAAAATTAAAACCCCCCCAATGCAAAAAAAAAAATTTTTCGGGACCCGAAGCAAGGGGTTTTTAATTAAATTTTTTTTTAAACTTAAAAAAACCGGGGAAAATTGGGATAGGATTTCAAAAAAATTCGACAAATAAAAATTGTCAATTCCCCCCCCTCTAAAGAAAAAAAAACCTTTTTTAGACCGATAAACAAGGTTGAAATTTAAAATATTTTCAAACGTCCAAAAAGGGAAAATTCGAATATGTTTTCAAAAAAATCTGACAGAAAACAATTGTAAATTTCCCAACCCCCTTCATGCAAAAAATGACATTTCAGACCCGAGAGGGAGGGTTTTAAATTTAAAATATTTTCAAACGCCCAAAAAAACCCGGGGGAAAATTCCCGAATTGTTTTTCAAAAAAAATCTGAAAAAATAAAAAAATTGGTAAACCCCCCCCTTTCAGCATAAAATAACTTTTTTCCAACCGCTGAGAGCAAGGGTTGAAATTTAAAATATATGTTTCAACGGGGGGATTTTGGGGTTTCCCCCTGGGGTCCAAAAAACGGGTTTAATTCGAAAACTGTTTTTCAAAAAATTGACAAAAAATTTGTCAATCATCCCCCCTCCATGAAAAAATAACTTTTTAAACCCGCTGAGGAAAGGTTTGGGAATTAAATATTTTTTTAAAAACGCGGGAATTGGGTCCCCCTTGGCCCCAAAAAAGGGGAAAATTCGAAATGATTTTCAAAAAATTCTGCCAAAAAAAATTTGTCAATTAAACCCCCATGAAACAAATAACTTTTTCAAAACCGGGGGCCCAATGGTTGTAATTAAAAAATTTTTTTCAAACAAAAAAAAACCAAAAAAATTGAATATGTTTTTAAAAAAATTCTGAAAAATAAAAATTGTCAATTCATCCTTTTCCCCTTTCCCTAAAAATAACATTTTCAAAACCGTTTAAACCCAAGGGTTTTGTAAAAAAATATTTTTTTCAACGGGGCGGTGCGGTCCCTTGTCCGGGAAAAGGGGATAATTCAAAAAATTATTTTCAAAAAAAATTTCGGGACCAAGAATTGCATTCAACCCCCCCATGCATAAAAAACTTTTTCAACCGCTGAGAGAAATTTTTTTGGAAATTTAAAATTTTTTCAAACGCCCAAAAAAACCCGGAAAAAAAATTCGAATATGTTTTTCAGGAAATTCTGACAAATCAATTGAAAATTCATCCCCTCTAATGCATAACATACCATTTTAAAAACCGCGGAGAGCAAGGGTTTGAATAAAATTTAAAATGTTTCAACGCGAGCATTTTCGGTACCCGGTGCCCAAAAAACGGGATAACGAAAACGGGTTTTTGAAAAATGAAAATAAAAATTTGGGCAATTCAACCCCCTCAGGCAAAAAAATAAAATTTCAAAACCGCTGAGAGCAAGGGTTTTGAAATTTAAAATATTTTAAAAACGTCCAAAACCCGGGGAAATTCGAATATGTTTCAGAAAAATTTGACGAATAAAAAAATTTGTAAATTAACCCCTCTCCCCCATGCAAAAATCCTTTTTCGGGACCGCTGAGGGGCAAGGGTTTTGAATTAAATATTTTTTCAACGCGGGCATGTGCTACCCTGTGTCCAAAAAAGGGAAAATTTGGGAAATTTGTTTTCCCAAAAAAATTCGGACGAAAAAAACAATTGTAAATTAAAACCCCCTCTCATGCATAAAAAACCTTTTCAGACCGGGAGGAAAAGGGTTTGGTAATTGAAATATGTTTCAAACGGGGGCCATGTGCGGTACCCTGTGTCCGGGAAAACCCCGGGAAAATTTCGTAACTGTTTTTTCAAAAAAATTCTGACAAAATAACAATTGTAAAATTAAAACCCCCTCATTTTTTAAAAAACATTTTCAACCGTGAGAGAAAGGGTTTGTAATTAAAATTTTTTTCAAACGCCAAAAAACCCGGGAAAAATTTCCCGAAAAAGGGTTTCCCGGGAAAAGGGGGGGACGAAAAAACTTTTGTCAACATCCCCTCTCTGTTTAAAATACCATCTTCACCGCGAGGGGAAATTGGTTGTAATTAAATATATGTTTTAAACGGGGCATTTTGCGGTCCCCTGTGTCCAGAAAACGGGAAACAAAACTGATTTTCAGAAAATTCGGACAATCGCAATTGTAAATTTTTAAACCCCTCTCACAGGGAAATAAACTTTTTCAGACCGTGAGAGCAAGGTTTTTGTAATTAAAATATTTTCAAACGTAAAAAAACCGGAAAATTGGGAATTTTATTTTCAGGAAATTTGAAAAATAACAATTGTAAATTTCCCAACCCCCCCTCTCATGCAAAAAAACCATTTTCAGACCGCGGAGAGCAAGGGTTTTGTATCAAATTATGTTTCAACGCAAAGGAATGTGCGGTACCCTGTGCCCCAAAAAAAGGGGATTTTTTCAAAAATGATTTTCAGAAAATTAGGGACAAAAAAACCAATTGTCAATTAACCCCTTCATGCTAAAATAACTTTTCAGACCCCTGAGAGAAAGGTTTTGAAAATTAAATTTTTTTCCAAACGCCCAAAATAACCAAAAATTTCGAATATGATTTTCAAAAAATTTGACAAAAAAAAATTTTGTCAATTCTTTCCTCCCCTCATGCAAAAAAAAACTTTTTCAGCCGCTGAGAGAAATTGGTTGAAATTTAAAATTTTTGTTTCAACGCGGGCATGGGGCGGTCCCGTGTCCAGAAAAGGGGAAAATTCGAAATGATTTCAGAAAATTCGACAAAAACAATTGTCGTTTTCATCCCCTTCATAAGGGAAATAACATTTTCGGGACCGCAAAGGAAATGGTTGTAAAAAAAATTTTGTTTCAACGGGGGGCATTGCGGTACCCTGTGTCCGGAAAAGGGGAAATTCAAAAAACGGGTTTTTAAAGTTAATTCTGACGAATAACAATTGTCAATTAAACCCCCTCTTGCATAAAAAACATTTCAAAACCGCTGAGACAATTTTTTAAATTTTGAATAATTTTTCAAACGCGGGCAGGGGGCGGTACCCTGTGTCCAGGAAACGGGAAAAAATTCGAAAATGATTTTCAGAAAAATTCGGGACGAATAACAATTGCCCAATTTTTAACCCCTCCATAAAAAAAACATTTTCGGGCCCGCTAAGCAATGGTTGAAATTTAAATATTTTTAAAAGGCCCCAAAAAACCAAAAAAATTTTGGAATATGATTTTCAGGAAATTTGACGAAAAACAATTGTAAATTTAAACCCCTCCTTTGCATAAAATCCCTCTTCAGACCGCTGAGGGGAAAGGTTGTAATTAAAAATTTTTTTTAAAACGGGGGCAGTCCCTTTCCCCGGTGTCCAAAAAAAACGGGATAATTCAAAAACTGTTTCAGAAAATTGGCCCAAAAAAAATTGCCCAATTTAAAACCCCTCTCTTTGCAGGGAAAAAATTTTTTTTCAGACCGCTGAAAGAAATTTTTTGGGTAATTAAATATTTTTAAAAACGCCAAAACCCCCGGGAAAATTCAATATGATTTTCGGGAAAATTCTGACAAATAAAAATTGTCAATTCAACCCCCCCCCGGGCAAAAAATAACATTTTCAGACCGCTGGGAGAAATGCTTGTAATTAAAATTATGTTTAAACCCGGGGGCATGGGGGGTTACCCTGTTTCCAAAAACGGAAATTCGAAACTGTTTTCAGAGAATTCTGCAAAAAACCCAATTTAAATTTTAAAACCCCTCCAGGATAAAAATAACTTTTCAGACCGCGGGAGAGCAAGGGGTTGAAATTGGAAATATTTTTAAAACGGGGGGGCCTTGATTTACCCTTGTCCAGGAAAGGGGGATAATTCGTAACCGATTTTCAGAAAATTCTGACGAATAAAAATTTGGTAAATTAAACCCCTTCTTATGCATAAAAAAAACATTTTCGGGACCGCGGGAGAGCAAGGGTTTTTTAATTAAATATATTTTAAAAGGGCCAAAAAACCAAAAAAATTCGAATATGTTTTCCCAAAAAAATTTCTGACAAAAAAAAAAGTGAATTCATCCCCTCCATCATGAAAAAAAATTTTCAGCCGCTGAGAGCAATGGTTGTAATTAAATAATTTTTTAAAAACCGGGAATGAGCGTCCCCTGTGCCCAAAAAAGGGAAATTCGAAATTTGTTTTTCAAAAAATTTCGGGAGGATAAAAAAATTGTCAATTCAACCCCTTCATGCTAAAATAACTTTTCAGACCGCTGAGAAAAAGGGTTTGAAATTTAAAAATATTTTACAAACGCCCAAAAAACCCGGGAAAAATTCAAATATGTTTTTCGGGGGAAATTTCTGAAAATTAAAAATTTGTCCTTCATCCCCTTCATGCATAGAAAAATATTTTGGGACCGCGGGGAGAAAGGTTTTGTAATTAAATTTTGGGTTTAAAACCGCGGGCATGTGCGGTACCCCTGTGTCCAAAAACGGGTAATTCGAAACTGATTTTCAGAAAATTTGACAAATAAAAATTGTCGTTTCCCCCTTTTCCATAATGGAACCCCCTTTTTTAGACCGTTTAGAGAAATTTTTGGAAAATTAAATTTAATTTTTTCAACGGGGCATTTTCGGTAACCCTGTGTCCATTAAACGGGAAAATTTCAAAACTGTTTTTCGGGGATAATTTAAAGAATAACAATTCAATTCAACCCCTCTTGCTTTAAAATAACATTTTCAAAAACCGCTAAAGGAAAGGGTTTTGTGATTAAAAAATTTTTTAAAACGCCCCAAAAAACCCGGGAAAAAATTCAAAATATGTTTTTTCCCAAAAAAATTTTTGACAAATAAAAATTTGTCAATTAAACCCCTCTCATGCATAAAAAACCCTTTTAAACCCCGCTGAGAAAAATTTTTAAAAAAATTAAAATTTTTTAAAAAGGGCCCAAAAAAAACCGGGGAAAATTTCAAAATTGATTTTCAAAAAATTCTGACAAATAAAAAAATTTGTCAATTAAAACCCCCCTCATGCATAAAAAACTTTTCAGACCGCTGAGGCAAGGGTTTTGGGATTAAAAGTTTGTTTCAACGGGGGCCATGTGGGTACCTTGTGTCCAAAAAAACATGATTCAAAACTAAATTTTCAAAAAATTTTGGACGAATAAAAATTTTTCCTTTTAAAACCCCTCTCTGCAAAAAATAACTTTTTCGGGCCCGTTTGGGGCCAAGGGTTTGGGTAATAAATTATTTTTCGAAACGCCCCCAAAAAAACCGGGAAAAATTGGGAATAGTTTTTCAGAAATTTCTAAAACAAATAAAAATTTGGTAAATTTTAAACCCCCCTCAGGATAAACATTTTCGACCGCAGGAGCAATGGTTGTAAGGGAATATATTGTTTCAACGGGGGGAAATGTCCCGGAAACCTGTGCCAAAAAAGGGGAATAATTCAAAAACTGATTTCGAAAATTCTGAGGGGAATAAAAATTGTAAATCCAAACCCCTCTATGCATGAAATAACTTTTCTAAACCGAGGCGGGGCAAGGGTTTTTAATTAAATATATTTTAAACGCCCAAAAAAACCGGGAAAAATTCAAAAATTTTACTTCAAAAAAACCCTGAAAAAAACAATTGTAAATTTAAACCCCAAACTAAAGCATAAAATAACATTTTCAAAACCGCGAGAGCAAGGGTTTTGGAATTAAAAAAGGGGTTTCCCCGGGGGCCCTGTGCTTCCCCGGTGCGGGAAAAAACGGGATAATTCGAAAAGGGTTTTTCAGAAAATTCGGGACAAATAAAAATTGTAAATTTTAAACCCCCCTTCACTTTAAAAAAACATTTCCAGACCGCTGAGACAAGGGTTTGTTTTTAAAAAAAAATTTTCTAACGCCCAAAAAAACCGGGGAAAATTCGAAATGATTTTCAGGAAATTTGAAAAATAAAAATTTTTCAATTCTTCCCCTCCATGCATAGAAAAATATTTTCGGACCGTGAGACCAATGGTTGAAATTTAAAATAAGTTTCAACGGGGTCTGTGGGGTTTCCCCCTGTGTCCGGGAAAACGGGAAATTCGAAATAATTTTCAAAAAAATTTGACAAATAAAAAGGGGAAAGTAAAACCCCCCTCAAGCATAATATAACATTTCAAAACCGCTGAAAACAATGGCGTGTTTTAAATATAGGGTTTCCCAAACGGGGGTGTGCGGTACCCTGTGTCCAAAAAAGGGGAAATAATTCGAAACGGGATTTTCGGGAAAATTTCTACGAAAACAATTGTCAATTCAACCCCTTTTCATGCATTAAAATAACTTTTTCAGGACCGCTGAGAGCAAGGGTTTTGTAACAAAGGAAAACCCCTTTAATGCTTGTGAGATGAGCTTAGAATAGGAAAGAAAAATTAAAAAAGGGGGGGTCACCAATGTCCCTATAAGGCCGTGGATCACTTAAAAGGGTTTTAAAAGAACTCCCGGGTCTGTTGGTATAAAAACCCTTTGGGTTTTTCCAAACAATTAAAAACCAGTGCCTTCTTCAAAATCCTTTCACGTTTTAAAAACCGTTTTAATTTATTGGGGGACATTTGTTGCTCACTTTTAATGTTTTTTTTAAATTTGCTTTTTGATTTTTTTTAATTGAGTTTTAAAAAAGTACTTTTAAAAAGCTTTTTTCTTTTTATTTCACATCCGTTTGTTTAAGCCCGCAAAAATGTTTTTTATAGTTCTTCCCAAAAACAGTATAAATTTGAGTGTTTTTTAAAAAAAAAAAAATTCCAATTTTTTCCCCCCGGCCTATTCTTATGGGGAATTTCCCTACTTTCCCCTTTTTTTTTGGAAAAAACCCCTTTTGACCCAATTTTTTCTGAAAAAAAAATCCCCCTATTCGGTTTTAAAAACCAATTTTTGAAAAAAAATTTTGAGTTGAAATTTAAACTTTTTCCTGCCGGTATGCCCCGTACCAAAAATTTCACACAAAAAAAAAAAAAAAAAAAAAAAAAAAAAAAAAAAAAAAAATAAAAAAACCCCGCCCCAAATTTTTTTGGTAATGGGGAAAGAAAATCTTCGCTAAAGCTCATTAATTAAAAATTTTTTCAAATCCCCAAAAAAACCCGGGAAAAATTGAATATATTTTTTAGAAAATTTTTGACAAATAACGATTGTCAATTAAACCCCCCCATGCCTAAAATAACATTACGACCCCTGAGAGCAATTGGGGTTTTAAATTAATTATTTTCAACGCGGGCATGTGGGGGTACCTTGTTTCCCGAAAAGGGGTAAATTTGAAATGATTTTCGAAAATTCTTAAAGAAAACAATTTTCAAAATTTAACCCCCCTCAGGGTAAAAAAAACGTTTTTTAGACCGCGGGGAGCAAAGGTTTTAAAAAAATATATTTTCAAACGTCCCAAAAAAACCCGGAAAATTGAATGATTTTCAGAGAATTTCTGACAATAACAATTGTCAATTCAACCCCCCTTTTGAAAATTCCCCTTTTCAAACCCCTGAAAGCAAATGGTTTTAATTTTAAATATGTTTTAAAACGGGGCAGTGCGGTACCCTGTGTTCCCCGAAAACGGGGGTAATTTTGAAAATGATTTTTAGAAATTTTTGACGAATAAAAATTGTCAATTTACTCCCCCTCATCATAAAATAACATTTTTTCCCGACCGCTGAGAGCAAAGGTTGTAAATTAAAAAATATTTTCAAACGTCCAAAAAACCGGGAAAAATTTGAATATGAATTTTTCAGAAAATCTTACAAAAAAACAAATTTTCAATTTATCCCCTCTCATGCTAAAAAACATTTTCCGACCCCTGAGAGCATTTGGTTTTAATTAAAAAAAAAGTTTCCAAAGCGGGCATGTGCGGGACCCTGTGTCCCAAAAAAAGGGAAAATTTGAAAAGAGTTTTAGAAAATTTTGACGCAAAAACAAATTTTGGGGAAAATTTTATCCCCTCTCTGCATAAAAAAACATTTTCAGAAAGCTGGAGCAAAGGTGTAATTAAAATTGTTCAACGGGGGCATGTGCTTCCCTGTGTCCAGAACGGGGTAATTTGAAAAGGATTTTTTTAGAAAATTCTGACAACCCCAAAAATTTTAATTTTCCCCTTCTGCATAAAAAAAACATTTTCAGGGCCGCTGAGAGCAAAGTTTTAATTAAATATATTTTCAAAAGTCCCCAAAAACCCGGAAAAAATTTGAAATGATTTTTAGAAAAAATTTTGGGCAAATAAGAACTGTCAATTCATCCTCTTTCATGCATAAAATACCTTTTCAAAAAGCGAGAGCAATGGTTGGGAATTAAAAAAAATGTTTCAACCGGGGATTGCGGTACCCCGTGTCCAGAGAACGGGGTAATTCGAAACTGATTTTTAAAAATTTTGACAAAAAACAATTGTCAATTCAACCCCCCCTCATGCAAAAATAACAATTTTTTAGGGCCGCTGAGAGCAATGGTTGGGAAATTTAAAAATATTTTTTAAAAGTCCGAAAAACCGGAAAATTCGAATATAATTTTTTAGAAAATTTTGACGAAAAACAATTTTCAATTACCTCTCTCCCTGCATAAAATACCCTTTTTAGACCGCTGAGGCAAGGTTTTAAATTTAAAAAATGGTTTTTAAAAAGGGCCGGGGCGGTTTCCCTTGCCAAAAAGGGTAATTCGAAAAAGATTTTTAGAAAATTTGCAAATAAAAATTGTCAATTCAACCCCTCTCATGCATAAAACTTTTTAGACCGCTGAGAGCAAAAGGGTTTTAATTAAAAAAAAATTTTTTAAAAAATCCCAAAAAAACCGGGAAAATTTTTGAATATGATTTTTGAAAATTCTGACGAAATTAACCCTTTTCAATTTACCTCGTTCATTTTTAAAAAAAAAATTTTTAGACCGCTGAGAGCCAAAGGTTGTAAAAAAAATAATGTTTCAACGCGACTGTGCGGGTACCCGGTCCAAAAACGGGAAAAAATTCGAAAATGATTTTTGAAAAAATCCCGACAATAACAATTTTCAAATTTAACCCCTCTCATGCATAAAATAACCCTTTTCAGACCCCTTAGAGCAATGGTTGGGAAAAAAATTAAAATTTTTTCAAGCCGGGGAGGGGGGGTACCCTGTGTCCAAGAAAAAGGGGTAAATTTGAAACCGGGTTTTTAGAAATTCTGAAAATAACAATTTTCAATTAACCCCTCTCAGCAAAAAAAATGAATTTTCAAACCCCTGAGAGAATGGTTGTGGTTTAAAAAATTATTTTCAAAAAGGGCCAAAAAACCGGAAAATTTGAATATTTATTTTCAGAAGATTCGAAAAAACAATTTTCAAATTTATCCTCTCCGCATAGAAAAAAATTTTAGACCGTGAGAGCAATGGTTGTAATTTAAATATATTTCAAAAAGCGGGCCCTGTGCGGTTTCCCTTTTGGGCCAGAAACCCGGGTAAAATTTGAAAAAAGATTTTTAGAAAATTTGACAAAAACAAATTTTCAATTTTTTAACCCCCCTCAGCATAAAATAAAAATTTTCAGGGCCCCTGAGAGCAATGGTTTTAATTAAATATATTTTCAAAAGTCCGAAAAAAACCCGGGAAAATTTTAAAATTATTTCAGAAAAAATTTTGACGAAAACCAAATTGGGCAATTCATCCCCCCTCTGCATAGAAAAATATTTTGGGGCCCCTGAGAGCCCAAGGTTGTAATTTAAAAATTTTGTTTCAACGCGGGCCCTGTGCGGACCTGGGGTCCAGAAAACGGGATAATCGAAAATGATTTTTTGGGTAATTTCTGAGAAGAACAATTGCATTTTAACCCCTTCATGCTAAATAACATTTTTTAGAACCCCTGAGGCAGGTTTTAATTAAAATAATTTTTTTCAAACGTCCAAAAAAAACCCGGGAAAATTTGAATATGATTTTCGGAAAAATTTTGACAAAAAACAAGGGCAATTAAAAACCCCCCCTGCATAAAAAAACATTTTTAGACCGCTGAGAGCAATGGGGTTTTAATTGAAAATATGTTTTAAAAAGCGGGCAGTCGGTTTTCCCTGTGTCCAGAAACCGGGGTAATTCAAACTGATTTTTTGGAAAAAATTTTGACGAATAACAATTGTCAATTTAAACCCCCCTCATTCCCCTTTAAAAAAACCCTTTTAAAACCGCTGGGGAAATGGTTTTTAATTTAAAAATATTTTCGAAAAGTCCAAAAAAAACCCGGAAAAATTTGAAAAGGGTTTTCAGAAAATTCCCGACAAAAAACAATTGTTTTAAACCTCCCCCATGATTTTAAAACATTTTTAACCGCCCGAGGAGCAATGGTTGTAATTGAATATATATGTTTCAACGCGGGCATGGCGGTAACCCCGGGGGCCCGAAAAAAGGGGGTAATTCGAAATGATTTTTAGAAAATTTGGGCAAATAACCCAAATTTTCAATTCAAACCCCCCTCATGCCTAAAATGACCTTTTTCCGCCCTGCGAGCAATGGTTGGAATTTAAAAAAATTTTTTCCAAAAGTTCCAAAAAACCGGAAAATTCGAAAAATGATCTTTAAAAAATTTACCAAAAAACAAATTTTCAATTCATCCCCCCCCTCCTGCATAAAAAACATTTGGGGGACCTTTTAGAGGCCCAAAAAGGTTGGAATTAAAAATAAGGTTTTAACGCGGGGGAGTGCGGTCCCTTTTCCCGAAAACGGGTAAATTTGCAACTGATTTTTTAAAAATTTTGACGAATAACAATTGTCCAATTCAACCCCCCTCAGCATAAAAAAACATTTCCCACCGCTGAGACAATGGTTGTAATTTAAAAAATTTTCAAAAGTCCAAAAAAAAACCCGGAAAAAAGCCAATAGATTTGTGAAAAATTTTGACAATCAATTTTTCCAAATTTACCCCTTCCTGCATAGAATAAATTTTAGACCGCTGAGGCAATGGTTTTAATTAAATATATTTTCAAAAAATCCAAAAAAAACCGGGGAAATCGAATATATTTTTTGGAAAAAATTTTGACCAAATTAAAACCCCTTGTCAATTTAAAACCCCCCCCATGATTAAATAAAATTTTCCCGGGCCGATGAGAGCAAAAGGTTGTAATGGAATATAAAGTTTCAGCGGGCCCTGGCGGTACCCCCGGGGCCCGGGGAAAGGGATAATTCCCAAAAATGATTTTAGGAAAAAACTGACAAAAACAATTGTCAATTCCCAACCCCCCTCATGCTAAAAAACGTTTTTAGACCGCGAGAGCAAGGTTTGAAATTTTTAAAAATTTTCGAACTCAAAAAAAACCGGGAAAACGAATAAGATTTTTAGAAAAAATTTTGACCAAATCCCCAAATTTTCAATTCAACCCCCTTTATGCATAAAAACCCTTTTCAGACCGCTGGAGCCAAAGGGTTTTAATTAAATTAAATTTTGAAGTCCAAAAAAACCCGGAAAAAATTTGAAATTATTTTCAGAAAAATTTTTACAAAAAAACAAAATTTTCAATTTTAAACCCCCCTCATGCATAAATCACATTTTTTGACCGCAGAAGCAATGGTTTTAAATTTAATATTATGTTTCAAAACCGGGGTTTCCGGGGACCCTGGGCCCCCGAAAAGGGAAAAATTCGAAAAAGATTTTTAGAAAAAAATTTTTGACAAATAAACCCAAATTTTTAAACAACCCCCTCAGCAAAAATGACATTTTCTGACCGCTGCGGGGCAAGGTTGTAATTAAATATTTTTCAAAAGTCCAAAAAAAAACCGGGGAAAAATTTGAATTTTGGGTCTTTGAAAAAAACCCGACAAATTTAAAAATTGTTTAATTCATCCCCCCATGTTTTTTAAAATAACCTTTTTAGGGCCCCTGAGGCAAGGGGTTTTAATAAAAATTTTTCCAAAAGTTCCCAAAACCGGAAAATTCGAATATCAGAAAATTCTGCAATAAATTGTCGATTCATCCCTCTCTAATGGATAACCTTTTTTGACCGCGAGCAATGGTTGAATAAATAATGTTTCACGCGGGCATGTGCGTACCCTGTGTCCGTAAACGGATATTCGAAACGATTTTCAGATATTCTGACGATACATTGTCATTCAACCCCTCTCGCTAAAAAACATTTCAGACGCTGAGAGCATGGTGTGATAAATATTTTCAAACGTCCAAAAACCGGAAATCGAATATGATTTCAGAAAATTCTGACAAATAACAATGTAATTCACCCCTCTCTGCAAAAAACATTTCAGACCGCTGAGAGCAATGGTGTAATTAAATATATTTCAACGTCCAAAAACCGGGAAATTCGATATTTTCAGAAAATCTACAAATAACATGTCAATTAACCCCCTCAGCAAAATAACATTTTCAGACCGCTGAGAGCAAGGTTGTGATTGAATATATGTTTCAACGCGGCATGTGCGGTACCCTGGTCCAGAACGGGAGTTCGAAACTGATTTCAGAAATTCTGACGAATACAATTGTCATTCACCCTCTCATGCATAAATAAGTTTCAGACCGCTGAGAGCATGGTTGATTAATATATTCAACGTCCAAAAAACGAAAATTCGAATATGATTTCAGAAAATTCTGACAATAACATTGTCAATTCACCCCTCATGCATAATAACATTCGACCGCGAGACATGGTGTAATGAATATTATGTTTCAACGCGGCATGTGCGGTACCCTGTGTCCAGAAACGGATAATTCGAAACTGATTTTCAGAAAATTCTGACGATAACAATTGTCATCCAACCCTCTCATGCATGAATAACATTTTCTACCGTGCGAGCAATGGTTGTAATTAATATTTTCAACGTCCAAAAAACCGGAAATTCGAAATGATTTCAGAAAATCTGACAAATAACATTGTCAATTCACCCCCTCATGCATAAAATAACATTTTCAGACCGCTGAGAGCAATGGTTGTAATTAAATATATTTTCAACGCGGGCATGTGCGGTACCTGTGTCCAGAGAACAGGATAATTCGAAACTGATTTCAGAAAATTCTGACAAATAACAATTGTCAATTCAACCCCTCCATGCATAAAATAACATTTTCAGACCGCTTAGAGCAATGGTTGTAATTAAATATATTTTCAAACGTCCAGAAAACCGGGAAATTCGAATATGATTTTCAACCCCTCTCATGCATAAAATAACATTTTCAGACCGCTGAGAGCAATGGTTGTAATTAAATATATGTTTCAACGCGGGCATGTGCGGTACCCCTGTGTCCAGAAAACGGGAAAATTCGCAACTGATTTTCGGGAAATTCTGACAAATAACAATTGTCAATTGAACCCCTCTCATGCATAAAATAACATTTTCAGACCGCTGAGAGCAATGGTTGTAATTAAATATATTTTCAAACGTCCAAAAAAACCGGAAATTCGAATATTGATTTTCAGAAGAATCTGACAAATAACAATTGTCAATTCATCCTCTCTCATGCATAAAAATGACATTTTCAGACCGCTGAGAGCAATGGTAGTAATTAAATATATGTTCCAACGCGGGCATGTGGCGGTACCCTGTGTCCAGAAAACGGGATAATTCGCAACTGATTTTCAGAAAATTCTGACAAATACAATTGTCAATTCACCCCTCTCATGCATGAAATGACATTTTCAGACCGCTGAGAGAAATGTTTTAATTAAGATATTTTCAAACGTCCAAAAAACCGGAAAATTCGAATATGAGTTTCAGAAAATTCTGACAAATAACACATTGTCAATTCATCCCCTCTCATGCATGAAAGAATATTTTCAGACCGCTGAGAGCAATGGTTGTAATTAATATATGTTCAACGCGGGCATGTGCGGTACCCTGTAGTCCAGAAACGGGATAATTCGCAACTGATTTTCAGAAAATTCTGACAAATAACAATTGTCAATTCAACCCCTCTCATGCATAAAATACATTTTCAGACCGCTGAGAGCAATGGTTGTAATTAAATATATTTCAAACGTCCAAAAAACCGAAAATTCGAATATAATTTTCAGAAAATTCTGACAAATAACAATTGGTCAATTCATCCCCTCTCATGCATAAAATAACATTTTCAGACCGCTGAGAGCAATGGTAGTAATTAATATATGTTTCAACGCGGGCATGTGCGGTACCCTGTGTCCAGAAAACGGGATAATTCGAAACTGATTTCAGAAGAATTC
This sequence comes from Brachyptera putata, assembly GCA_907164805.1. Taxonomy (NCBI): domain Eukaryota; kingdom Metazoa; phylum Arthropoda; class Insecta; order Plecoptera; family Taeniopterygidae; genus Brachyptera; species Brachyptera putata. The sequence goes on from OU015475.1 coordinate 342,438, forward strand.
TGACAATAACAATTGTCAATGCAACCCCTCTCATGCATAAAATAACATTTTCAGACCGCTGAGAGCAATGGTTGTAATTAAATAAAATTCGAATATGATTTTCAGAAAATTCTGACAAATAACAATTGTCAATTCATCCCCTCTCATGCATAAAATAACATTTTCAGACCGCTGAGAGCAATGGTTGTAATTAAATATATGTTTCAACGCGGGCATGTGCGGTACCCTGTGTCCAGAAAACGGGATAATTCGCAACTGATTTTCAGAAAATTCTGACAAATAACAATTGTCAATTCAACCCCTCTCATGCATAAAATAACATTTTCAGACCGCTGAGAGCAATGGTTGTAATTAAATATATTTTCAAACGTCCAAAAAACCGGAAAATTCGAATATGATTTCAGAAAATTCTGACAAATAACAATTGTCAATTCATCCCCTCTCATGCATAAAATTAAATTTTCAGACCGCTGAGAGCAATGGTTGTAATTAAATATATGTTTCAACGCGGGCATGTGCGGTACCCTGTGTCCAGAAAACGGGATAATTCGAAACTGATTTTCAGAAATTCTGACAATAACAATTGTCAATTCATCCCCTCTCATGCATAAAATGACATTTTCTTCGCCCGCTGCGAGCAATGGTTGTAATTAAATATTTTCAAACGTCCAAAAAACCGGGAAAATTCGAATTGATCTTCAGAAAATCTGACAAAAAACAATTGTAAATTCATCCCCACTCATGCATAAAATAACTTTTTCAGACCGCAGACCCAATGTTGTAATAAATTAGTTTCAAACGTCCAAAAAACGGAAAATTCGAATATGATTTCCAAAAAATTTCTGACGAATAAAAATTTTTCAATTCATCCTCTCTCATGCATAAATAACATTTTCGACCGCTGAGAGCAATGGTTGTAATTAAATATATGTTTCAACGCGACAGTCAAAACCCTGTCCAAAACGGATAATTCGATGATTTCAGAAAATCTGACAATAACAATTGTCATTCAACCCCTTCATGCATAAATAACATTTTCAGACCGCTGAGAGCAGGGTTGTAATTAAATATGTTTCAACGCGGCATTGCGGTACCCTGTGTCCAGAAAACGGGATAATTCGAACTGATTTTCAAAATTCTGACAAATAACATTGTCAATTCAACCCCTCTTATGCATAAAATAACATTTTCAGACCGCTGAGAGCAATGGTTGTAATTAAATATATTTTCAAACGTCCAAAAAACCGGAAAATTCGAATATGATTTTCAGAAAAATCTGACAATAACAATTGTCAATTCATCCCCTCTCATGCATAAATAAAATTTTCAGACCGCTGAGAGCAATGGTTGTAATTAAATATATGTTTCAACCGGGCATGGCGTACCCTGTGTCCAGAAAACGGGATAATTCGAAACTGATTTTCAGAAAATTCTGACAGATAACAATTGTCAATTCAACCCCTCTCATGCATAAAATACATTTTCAAAACCGCTGAGAAGAAATGGTTGTAATTAAATATAGTTCAAACGTCCAAAAAAACCGGAAATTCGAATATGATGTTCAGGAATTCTGACAAATAACAATTGTCAATTCATCCCCTCTCATGCATAAGAAAAATATTTTCAGGAACCGCTGAGAGTCAATGGTTGTAATTAATATATGTTTCAACGCGGGCATGTGCGGTATCCTGTGTCCAGAAAACGGGATAATTCGAAACTGATTTTCAGAAATTCGACAATAACAATTGTCGATTCATCCCCTCTCATAATTAAATACCTTTTTAGACCGCTGAGAGCAATGGTTAGTAATTAAATATATGTTTCACAACGCGGGCATGTGCGGTACCTGTGTCCAGTAAACGGGATAATTCGAAACTGATTTCAGAATATTCTGACAAATAACAATTGTCCAAGTCAACCCCTCTCATGCATAAAGATAACATTTCAGACCGCTGATAGCAATGGTTGTGATTAAATATATTTTCAAACGTCCAAAAACCGGAAAATTCGAATATGATTTTCAGACAAATTCTGACAAATAACACTTGTCAATTCACCCCTCTCATGTCTAAAATACATTTTCGACCGCTGCGAGCAATGGTTGTAATTAATATATTTTCAAACGTCCAAAAACCGGAAATTCGAATATGATTTTCAGAAAAATCTGACAAATAACAATTGTAAATTCATCCCCCCTCATGCATAATAACATTTTCAGACCGCTGAGAGCAATGGTTTGTAATTAATATATTTTCAACGCGGCATGTGCGTACCCTGTGTCCAAAAACGGATATTCGAAACTGATTTTCAGAAAATTCTGACGAATAAAAATTGTCAATTCAACCCCTCTCATGCATAAAAGAACGTTTTCAGACCGCTGAGAGCAATGGTTTAATTAAATATATTTTCAACGTCCAAAAACCCGGAAAATTCGAATGATTTTCAGAAATTCTGACAAATAACAATTGTCAATTCAACCCCCCTCATCCCATAATAACATTTTCAGACCGCAGAGAGCAATGGTTGTAATTGAAATATTGTTTCAACGCGGGCATGTGCGGTACCCTGTGTCCAAAAACGGGATAATTCGAAACTGATTTTCAGAAAAATTCTGACGAATAACAATTGTCAATTCCAACCCCTCTATGCATGAAATAACATTTTCAGACCGCTGCGAGCAATGGTTGTAATTAAATATATTTCAAACGTCAAAAAACCGGAAAATTCGAATATGATCTTCAGAAAAATCTGACAAATAACAATTGTCAATTCATTCCCCACTCATGCATGAAATAACATTTATAGACCGCTGAGAGCAATGGTTGTAATTAAATATATGTTTCAACGCGGGCATGTGCGGTACCCTGTGTCCAGAGAACAGGATAATTTCGAAACTGATTTTCAGAAAATTCTGACAGATAACAATTGGTCAATTCAACCCCTCTCATGCATAAAATAACATTTTCAGACCGCTGAGAACAATGGTTGTAATTAAATATATTTTCAAACGTCCGAAAAACCGGAACATTCGAATATGATTTTCAGAAAATTCTGACAAATAACAATTGTCAATTCATCCCCTCTCATGCATAAAATAACATTTTCAGAGACCGCTGAGAGCAATGGTTGTAATTAAATATATGTTTCAACGCGAGCATGTGCGATACCCTGTGTCCAGAAAACGGGATAATTCGAAACTGATTTTCAGAAAAGTCTGAGCAATAACAATTGTCAATTCAACCCCTCTCATGCATAAAATAACATTTTCAGACCGCTGAGAGCAATGGTTGGTAATTTAAATATAATGTTTCACGCGGGCATGTGCGGTACCCTGTGTCCAGAAAAACGGGATAATTCGAAACTGATTTTCAGAAAATTCTGACAAATAACATTGTCAATTCACCCCTCTCATGCATAAAATGACATTTTCAGACCGCTGAGAACCGATGGTTGTATTAAAATATATTTTTCAAACGTCCAAAAAACCGGAAAAATTCGAATATGATTTTCAGAAGAATTCTGACAAATAACAATTGTCAATTCATCCTCTCATGCATAAAAAATATTTTCAGACCGCTGAGAAGCAATGGTTGTAATTAAATATATGTTCCAACGCGGGCAGATGTGCGGTACCCTGTGTCCAGAGAACGGGATAATTCGAAACTGATTTTCAGAAAATTCTGACAAATAACATTGTACAATTCAACCCCTCTCATGCTAAAAATAACATTTTCAGACCGCTGAGAGCAATGTTGTATTAAATATATTTTCAAACGTCCGAAAAACCGGAAATTTCGAATATGATTTTCAGAAAAATTCTGTCGAATAACAATTGTTCAATTCATCCCCCTCTCATGCATAGAAAATATTTTCGGACCGCTGAGAGCAATGGTTGTAATTAATATATGTTTCAACGCGGGCATGTGCGGTACCCTGTGTCCAGAAAACGGGATAATTCGAAACTGATTTTCAGAAATTCTGACGAAGAACATTGTCAATTCAACCTCTCTCATGCATAAAATAACTTTTCAGACCGCTGAGAGCAATGGTTGTAATTAAATATATTTCAAACGTCCAAAAAACCGGGAATTCGAATATGATTTTCAGAAAATTCTGACAAATAAACATTGTCAATTACACCCCCCTCATGCATAAATAACATTTTCAGACCGCTGAGAGCAATGGTTGTAATTGAATATATGTTTCAACGCGGGCATTGCGGGTACCCTGTGTCCAGAAAACGGATAATTCGAAACTGATTTTCAGAAATTCTGACGAATAACAATTGTCATTCAACCCCTCTCATGCATAAATACCGTTTTCAGACCGCTGAGGCAAGTGGTTGTAATTAAATATATTTTCAAAACGTCAAAAAAACCGGAAAATTCGAATATAATTTTCAGAAATTCTGACAAATAACAATTGTCAATTCAACCTCCTCATGCATAATATACATTTTCAGACCGCAGAGAGCAATGGTTGTAATTGAATATATGTTTCAACGCGGGCATGTGCGGTACCCGTGTCCAGAAAACGGGATAATTCGAAACTGATTTTCAGAAAATTCTGACAAATAACAATTGTCAATTCAACCCCTCTCATGCATAAAATGACATTTTCCTGACCGCTGCGAGCAATGGTTTTATTAAATATATTTTCAAACGTCCAAAAAACCGGAAAATTCGAATATGATCTTCAGAAAATCTGACAATAACAATTGTCATTCATCCCCACTCATGCATAAAATAACATTTTCAGACCGCTGAGAGCAATGGTTGTATTAATATATTTTCAACCGTCCACAAAACCGGAAAATTCGAATATGATTTTCAAAAAATTTCCCTGACGAATAAAAATTTGGGTAAATTCATCCTCTCTCATGCTAAAATAACATTTTCAGACCGCTGAGAGCAATGGTTTTAATTAAATATATGTTTCAACGCGAGCTGTGCGATCCCTTGTCCAAAACGGGAAATTCGAAACTGATTTTCAGAAAATTCTGAGCAATAACATTGTCAATTCACCCCTCTCATGCATAAATAAATTTTCAGACCGCTGAGAGCAATGGTTGTAATTAAATATATGTTTCAACGCGGGCATGTGCGGTACCCTGTGTCCAGAAAACGGGATAATTCGAAACTGATTTTCGAAATTCTGACAAAAAATTGTAAATTCAACCCCTCTCATGCTAAAATACATTTCAACCGCTGAGCCCGATGGTTTGATTAATATATTTTCAAACGTCCAAAAACCCGGGGAAAATTCGAATATGATTTTCAAAGATTCTGACAAATAACATTGTCAATTACCCTCTCTCATGCAAAAATACCATTTTCAGAACCGCTGGAGAAATGGTTGAAAATTAAATATATGTTTCAACGCGGGCATGTGCGGTACCTGTGTCCAAGAACAGGATAATTCGAAACTGATTTTCAGAAAATTCTGACAATAACAATTGTCAATTCATCCTCTCTCATGCATAGAAAATATTTTCAACCGCTGAGAGAAATGGTTGTAATTAAATATATTTTCAAGCGGCATGTGCGTACCCTGTTCCAAGAACGGGATAATTCGAAACTGATTTTCAGATAATTCTGACGAAGAAAAATTGTCAATTCAACCCCTCCATGCATAAAATAACATTTTCAGACCGCTGAGAGCAATGGTTGTAATTAAATATATTTTCAAACGTCCGAAAAACCGGAAAATTCGAATATGATTTTCAGAAAATTCTGACGAATAACAATTGTCAATTCATCCCCTCTATGCATAAATAACATTTCAGACCGCTGAGAGCATGGTTGTAATTAAATATGTTCAACGCGGGCAATGTGCGGTACCCTGTGTCCAGAGAACGGATAATTCGAAACTGATTTTCAGAAAATTCTGACAAATAACAATTGTCAATTCAACCCCTCTCATGGATAGAATGACATTTTTAAACCGCTGAGAGCAATGGTTGTAATTAAATATATTTTCAAACGTCCAGAAAACCGGAAAATTCGAATATGATTTTCAGAAAATTCTGACAAATAACAATTGTCAATGCAACCCCTCTCATGCATAAAATAACATTTTCAGACCGCTGGAGAGCATGGTTGTAATTAAATATATGTTTCAACGCGGCATGTGCGGTACCCTGTGTCCAGAAAACGGGATAATTCGAAACTGATTTTCAGAAAATTCTGAGCAATAACAATTGTCAATTCAACCCCCTCTCTGCATAAATACTTTTCAGACCGTGAAGCATGGTTGAAATTGAAAATATATGTTTCAACGCGGGCATGTGCGGTACCCTGTGTCCAGAAAACGGGATAATTCGAAACTGATTTTCAGAAAATTCTGACAAATAACAATTGTCAATTCAACCCCTCTCATGCATAAAATGACATTTTCAGACCGCTGAGACCGATGGTTGTAATTAAATATATTTTCAAACGTCCAAAAAACCGGAAAATTCGAATATAAATTTTCAGAAGATTCTGACAAATAACCATTGTCAATTCATCCTCTCTCATGCATAGAAAAATATTTTCAGACCGCTGAGAGCAATGGTTGTAATTAATAATGTTTCAACGCGGGCATGTGCGGTACCCTGTGTCCAAGAAGGGGATATTCGAACTGATTTCAGAAATTCTGACAAAAACCCAATTGTCAATTAAACCCCCTCTCATGCATAAATAACTTTTTCAGACCGCTGAGACAAGGGTTTTGTAATTAAATATATTTTCAACGTCCGAAAACCGAAAATTCGAATATGATTTTCAGAAAATTCTGACGAATAACAATTGTCAATTCTCCCCTCTCATGCAAGAAAATATTTTGGGACCGCGGGAAAAGCAAGGGTTTTGAAATTAATATTGTTTCAACGCGGGCTGTGCGGTACCCTGGTCCAAAAAACCCGGATAATTCGAAACTGATTTTCAGATAATTCTGACGAAAACATTGTAAATTCAACCCCTCTCATGCAAAAAATAACATTTTCGACCGCTGAGAGAAATGGTTTGAAATTTAAAATAATTTTCAAACGTCCAAAAACCGGGGAAAATTCGAAAAATGATTTTCAGAAAATTCTGACAAATAACCATTGTCAATTAAACCCCCCTCATGCATAAAATAACATTTTCAGACCGCTGAGAGCAATGGTTGTAATGGAATATATTTTTTAAACGCGGGCATGTCGGTACCCTGTGTCCAGAAAACGGGAAATTCGAAACTGATTTTAGGAAAATTCTGACGAATAACAATTGTCAATTCAACCCCTCTCATGCTAAAAACCGTTTTCAGACCGCTGAGAGCAATGGTTGTATTAAATAATTTTCGAACGTCCAAAAAACCGGAAAATTCGAATATGATTTCAAAAATTCTGAAAAATAAAAATTGTCAATTCAACCTCCCTCATGCATAATATACTTTTCAGACCGCAGAGAGCAATGGTTGTAATTGAATATATATGTTTCACCGCGGGCATGTGCGGTACCCTGGGTCCAAAAACGGGATAATTCGAAACTGATTTTCAGAAAATTCTGACAAATAACAATTGTCAATTAAACCCCTCTCATGCATAAATGACATTTTTCTGACCGCTGCGAGCAATGGTTGTAATTAAATATATTTTTCAAACGTCCAAAAACCGAAATTCGAATATGATCTTCAAAAAAATCTGACAAATAAAAATTGTAAATTCATCCCCACTCATCCCTAATACATTTTCAGACCGCTGAAGCAATGGTTGTAATTAAATATATGTTTCAACGCGGCATTGCGGTACCCTTTGTCCAAAAACGGGATATTCGCAACTGATTTTCAGAAAATTCTGACGATAACAATTGTCATTCAACCCCTCTCTGCTAAAATAACTTTTCCCAGACCGCTGAGGGGAAATGGTTTGTAATTAAATAATTTTCAAACGTCCAAAAAAACCGGAAAATGCGAATATGATTTGTAGAAAATTCTGACAAATAACAATTGTCAATTCAACCCCTCTCATGCATAAATAACATTTTCAGACCGCTGAAGCAAGGGTTTTGTAATTAATATATTTTCAAACGTCCAAAAACCCGGGGAAAATTCGAATATGATTTCAAAAAATTCTGACAAATAACAATTGTCAATTAACCCCCCTCATGCATAAAATAACATTTTCAGACCGCTGAGAGCAAGGGTTGTAATGGAATATATGTTTCAACGCGGCATGTGCGTTACCCTGTTCCAGAAAACGGGATAATTCGAAACTGATTTTAGGAAAATTCTGACGAATACAATTGCATTCAACCCCTCTCAGCAAAAAAATCTTTTTTTCAGACCGCTGAGAGCTGGTTTTGATTAAAAATTTTTTTCGAACGCCCAAAAAAACCAAAAATTCGAATATGATTTTTTCAAAAATTCGACAAATAAAAATTGTCTTCAACCCCCCCTCATCAAAAAACCTTTTTTCGACCGGGAAGCGGTTGTAATTAAATTTTTTTCGAACGCCCAAAAAAACCGGAAAAATTCGAAATTTTTCCCAAAAATTTCTGAAATAAATTGCAATTCAACCCCCTCATGCATTTACTTTTCAGACCGCAGAGAGCAAGGGTTGTAATTGAATTATTTTTTTCCAACGGGGGGCATGTGCGGTACCCGGGCCAAAACGGGATATTAAAACTGATTTTCAAAAATTCGACAAATAAAAAATTTGTCAATTCAACCCCCCATGCATAAAAGACTTTTTGCCGCTGCGAAAGGGTTGAAATTAAATTATTTTCAAACCCAAAAAAACCGGGAAAAATTCAAATTTAATCCAGAAAAATCTACAAAAAACAATTGCTTTTCACCCCCACTCATGCTAAAAAAATTTTTTCAGACCGCTGAGAGCATGGTTGTAATTAAATTTTTCAAACGCCCAAAAAAACCCGGGAAAATTCGAATTTTTCAGGAATTCTGACAAATAAAAATGTCATTCAACCCCCCTCTGCATAAAAAAATTTTTTCAACCGCGGGGACATGCTTGTAATTAAATATATGTTTCCGCGGGCATGTCGGTCCCCGTGTCCAAAAACGGAAAATTTCCCGAAACGATTTTCGAATTCTGAAAATAACAATTGAAATTAAACCCTCTCATGCATGAAAACATTTTTCAGACCGCGAACAATGTTTAAATTGAATATATTTTTCAACGCGGCAGTGAGTCCCGTGCCGAAAGGGGTAATTCGAACCCGTTTTTAAAAAAATTCTACAAATAACAATTGTAAATTCATCCCCTCTTCTAAAAAAACATTTTCAGCCCGCTGAGAGCATGGGAAATTTAAATATATTTCAAACGTCCAAAAACCGGAAAATTCAATATGTTGCAAAAAATCTACAATAACAAGTTATCATCCCCTCTCATGCTAAAATAAATTTTCAGACCGCTGAGAGAAATGTTGAAATTTAAAATAGTTTCAACGCGGGCATGAGCGTACCTGTGTCCAAAACGGGATATTCAAAACTATTTTCAAAAATTCTGACAAAACAATTGTCAATTAAAAACCCCCTCTCACTAAAAAACTTTTTCAACCCGTGAAAACAATGGTTGTAAAAATATAGTTAAAAACGTCCAAAAACCGGGAAATTCGAATATTTTTTCAGAAACTGCAAATAACAATTGAAATTCACCCCCCGCAAAAAAATTTTGGGCCCGGAGAGCTGGGAAATTAAATAATGTTTCAACGCGGGCATGTGCGGACCCTGTTCAAAAAGGGGGAATTCAACTGTTTTCAAAAATCTGAAAAATAAAAATTGTCGATTCATCCCCCATAAGGGAATAACCTTTTTTAGCCCGTGAAGAAAGGGTTTGTTTAAATAATGTTTCAACGCGGGCTGTGCGGTCCCCTGGTCCATAACGGGTATTCAAACTGTTTTTCGAAAATTCTGACAAATAACAATTGTCAATTAAACCCCTCTCTGAAAAATAACTTTCCCGACCGGGCTGGAGCAGGGTTGTGATTAAATTATTTCAACGCCCCAAAAACCCGGGAAAATTCGAATATTTTTTCAAAAAATTTCGAAAAATAACATTTCATTAACCCCTCTCATCTAAAATAACTTTTCAGCCCGCTGGAGCAATGTTGAAATTAAAATAATTTTAAAAACGCCCAAAAAAAACCGGGAAACGAATAGATTTAGAAAATTCTGAAAAATAAAAATTGTAAATTAAAAACCCCCCTCACATAAAATAACATTTTCAGACCGCTGAGAGCAGGGTTGTGATTGAATATTTTAAAACGGGGGGCATGGGGTACCCTTTTCCAAAAAGGGGATGATTCAAACTGTTTTTCAGAAATTTGAGAATAAAAATTGTCATTCACCCCCCTGCATAAAAAAAACCTTTTTTTCAGCCGCTGAGAGCAATGGTTTTTTAAATTAAAAATATATTTTCGAACGTCCAAAAAAACCGAAATTCAATTATTTCAAAATTCTGACAATACCATTGCAATTAAACCCCCCTCCAAAATATCTTTTTCAGACCGCAAAGAGCAAGGTTGAAATTTAAATATATATTTTCAACGCGGCATTCGGAAACCCTGTGTCCAGAAAAGGGGATTCAAAACTGATTTTCAGAAAATTCGACAATAACATTGTAAACCAAACCCCCTTCATCATAAAATAACTTTTCTGACCGTGCGAAAAGGTTTTAAATTTAAAAATATTTTTTCAAACGCCCAAAAAACCCGGGAAAATTTTCAATATATCTTCAAAAATCGAAAAATAAAAATTTTCCCAATCACCCCCCTCAGCTAAAATAACTTTCAGACCGTGAGGCAAGGTTGAATTAAAATTTTTTCAACCGGGGGCATGGGGGGGGCCCCTTGTCCGAAAAAAAATTTCGAAACTGTTTTTCAGAAAATTCTGACAAATAAAAATTGAAAATTAAACCCCTCCCATGCTAAAAAAAAATTTTCAACCGCGAGAGAAATGGTTTAATTAAATTTTTTCAACGCCAAAAAACCGGAAAATTCAATTGATTTTCAAAAATTCTACGAAAAACTTGAAATTTTCCCCTCTCTCATGCTAAAAAAACATTTTCGCCCGCTGAAGAGGGGTTGTAATTAAATATAGTTTCCAAACGCGAGCATTTGCATACCCTGTTCCAAAAAGGGGATAATTCGAAACTGTTTTTCAGAAAATCGAGCAATACAATTGCTTCCCCCCCCCCTCTAAAAGGCAAAAAATAACATTTTCAACCGCTGAAGCAGGTTGAAATTAAATAATGTTTCAACGCGGGCATGTGCGGTCCCCCTGTTCAAAAACGGGAAAATCGAACTGATTTTCAGAAATTCGACAAAAAAAATTTAAATTTTAAACCCCCTCTGCAAAAATACATTTTCAGACCGCGGGAACAATGGTTGAAATTTAAAATTAATTTTCAAACGCCAAAAAACCCGGAAAATTTTCAATATTTTTTTCAAAAATTCTTTAAATAAAAATTGTCATTCACCCCCCTCTCGCATAAAAAAATATTTTGGGGACCGCTGAGAGCAATGGTTTTTTATTAAATATATGTTTAAAACGCGGGCATTTGGGTACCCGTGTCCAAAACGGATAATTCGAAACTGATTTTCGAAAATTCACGAAAAACAATTGTAATTAAACCTCTCCATGCAAAAAATACTTTGCCCGCTGAGAGCAGGGTTTTGAATTAAAAATTTTAAAAACGCCCCAAAAAACCCGGGAAAATTTCGAATATGTTTTTTTCAAAAAATTCGACAAAAAACAATTGTCATTAACCCCCCCAGCATAAAAAAACTTTTTCAACCGCGAGAGAAATGGTTTAATTAATATATTTTTTCACGGGGGCATGGCGGTACCCGTGCCAAAAAAGGGGAAAATTCAAAACGTTTCAGGAAAACTACGAAAAAAATTTGTATTCAACCCCTCTCATGCAAAAAATCCCTTTTCAGCCCGCGGGAAGAAATGGTTGAAATTAAATATATTTTCGAACGCCCAAAAAAAACCGGAAATTCAATAAATTTTCAAAAAATTCTGACAAATAACAATTTAAATTCAACCTCCCTCACTAAAACTTTTCAACCGCGAGAGAAATGGTTGAAATTGATATATATTTTTAAAACGCGGCATGTGGGGTACCCGGGGCCCAGAAACGGGAAATTTCGAAACTGATTTTCAGAAAATTCTGACAAAACAATTGTAAATTAAACCCCTCTCATGCTAAAAGAATTTTCTAAACCGCTGCGAGAAAGGGTTTAAATTAATATATTTTCAAACCCCAAAAAAACCGGAAAATTCAATATGATCTTCAAAAAAATCTGACAAATAAAATTGTCAATTTCCCCACCATGATAAAATACTTTTCGACCGCTGAAAAAGGGTTGAATTAAAAAATTTTTAAAACGTCCAAAAAACCGGAAAAATTCGAATTGTTTTCAAAATTCTCGGAATCAATTGTAAATTCATCCTCTCTCTGCATAAAATAACTTTTTCAGACCGCTGAAGCAAGTTGAAATTTAAAAATGTTCAACGCGAGCTGTGCGTACCCTGTGCCAGAAAACGGGAAATTCGAAACTGATTTTCAAAAAATCTGAGCAATAACAATTGTAAATTAAAACCCCTCTCTCCCAAAATAACTTTTCAGACCGCTGGACAATGGTTTAATTTAATATTTTTTTTCAACGCGGGCTTGCGGTACCCGGTTCCAAAACGGGAAAATTCAAAACTTTTTTCCCGAAATTTTCTGACAAAAAAAATTGTCAATTAAACCCCTTCTGCATAAAATGACATTTTCAGACCGCTGGACCGAGGGTTTTGTGATTAAAATATTTCAACGTCCAAAAACCGGGAAAATTCGAATATGATTTTCAGAGTTTCTGACAATAAAAATTTGGGTCTTTTTCATCCTCCTCTCTGCATAAAAAATTTTTCAGACCGCTGAGAGCAAGGGTTTTGTAATTAAATTGTTTCAACCGGGCTGTGGGTACCCTTGTCCAAAAACGGAAAATTCGAAACTGTTTTTCAGAAAATTCTGAAAAAATAAAAATTGTCAAAAACCCCTCCTGCATAAAAACATTTTCAGACCGCAGACAGGGTTTTGGGTTTAAAATATATTTTCCCCAACGCCAAAAAAACCGGGAAAATTTCGAATATTTTTTTCGAAAATTTGACAATAAAAATTGTCAATTCCCCCTCTCATGAAAAAAAAATATTTTCGGACCGCTAGAGCGGTTTTGTTTTTTAAATAATGTTTAAAACGGGGGCATTGGGGTACCCTGTGCCCAAAAAAGGGGGAAATTTCGAAACTGATTTTCAGATATTCTGAGAAAAAAATTGTCATTAAACCCCTCTCTGCAAAATAACATTTTCAAACCGCGAGAGCAATGGTTGAAATTAAAAATTATTTTAAAACGCCAAAAAACCGGGAAATTCGAATATATTTTAAAAAATTCTGACAATAAAAATGTAAAATTAAACCCCCCCATGATAAAAAAATTTCAGCCCGCTGAAGCAAGGGTTTTAATGGAAAATGTTTTCAACGCGGGCAGGGGGGGGCCCCCTGTTCCAAAACGGGATATTCGAAACTGATTTGGAAAAATTCTGACGAATAAAAATTGTAAATTAAAACCCCTCTATGCATAAAATAACGTTTCAGACCGCGGGAAGCAAGGGTTTTTTGTTAATATTTTTTCGAACGCCCCAAAAAACCGGAAAATTCGAAATGATTTTCAGAAAATTCTGCAAAAACTTGTCACTTCAACCCCCCCCTCATGCAAAAATACATTTTCAGACCGCAGAGAGCAGGGTTGTAATTGAAATATTGTTTAAACGGGGGCATTGCGTCCCCTGGGTCCAAAAACGGGAAAATTTTCGAAACTGATTTTCAAAAAATTCTGACAAAAAAACTTTCTTCACCCTCTCATGCAAAAATGCATTTCTGACCGTGCAGAAAGGGTTGTAATTAAAATTTTTCAAACGCCCCAAAAACCGGAAAAATTCAATATGTCTTCGAAAATCTGACAATAAATTGTCTTCCCCCCTCATCAAAAAATAATTTTTTCAACCGCTGAAGCAAGGTTGAAATTAATTATTTTTCAACCGGGCATGTGCGTACCCGGGTTTCCAAAAAACGGAAATTTTGCAACTATTTTCAGAAAATTCTACAAATAAAAATTGTAATTTAAACCCCCTCATGCATAAAAACATTTCAACCGCTGAAGCAATGGTTGAAATTACATATATTTTCAAACGTCCAAAAAACCGGAAAATGCGAATATGATTTTCAGAAAATTCTGACAAATAACAATTGTCAATTCAACCCCTCTCATGCATAAAATAACATTTTCAGACCGCTGAGAGCAATGGTTGTAATTAAATATATTTTCAAACGTCCAAAAAACCGGAAAATTCGAATATGATTTTCAGAAAATTCTGACAAATAACAATTGTCATTCGTCCCCTCTCATGCATAGAAAAATATTTTCGGACCGCTGAGAACAATGGTTTTAATTAAATATATGTTTCAACGCGGTCATGTGCGGTACCCTGTGTCCAGAAAACGGGATAATTCGAAACTGATTGTTCAGAAAATTCTGACAATAACAATTGTCAATTCAACCCCCCTCAAGCATATAACATTTTCAGACCGCTGAGAGCAATGGCGTAATTGAATATATGTTTCGACGCGGGCATGTGCTGGTACCCTGTGTCCAGAAAACGGATAATTCGAAACTGATTTTCAGGAAATTCTGACGAATAACAATTGTCAATTCAACCCCTCTCATGCATAAATAACATTTTCAGACCGGCTGAGAGCATGGTTGTAATTAAATATATTTTCAAACGTCCAAAAACCGGAAAATTCGAATATGATTTTCAGAAAATTCTGACAAATAACGATTGTAAATTTAAAACCCCCTTATGCATAAAAAACTTTTTCAGACCGCTGAGAGCAATGGTTGTAATTGAATATATGTTTCAACGCGGGCATGTGCGGTACCTTGTGTCCAGAAAACGGATAATTCGAAACTGATTTTCAGAAAATTTTTGACGAATAACAATTGTCAATTTAACCCTCTCATGCATAAAATAACGTTTTCAGACCGCTGAGAGCAATGGTTTGTAATTAATATATTTTCAAACGTCCAAAAACCGGAAAATTCGAATATGATTTTCAGAAAAATTCTGACAATAACAATTGTCATTCAACCCCCTTATGCATAATATAACATTTTCAAACCGCTGAGAGCATGGTTGTAATTGAATATATGTTTCAACGCGGGCATGTGCGGTACCCTGTGTCCAGAAAACGGGATAATTCGAAACTGATTTTCAGAAAATTCTGACGAATAACAATTGTCAATTCAACCCCTCTCATGCATAAAATAACATTTTCAGACCGCTGAGAGCAATGGTTGTAATTAAATATATTTTCAAACGTCCAAAAAACCGGAAAATTCGAATATGATCTTCAGAAAAATCTGACAAATAACAATTGTCAATTCATCCCCTCTCATGCATAAAATAACATTTTCAGACCGCTGAGAACAATGGTTGTAATTAAATATATGTTTCAACGCGGGCATGTGCGGTACCCTGTGTCCAGAAACGGATAATTCGAAACTGATTTTCAGAAATTCTGACAAATAAAATTGTCAATTCATCCCTCCTGCTAAAAAACATTTTCAGACCGCGAGAGCAATGTTTTAAAT
>OU015475.1:358840-481591 GCA_907164805.1 Brachyptera putata
TTTGTTTTTTTAAAGCGGGCATGTCGGTACCCTGTGTCCAAAACGGGGTAATTTGAAACTGTTTTCAGAAATTCTGACAATAACCATTGAGAATTCATCCCCTCCCATGCATAAAATAACATTTTCAGACCGCTGAGAGCATGGTTGTAATTAATATTTTTTTCAACGCGGGCATGTGCGGTACCCTGTGTCCAGAAAACGGGATAATTGAAACTGATTTTCAGAAAATTCTGACGAATAACAATTGAGAATTCATCCTCTCTCATGCATAAAATACCATTTTCAGACCGCTGAGAGCAATGGTTGTAATTAAATATATTTTCAACGCGGGCATGTGCGGTACCCTGTGTCCAGAAAACAGGACTATTCAAAACTGATTTTCAGGATTATTCAAAACTGATTTTCAGGAAATTCTGACAAATAACAATTGTCAATTCAACCCCCTCTCATGCATAAAATAACATTTTTAGACCGCTGAAACAATGGTTGTAATTAAATATATTTTCAAACGTCCAAAAAACCGGAAATTCGAATATGATTTTCAGAAAATTCTGACAAATAACAATTGTCAATTCATCCCCTCTCATGCATAGAAAATATTTTCGGACCGCTGAGAGCAATGGTTGTAATTAAATATATGTTTCAACGCGGGCATGTGCGGTACCCTGTGTCCAGAAAACGGGATAATTCGAAACTGATTTTCAGAAAATTCTGACGAATAACAATTGTCAATTCATCCCCTCTCATGCATAAAATAACATTTTCAGACCGCTGAGAGCAATGGTTGTAATTAAATATATTTTCAAACGTCCAAAAAACCGGAAAATTCGAATAAGATTTTCAGAAAATTCTGACAAATAACAATTGTCAATTCAACCCCCCTCAGCATAATATAACATTTTCAGACCGCTGAGAGCAATGGTTTGTAATTGAATATATGTTTTCAACGCGGGCATGTGCGGTACCCTGTGTCCAGAAAACGGGATAATTCGAACTGATTTTCAGGAAATTCTGACGAATAACAATTGTCAATTCACCCCTCTCATGCATGAAATAACATTTTCTGACCGCTGAGAGCAATGGTTGTAATTAAATATATTTTCAAACGGCCAAAAAACCGGAAAATTCGAATATGATCTTCAAAAATCTGACAGATAACAATAGTCATTCATCCCCTCTCATGAATAGAATAACATTTTCAGACCGCTGAGAGCAATGGTTGTAATTAATATATTTTCACGCGGGCATGTGCGGTACCCTGTGTCCAAAAACGGGATAATTCGAAACTGATTTTCAGAAAATTCTGACAAATAACAATTGTCAATTCAACCCCTCTCATGCATAAAATGACATTTTCAGACCGCTGAGAACAATGGTTGTAATTAAATATATTTTCAAACGTCCAAAAACCGGAAATTCGAATATGATTTTCAGAAATTCTGACAAATAACAATTGTCAATTCATCCTCTCTCATGCATAGAAAAATATTTTCAGACCGCTGAGAGCAATGGTTGTAATTAAATATATGTTTCAACGCGGGCATGTGCGGTACCCTGTGTCCAGAAAACGGGATAATTCGAAACTGATTTTCAAAAATTCTGACAATAACAATTGTCAATTCAACCCCTCTCATGCATAAAATGACATTTTCAGACCGCTGAGAGCAATGGTTGTAATTAAATATATTTTCAAACGTCCAAAAAACCGGAAAATTCGAATATGATTTTCAGAAAATTCTGACAAAAAACA
Source organism: Brachyptera putata (assembly GCA_907164805.1). NCBI lineage: Eukaryota > Metazoa > Arthropoda > Insecta > Plecoptera > Taeniopterygidae > Brachyptera > Brachyptera putata. The sequence goes on from OU015475.1 coordinate 360,591, forward strand.
ATTGTCAATTCAACCCCTCTCAGCTAAAAACATTTCAAAAACCGCTGAAAGCAATGATTTTAATTCAAAATTTAAAAATCCGAAAAAACCCGGGAAAATTCGAATAGATTTTCAGAAAAATTTGCAAAAAACAAATTTTCAATTCTCCCCCCTCATGCATAAAATGACTTTTCAAAACCGCTAGAGCATGGTTTTTAATTAAAATTTTTCAAAGCGGGGTGGGCGGTACCCTGTGTCCAAAAAACGAATAAATTTTAAACTGATTTTTAGAAAATTTGACAAATAAAAATTGAGAATTAATCCCCCCCTTTTGAAAGAAATAAAATTTTCAACCGCGAACAATGGTTGTAATTTAAAAATTTTTCAAACTCCAAAAAAACCCGGGAAAAATTTGAATATGAATTTCAGAAAATTCTGACGAATAACAAATTTTCAAATTTATCCCCTCTCTGCATAAAATAACATTTTCAGCCGCGAGACAATGGTTTATTAAAAATTTTTTCAACGCGGGCATGTGCGGTAACCCCTTTTCCCGAAAACGGAATTTTTGGTCTGTTTCAAAATTTTGACAATAACAAATTTTCAATTCCTCCCCTCTCAGCATAAAATAACATTTTCAGACCGCTGAACAATGGTTGTAATTAAATTATTTTTTAACGCGGGCATGTGCGTACCCTGTGGTCCAAAAACGGGGTAATTGAAACTGTTTTCAAAAATTTGACAATAACCATTGAAATTCTCCCCCCCCCATGCAAAATAAAATTTTTAGACCGCTGGGCAAAGGGTTTTTAAATTTTTTTCAAAGGGGCATTTGGGGGTACCCTTGTCCAGAAAAAGGATAATTTTAAAAAGTTTTCAAAATTTTGACGATAAAAATTGAGAATTCATCCCCCCCCCAGCAAAATAACATTTTTGACCCCCGAGGCAATGTTTTTTAATTTAAATATTTTTCAAAAACCGGCATGTGCGGTACCCTGTGTCAAAAACGGGTTTTTCAAAACCTGTTTTCAGATTATTTAAAACTGTTTTCAGAATTTTGAAAATAACAATTGTCAAATTTAACCCCCCCATGCATAAAAAAACATTTTTTTGACCCCTGAGAACATGGGTTTTAATTTAAAAATATTTTCAAACTCCCAAAAAAACCGGAAAATTTGAATAGATTTTTGAAAATTTTGAAAATACCAATTTTCAAATTTACCCCCCTCATGCAAAAAAAATTTTCGGGCCGCTGAAGCAATGGTTGAAATTTAAAAATATGTTTCCCGCGGGTGTGCGTACCCCCGTGTCCAAAGGGTAAATTGAAAATGATTTCAAAAATTCGACGAATAAAAGTCAATTTAAACCCCCCCTCTCATAAAAAAACTTTTTAGACCGCTGAACAAAGGTTGTAATAAATTTTTTTCAAACTCCAAAAAACCGGAAAATTCGAATAGATTTTCCCCGAAAATTCTGACAAATAACAATTGTCAATTCAACCCCCCCCAACATAAATAACATTTTTTACCGCTGAGGCATGGTTGTAATTTAATTATTTTTCAACGGGGCATGTGCGGACCCCGTGTCCCAAAAACGGGATAAAATTTGAAACTGATTTTCCGGGAAATTCTGACGAATAACAATTTCTTCAACCCCCCTCCAGCGAATAACATTTTTTGACCGCTGGAGCATGGTTTTAAATTTAAAAATTTTTCAAACGTCCAAAAACCGGAAATTCGAATTGATCTTTAAAAAAACTGCGATAAAAATAGTCAATTCATCCCTCTCTGAAAAAAAAAAATTTTTTGCCGCTGAACATGGTTGTAATTAAAAATATGTTTCAAAGCGGGCAGTGCGGTCCCCCTTTTCCAAAAGGGATAATCGAAAACTATTTTTAGAAAATTTTGACAAAAAACTTGCAATTCAACCCCTCTCATGCATAAATGACTTTTCAAAACCCCTGAACCCTGGTTTAATTAAATATTTTCAAACGCCAAAAAAACCCAAATTCGAATATATTTTCCGAAATTCTGACAAATAACAATTGCAATTCACCTCTCTCTCATAGAAAAATATTTTCAACCCCTGAGACGGTTTAATTAAATTTGTTTCAAAAGCGGGGTGTGCGGGCCCCCGTTCCCGAAAACGGGATAAATTCGAAAATGATTTTTCAGAAAATTTTGACAAATCAATTGTCTTTCAAACCCCCCCCCATGCCTTAAAAAACATTTTCAGCCGCGGAGCAATGGGTTTTAATTAAAAATTTTCAAAAGCCCAAAAAAAACCCGGAAAATTCAAATGATTTTTTTAGAAATTCTGACAAATACAATTGTAATTCACCCCCCCTGCAAAAAAACATTTTTTCAACCGCTGAAAGCAAAGATTGATTTAAAAAATTTTTAAAAGTCCGAAAAAACCGGAAAATTCGAATATATTTTCAGAAAATTCGACAATAACAATTGTCAATTCTTCCCCTCATGCTAAAGACTTTTTAGACCGCGAAGCAATGGTTTTTAAATTAAAATATTTTCAAAGCGGGCATGTGCGGACCCTGTGTCCAAAAACGAATAATTTGAAACTGATTTTCAGAAAATTTTGACGAAAAAAATTTTCAAATTTAACCCCCCCCATGCAAAAATAAATTTTCAGACCGCTGAGAGCAAAGGGTTTAAGTAAAAATTTTTTTTAAAAGTCCAAAAAAAACCCGGAAATTCGAATATGTTTCGAAAATTCTGCAAAAAATTGTCAATTCAACCCCCCTCAAGCATAATTAAAAATTTTTAGACCCTGAGACAAAGGTTTTTTAAAATTTAAAATATGTTTCCACGCGGCAGTCGGTAAACCCTTTTTCCGAAAACGGGGTAATTCGAAAAATGATTTCAGGGAAAATTTTGACGAAAAACAATTTTTCCTTCAACCCCTCTCATCATAAAAAACATTTTTTTGACCCTGAGAGCATGGTTGTTTAAAAAATTTTTCAAACGTCCAAAAAAAGGAAAATTTTCGAAAATGATCTTCAAAAATCTACAGATAACTACAATTTATCCCCCCTCATGAATAAAAAACATTTTCAACCGCTGGAAACATGGGTTTAATTAAAAAGTTTCAAACCCGGGGTGTCGGTAACCCTGTTCCAAAAAAGGGATAAATTTAAACTGATTTTCAGAAAATTCTGACAAAAAAATTGCAATTCAAACCCCTCTCCCGCATAAAGCATTTTCAAAACCCCTGAAAAAATGGGTTTTAATTAAATTATTTTCAAAAGTCCCAAAAAAACCCGGGAAATTCGAATATATTTTCGAAAAATTTTGACAATACAAATTTTCAAATTTATCCCTCTCTGCATAAAAAATATTTTTAGACCGCAGAGCAAAGGTTTAATTTTAAAAAAAAGTTTTTTAACGCGGGCTGTGCGGGACCCGGTCCAAAAACGGGATAAATTCAAACTGATTTTTGAAATTCTGACAAAAACAAATTTTCATTTCAAACCCCCCTCATGTTAAATAACTTTTCAAACCGCTGAAGCCCTGGTTGTAAATTAAAAATTTTTTCAAACGTCCCAAAAAAGGAAAAAATTTGAATATGATTTTCAAAAATTTTGACAATAACAATTGCAATTTACCCCTCTCATGCATAAAAAAACATTTTTTGCCGCTGAAGCATGATTTTAAATTCAAAAAATTTTCACGTCCGAAACCGAAAATTCGAATATGATTTCGAAATTCTACAAAAACAATTTTTCAATTCATTCCCTCTCTGCAAAAATGACATTTTTCAGACCGCGAGAGCAAGGTTTATTAAATATTTTTCAAACGCGGGTTGCGGTACCCGTTCCCCAAAACGGAAAATTGAAAAGTTTTCAGAAAATTCTCAAAAAACAAATTTAAATTATCCCTCTCATGATAAAACTTTTCAACCCGGAGCAAAGGTTTAAATTTAAAAAAAATTTTTTAAACGCCCCAAAAAACCGGAAAATTCGAAAGATTTTCAGAAAATTCTGACATACAAATTTTCAATTCATCCCCTCTCAGCAAAAATAAAATTTTTTAGACCGCTGAGAGCATGGTTGTAAATTAAAATTGTTTCAACGCGGGGATGTGCGGTACCCGTTCCAGAAAACGGGATTTTCGATCTATTTCAAAATTGGGCAAATAAAAAACTTGTCAAATTTAAACCCCTCCATGCATAAATAAAATTTTTTAACCCGGGGGGGGGGGGGGAGCATAGTTTTAATTAATATATTTTCAACGTCCAAAAAAACCCGGGAAAAACGAATATGATTTTTAGAAAATTCTACGAATAACAATTGTCAAATTCTATTCCTCATTCTAAAATAAAATTTTTAACCGCTGGGGCAAAGGGGTTTTTAAATATATGTTTCAACCCGGGGATGTAACCCTGTGTCCGGAACGAAAAAATTTAAACTGATTTTCAGAAAATCTGACAAAAAAAATTTAGAATTCTCCCCTCTAGCTAAATAAAATTTTCAGACCGCGAGAGCAATGGTTTTATTAATTTTTCAAACGTCCAAAAAACCGGAAAATTCAAAAGATTTTTTAGAAAATTCTGCGAATAACAAATTGTCAATTTCCCCCCTCATGCTAATAACATTTTCAGACCGCTGAAGCAATGGTTGTAATTAATTATATGTTTCAAAGCGGGCCTTGCGGTACCCTTTTCCGAGAACGGAAATTCGAAAAAAAAAAAAAAAAAAAAAAAAATTTTCAAAATTCTGACAAAAAACAATTTTCAAATTTTCCCCCCCTCCATAAATAAATTTTTAGCCGCTGAACAAGGGGTTTTAATTAATATTGTTTTAAAGCGGGCCTGTCGGGACCCTTTTCCAGAAAACGGGATATTTCGATCGTTTTCAGAAAATTCTGACAAATAACAATTGTCAAAATTTTCCCCTCTCATGCATAAAATACCTTTTTAACCGCTGAGGCAAAATTGAATTAATAATTTCAAAACTCCGAAAAAACGGGAAAAATTTGAATATGTTTTCAGAAAAACTACAAAAAAACATGTCATTCTCCCCTCTCATCAAAAATAAAATTTTCAACCGCTGGAGCAAGGTTTTTAATTAAAAATATGTTTTTAACCGGGGATGTGCGGTACCCTGTGACCAGAAACGGAAATTTTAAACTGATTTTTGAAAAATTTTACAAATAACTTGGAAATTTATCCCCCCCCCAGCTAAAATCATTTTCAGCCGTGAGAGCAAAGGTTGTAATTAAATATCTTTTTAAACGCCAAAAAACCGGAAATTCGAATAGTTTTTAGAAATTCTGAAAATAACTTGTCAATTCACCCCCTCATGCTAAAAAAACATTTTTAGACCGCTGAACAATGGTTGTAATTAATATATGTTTTCCCCGGGGATGTCGGTACCCTTTTCCCGAAAAAGGGGTATTTCGGATCTGATTTTTGAAAATTCTACAAAAAACAAATTTTTTTTCTCCCCTCTCATGCATAAAAAAACATTTTCAAAACCGCTAAGGGAATATTTGTAAATTAAAAATATTTTCAAAAGTCCGAAAAAACCCGGAAATTCGAATATGATTTCAGAATTCTGCAAAAAACAATTGCATTCTCCCCCCTCATGCTAAAAAAAACTTTTCAGACCGCTGGAGCAATGGTTTTTTAATTTTAAAATTTTCAAACTCCAAAAAACCGGGAAAATTTGAATATGATTTTAGAAAAATTTTGACGAAAAACAATTTTCAATTCATCCCCTCTCATCAAAAAAAACATTTTTAGACCGCAGACAAGTTTAAATTAAAAATTGTTTTAACCCCGGGGTGTGCGGTACCCCCGGTCCAGAAAACGGGGTATTTTTGGATCTATTTTTAGAAAAAATTTTGACAAAAAACAATTGTCAATTCACCCCCCCTAGCTAAATAACATTTTCGACCGTGAAGCAATGTTGTAATTAATATATTTTTAAAGTCCGAAAAAAGGAAAATTTTTAAAAATGATTTTCAGACTTCTGACGAATAACAAATTTTCAATTTATTTCCTCATGCTAAAAAAACATTTTTAACCGTGGAGCAATGGTTTAAAAATATATGTTTCAACGCGGCAGTATGGTACCCCCTTGTCCGAGAACGAATATTTGAAAATGATTTTCAAAAAATCTGCAAAAAACATTTAGAATTCTCCCCCCCGCAAAAATAAATTTTCAGACCGCTGAGAGCAATGGTTGTAATTAAATATATTTTCAAACGTCCAAAAAACCGGAAAATTCGAATATGATTTTCAGAAAATTCTGACGAATAACAATTGTCAATTCATCCCCTCTCATGCATAGAATAACATTTTCAGACCGCTGAGAGCAATGGTTGTAATTAAATATATGTTTCAACGCGGGCATGTGCGGTACCCTGTGTCCAGAGAACGGGATAATTCGAAAATGATTTCAGAAAATTCTGACAAATAACAATTGTCAATTCATCCCCTCTCATGCATAAAATAACATTTTCAGACCGCTGAGAGCAATGGTTGTAATTAAATATATGTTTCAACGCGGGCATGTGCGGTACCCTGTGTCCAGGAAACGGGATATTTCGGATCTGATTTTCAGAAAATTCTGACAAATAACAATTGTTTTATTCATCCCCTCTCATGCATAAAATAACACTTTTCAGACCGCTGAGAGCAATAGTTGTAATTAAATATATTTTCAAAACGTCCGAAAAACCGGAAAAAGTCGAATATGATTTCAGAAAATTCTGACAAATAACAATTGTCAATTCATCCCCTCTCATGCATAAAATAACATTTTCAGACCGCTGAGAGCAATGGTTGTAATTAAATATATGTTTCAACGCGGGCATGTGCGGTACCCTGTGTCCAGAAAACGGGATAATTTGAAACTGATTTCAGAAAATTCTGACAAATAACCATTGAGAATTCATCCCCTCCCATGCATAAAATAACATTTTCAGACCGCTGAGAGCAATGGTTGTAATTAAATATTTTTTCAACGCGGGCATGTGCGGTACCCTGTGTCCAGAAAACGGGATAATTTGAAACTGATTTTCAGAAAATTCTGACAAATAACAATTGAGAATTCATCCCCTCCCATGCATAAAATAACATTTCAGACCGCTGAGAGCAATGGTTGTAATTAAATATATTTTCAACGCGGGCATGTGCGGTACCCTGTGTCCAGAATACAGGATTATTCAAAACTGATTTTCAGGATTATTCAAACCTGATTTTCAGAAAATTCTGACAAATAACAATTGTCAATTCAACCCCTCTCATGCATAAAATAACATTTTCAGACCGCTGAGAACAATGGTTGTAATTAAATATATTTTCAAACGTCCAAAAAACCGGAAAATTCGAATATGATTTTCAGAAAATTCTGACAAATAACAATTGTCAATTCATCCCCTCTCATGCATAGAAAAATATTTTCGGACCGCTGAGAGCAATGGTTGTAATTAAATATATGTTTCAACGCGGGCATGTGCGGTACCCTGTGTCCAGAAAACGGGATAATTCGAATATGATTTTCAGAAAATTCTGACGAATAACAATTGTCAATTCAACCCCTCTCATGCATAAAATAACATTTTCAGACCGCTGAGAGCAATGGTTGTAATTAAATATATTTTCAAACGTCCAAAAAACCGGAAAATTCTGACAAATAACAATTGTCAATTCAACCCCCCTAATGCATGAAATAACATTTTCAGACCGCTGAGAGCAATGGTTGTAATTGAATATATGTTTCAACGCGGGCATGTGCGGTACCCTGTGTCCAGAAAACGGGATAATTCGAAACTGATTTTCAGAAAATTCTGACGAATAACAATTGTCAATTCAACCCCTCTCATGCATGAAATAACATTTTCTGACCGCTGAGAGCAATGGTTGTAATTAAATATATTTTCAAACGTCCAAAAAACCGGAAAATTCGAATATGATCTTCAGAAAAATCTGACAGATAACAATTGTCAATTCATCCCCTCTCATGCATAAAATAACGATTTCAGACCGCTGAGAGCAATGGTTGTAATTAAATATATGTTTCAATGCGGGCATGTGCGGTACCCTGTGTCCAGAAAACGGGATAATTCGAAACTGATTTTCAGAAAATTCTGACAAATAACAATTGTCAATTCAACCCCTCTCATGCATAAAATGACATTTTCAGACCGCTGAGAACAATGGTTGTAATTAAATATATTTTCAAACGTCCAAAAAAACCGGAAAATTCGAATATGATTTTCAGAAAATTCTGACAAATAACAATTGTCAATTCAACCCCCCTAATGCATAAAATAACATTTTCAGACCGCTGAGAGCAATGGTTGTAATTGAATATATGTTTCAACGCGGGCATGTGCGGTACCCTGTGTCCAGAAAACGGGATAATTCGAAACTGATTTTCAGAAAATTCTGACGAATAACAATTGTTAATTCATCCCCTCTCATGCATAAAATAACATTTTCAGACCGCTGAGAGCAATGGTTGTAATTAAATATATTTTCAAACGTCCAAAAAACCGGGAAATTCGAATATGATTTTCAGAAAATTCTGACAAATAACAATTGTCAATTCAACCCCCCTCATGCATGAAATAACATTTTCAGACCGCTGAGAGCAATGGTTGTAATTGAATATATGTTTCAACGCGGGCATGTGCGGTACCCTGTGTCCAGAAAACGGGATAATTCGAAACTGATTTTCAGGAAATTCTGACGCATAACAATTGTCATTCAACCCCTCTCATGCATAAAATAACATTTTCTGACCGCTGAGAGCAATGGTTGAAATTAAATATATTTTCAAACGTCCAAAAAACCGGAAAATTCGAATATGATTTTCAGAAAATTCTGACAAATAACAATTGTCAATTCAACCCCTCTCATGCATAAAATAACATTTGCTGACCGCTGAGAGCAATGGTTGTAATTAAATATATGTTTCAACGCGGGCATGTGCGATACCCTGTGTCCAGAAAACGGGATAATTCAAACTGATTTTCAGGATTATTCAAAACTGATTTTCAGGAAATTCTGACAAATAACAATTGTCAATTCAACCCCTCTCATGCATAAAATAACATTTTAGACCGCTGAGAACAATGGTTGTAATCAAATATATTTCAAACGTCCAAAAAACCGGAGAATTCGAATATGATTTTCAGAAAATTCTGACAAATAACAATTGTCAATTCATCCCCTCTCATGCATAGAAAAATATTTTCGGACCGCTGAGAGCAATGGTTGTAATTAAATATATGTTTCAACGCGGGCATGTGCGGTACCCTGTGTCCAGAAAACGGGATAATTCGAAACTGATTTTCAGAAAATTCTGACAATAACAATTGTCAATTCAACCCCTCTCATGCATAAAATGACATTTTCAGACCGCTGAGAACAATGGTTGTAATTAAATATATTTTCAAACGTCCAAAAAACCGGAAAATTCGAATATGATTTTCAGAAAATTCTGACAAATAACAATTGTCAATTCATCCTCTCTCATGCATAGAAAAATATTTTCAGACCGCTGAGAGCAATGGTTGTAATTAAATATATGTTTCAACGCGGGCATGTGCGGTACCCTGTGTCCAGAAAACGGGATAATTCGAAACTGATTTTCAGAAAATTCTGACAAATAACAATTGTCAATTCAACCCCTCTCATGCATAAAATAACATTTTCAGACCGCTGAGAGCAATGGTTGTAATTAAATATATTTTCAAACGTCCAAAAAACCGGAAAATTCGAATATGATTTTCAGAAAATTCTGACAAATGACAATTGTCAATTCATCCTCTCTCATGCATAGAAAAATATTTTCAGACCGCTGAGAGCAATGGTTGTAATTAAATATATGTTTCAACGCGGGCATGTGCGGTACCCTGTGTCCAGAAAACGGGATAATTCGAAACTGATTTTCAGAAAAATCTGACAAATAACAATTGTCAATTCAACCCCTCTCATGCATAAAATACCATTTTCAGACCGCTGAGAGCAATGGTTGTAATTAAATATATTTTCAAACGTCCAAAAAAGCGGAAAATTCGAATATGATTTTCAGAAAATTCTGACAAATAACAATTGTCAATTCATCCTCTCTCATGCATAAAATAACATTTTCAGACCGCTGAGAGCAATGGTTGTAATTAAATATATGTTTCAACGCGGGCATGTGCGGTACCCTGTGTCCAGAGAACGGGATAATTCGAAACTGATTTTCAGAAAATTCTGACAAATAACAATTGTCAATTCAACCCCTCTCATGCATGAAATAACATTTTCAGACCGCTGAGAGCAATGATTGTAATTGAATATATGTTTCAACGCGGGCATGTGCGGTACCCTGTGTCCAGAAAACGGGATAATTCGTAACTGATTTTCAGAAAATTCTGACGAATAACAATTGTCAATTCAACCCCTCTCATGCATAAAATAACATTTCCAGACCGCTGAGAGCAATGGTTGTAGTTAAATATATTTTCAAACGTCCAAAAAACCGGAAAATTCGAATATGATTTTCAGAAAATTCTGACAAATAACAACTGTCAATTCAACCCCTCTCATGCATAAAATAACATTTTCAGACCGCTGAGAGCAATGGTTGTAATTAAATATATGTTTCAACGCGGGCATGTGCGGTACCCTGTGTCCAGAAAACGGGATAATTCGAAACTGATTTTCAGAAGAATCTGACGAATAACAATTGTCAATTCATCCTCTCTCATGCATAAAATAACATTTTCAGACCGCTGAGAGCAATGGTTGTAATTAAATATATGTTTCAACGCGGGCATGTGCGATACCCTGTGTCCAGAAAACAGATTATTCAAAACTGATTTTCAGGATTATTCAAAACTGATTTTCAGAAAATTCTGACAAATAACAATTGTCAATTCAACCCCTCTCATGCATAAAATAACATTTTCAGACCGCTGAGAACAATGGTTGTAATCAAATATATTTTCAAACGCCAAAAAAAACCGGAAAATTCGAATATGATTTTCAGAAAATTCTGACAAATAACAATTGTCAATTCATCCCCTCTCATGCATAGAAAAATATTTTCGGACCGCTGAGAGCAATGGTTGTAATTAAATATATGTTTCAACGCGGGCATGTGCGGTACCCTGTGTCCAGAAAACGGGATAATTCGAAACTGATTTTTAAAAAATTCTGACAAATAACAATTGTCAATTCAACCCCTCTCATGCATAAAATGACATTTTCAGACCGCTGAGAACAATGGTTGTAATTGAATATATTTTCAAACGTCCAAAAAAACCGGAAAATTCGAATATGATTTTCAGAAAATTCTGACAAATAACAATTGTCAATTCATCCTCTCTCATGCATAAAATACCATTTTCAGACCGCTGAGAGCAATGGTTGTAATTAAATATATGTTTCAACGCGGGCATGGCGGTCCCCTGTGTCCAGAAAACGGGATAATTCGAAACTGATTTTCAGAAAATTCTGACAAATAACAATTGTCATTTCAACCCCTCTCATGCATAAAATAACATTTTCAGACCGCTGAGAGCAATGGTTGTAATTAAATATATTTTCAAACGTCCAAAAAACCGGAAAATTCGAATATGATTTTCAGAAAATTCTGACAAATAACAATTGTCAATTCAACCCCCCTAATGCATAAAATAACATTTTCAGACCGCTGAGAGCAATGGTTGTAATTAAATATATGTTTCAACGCGGGCATGTGCGGTACCCTGTGTCCAGAAAACGGGATAATTCGAAACTGATTTTCAGAAAATTCTGACGAATAACAATTGTCAATTCAACCCCTCTCATGCATAAAATAACATTTTCAGACCGCTGAGAGCAATGGTTGTAATTAAATATATTTTCAAACGTCCAAAAAAACCGGGAAATTCGAATATGATTTTCAGAAAATTCTGACAAATAACAATTGTCAATTCAACCCCCCTCATGCATAAAATAACATTTTCAGACCGCTGAGAGCAATGGTTGTAATTAAATATATGTTTCAAACGCGGGCATGTGCGGTACCCTGTGTCCAGAAAACGGGATAATTCGAAACTGATTTTCAGGAAATTCTGACAAATAACAATTGTCAATTCAACCCCTCATGCATAAAATAACATTTTCAGACCGCTGAGAGCAATGGTTATAATTAAATATATTTTCAAACGTCCAAAAAACCGGAAAATTCGTATATGATTTTCAGAAAATTCTGACAAATAACAATTGTCAATGCAACCCCCCTCAAGCATAAAATAACATTTTCAGACCGCTGAGAGCAATGGTTGTAATTAAATATATGTTTCAACGCGGGCATGTGCGATACCCTGTGTCCAGAAAACAGGATTATTCAAAACTGATTTTCAGGATTATTCAAAACTGATTTTCAGGAATTCTGACAAATAACAATTGTCAATTCAACCCCTCTCATGCATAAAATAACATTTTTAGACCGCTGAGAGCAATGGTTGTAATTAAATATATTTTCAAACGTCCAGAAAACCGGAAAATTCGAATATGATTTTCAGAAAATTCTGACAAATAACAATTGTCAATGGGAGCCCGTAAACTGGACCCTGATATTGTGGACCACAAAACTGTATCCAAATGTCGTGAGGATAAAGTGGACCACAAAGTAGATATACTGTACCCCAAAGCTAGTTAGACATTGTGAACCCCGATATTGTGGCCCCTAATATAGTGGTCCAGAAAACTAGAACATTGGGGTCCAGAATATCTTTTCCAAACGACTAAATAGATATTGTGGACCCCAGTAAAGTGACACACAAAGATTCGTCATTGTTAACCTCGATAAACTGGACCCCGATATAGTGGACCACAAAACTGTATCCAAATGGCGTGTGGATATAGTGGACCACAAAGTAGATATACTGTACCCCAAGCTTGTTGGACATTGTGAACCCCGATATTGTGGGCCCCTAATATACTGACCCAGAAAACTAGAACACATAGTGAACCCCGATATTGTGGCCCCCAATATAGTGGTCCAGAAAACTATAAAACTATAGACACCGGGGTCCAGAATATCTTTTCCGAACGACTACATTGATATTGTGGACCCCAGTGAAGTGACACACAAAGATTCGTCATTGTTAACCTCGATAAACTGGACCCCGATATAGTGGACCACAAAACTGTATCCAAATGTCGTGTGGATATAGTGGACCACAAGTAGATATACTGTACCCCAAAGCTAGTTAGACATTGTGAACCCCGATATTGTGGCCCCTAATATAGTGGTCCAGTAAACTAGAACATTGGGGTCCAGAATATCTTTCCCAATAACTGAATTGATATTGTGGACCCCAGTAAAGTGATACACAAAGACATGGGCGTTGTAAAACTGAAAACTGTACCCCGATATAGTGGACCACAGAAAAGATATACTGGCCCCCAACCCGAGCTATGCTGGTGCGCCACGAGAGCGAATGGGTTGGGGGCCAGTATATCTTTTCTGTGGTCCACTATATCGGGGTACAGTTTTCAGTTTTACAACGCCCATGTCTTTGTGTATCACTTTACTGGGGTCCACAATATCAATTCAGTTATTGGGAAAGATATTCTGGACCCCAATGTTCTAGTTTACTGGACCACTATATTAGGGGCCACAATATCGGGGTTCACAATGTCTAACTAGCTTTGGGGTACAGTATATCTACTTTGTGGTCCACTATATCCACACGACATTTGGATACAGTTTTGTGGTCCACTATATCGGGGTCCAGTTTATCGAGGTTAACAATGACGAATCTTTGTGTGTCACTTTACTGGGTTCACAATATCAATGTAGTCGTTCGGAAAAGATATTCTGGACCCCGGTGTCTATAGTTTTATAGTTTCTGGACCACTATATTGGGGGCCACAATATCGGGGTTCACTATGTGTTCTAGTTTTCTGGGTCAGTATATTAGGGGCCACAATATCGGGGTTCACATGTCCAACAAGCTTTGGGGTACAGTATATCTACTTTGTGGTCCACTATATCCACACGCCATTTGGATACAGTTTTGTGGTCCACTATATCGGGGTCCAGTTTATTGAGGTTAACAATGACGAATCTTTGTGTGTCACTTTACTGGGGTCCACAATATCTATTTAGTCGTTTGGAAAAGATATTCTGGACCCCAATGATCTAGTTTTCTGGACCACTATATTGGGGGCCACAAAACCAAAGTGTTTGTACAATATTCGGATTTTACAGTGTGGGCCACAATACTGGGGTCCACTTTATCTTTTTCTTGTGGTGCAGAATATCGGGGTACACAATACTGTGGTACACAGAGCGGTACCCTTGTCAATTCATCCCCTCTCATGCATAGAAAAATATTTTCGGACCGCTGAGAGCAATGGTTGTAATTAAATATATGTTTCAACGCGGGCATGTGCGGTACCCTGTGTCCAGAAAACGGGATAATTCGAAACTGATTTTCAGAAAATTCTGACAAATAACAATTGTCAATTCAACCCCTCTCATGCATAAAATGACATTTTCAGACCGCTGAGAACAATGGTTGTAATTAAATATATTTTCAAACGTCCAAAAAACCGGAAAATTCGAATATGATTTTCAGAAAATTCTGACAAATACAATTGTCAATTCATCCTCTCTCATGCATAGAAAAATATTTTCAGACCGCTGAGAGCAATGGTTGTAATTAAATATATGTTTAACGCGGGCATGTGCGGTACCCTGTGTCCAGAAAACGGGATAATTCGAAACTGATTTTCAGAAAATTCTGACAAATAACAATTGTCATTTCAACCCCTCTCATGCATAAAATAACATTTTCAGACCGCTGAGAGCAATGGTTGTAATTAAATATATTTTCAAACGTCCAAAAAACCGGAAAATTCGAATATGATTTTCAGAAAATTCTGACAAATAACAATTGTCAATTCATCCTCTCTCATGCATAGAAAAATATTTTCAGACCGCTGAGAGCAATGGTTGTAATTAAATATATGTTCAACGCGGGCATGTGCGGTACCCTGTGTCCAGAAAACGGGATAATTCGAAACTGATTTTCAGAAAATTCTGACAAATAACAATTGTCAATTCAAACCCTCTCATGCATAAAATAACATTTTCAGACCGCTGAGAGCAATGGTTGTAATTAAAAATATTTTCAAAACGTCCAAGAACCGGAAAATTCGAATATGATTTCAGAAAAATTCTGACAAATAACAATTGTCAATTCATATTCTCTCATGCATAAAATAACATTTCCAGACCGCTGAGAGCAATGGTTGTAATTAAATATATGTTTCAACGCGGGCATGTGCGGTACCCTGTGTCCAGAAAACGGGATAATTCGAATATGATTTTCAGAAAATTCTGACAAATAACAATTGTCAATTCAACCCCTCTCATGCATGAAATAACATTTTCAGACCGCTGAGAGCAATGGTTGTAATTGAATATATGTTTCAACGCGGGCATGTGCGGTACCCTGTGTCCAGAAAACGGGATAATTCGTAACTGATTTTCAGAAAATTCTGACGAATAACAATTGTTAATTCATCCCCTCTCATGCATAAAATAACATTTCCAGACCGCTGAGAGCAATGGTTATAATTAAATATTTTCAAAACGTCCAAAAACCGGAAAATTCGAATATGATTTTCAGAAAATTCTGACAAATAACAATGTCAATTCACCCCTCTCATGCATAAAATAACATTTTCAGACCGCTGAGAGCAATGGTTGTAATTAAATATATGTTCAACGCGGGCATGTGCGGTACCCTGTGTCCAGAAAACGGGATAATTCGAAACTGATTTTCAGAAAATTCTGACGAATAACAATTGATAATTCATCCCCTCTCATGCATAAAATACATTTTCAGACCGCTGAGAAGCAATGGTTGTAATTAAATATATTTTCAACGCGGGCATGTGCGATACCCTGTGTCCAGAAAACAGGATTATTCAAAACTGATTTTCAGGATTATTCAAAAACTGATTTTCAGGAAATTCTGACAAATAACATTGTCAATTCAACCCCTCCATGCATAAAATAACATTTTTAGACCGCTGAGAACAATGGTTGTAATTAAATATATTTTCAAACGTCCAAAAAACCGGAAAATTCGAATATGATTTTCAGAAAATTCTGACGAATAACAATTGTCAATTCATCCCCTCTCATGCATAGAAAAATATTTTCGGACCGCTGAGAGCAATGGTTGTAATTAAATATATGTTTCAACGCGGGCATGTGCGGTACCCTGTGTCCAGAAAACGGGATAATTCGAAACTGATTTTCAGAAAATTCTGACAAATAACAATTGTCAATTCAACCCCTCTCATGCATAAAATGACATTTCAGACCGCTGAGAACAATGGGTTGTAATTGAATATATTTTCAAACGTCCAAAAAACCGGAAAATTCTAATATGATTTTCAGAAAATTCTGACAAATAACAATTGTCAATTCATCCTCTCTCATGCATAGAAAAATATTTTCAGACCGCTGAGAGCAATGGTTGTAATTAAATATATGTTTCAACGCGGGCATGTGCGGTACCCTGTGTCCAGAAAACGGGATAATTCGAAACTGATTTTCAGAAAATTCTGACAAATAACAATTGTCATTTCAACCCCTCTCATGCATAAAATAACATTTCAGACCGCTGAGAGCAATGGTTGTTATTAAATATATTTTCAAACGTCCAAAAAACCGGAAAATTCGAATATGATTTTCAGAAAATTCTGACAAATAACAATTGTCAATTCAACCCCCCTAATGCATAAAATAACATTTTCAGACCGCTGAGAGCAATGGTTGTAATTAAATATATGTTTCAACGCGGGCATGTGCGGTACCCTGTGTCCAGAAAACGGGATAATTCGAAACTGATTTTCAGAAAATTCTGACGAATAACAATTGTCAATTCAACCCCTCTCATGCATAAAATAACATTTTCAGACCGCTGAGAGCAATGGTTGTAATTAAATATATTTCAAACGTCCAAAAAACCGGGAAATTCGAATATGATTTTCAGAAAATTCTGACAAATAACAATTGTCAATTCATCCTCTCTCATGCATAGAAAAATATTTCAGACCGCGGAAACATGGTTGTAATTGAAAATATTTTCCAAAAGCGGGGATTGCGGTCCCCCGTGTCCAAAAACGGGGTAATTCGAAACTGATTTTTAGAAAAATTTTGACAATACAATTTTCTTTCAACCCCTCCAGCATAAATAACTTTTCAGACCGCTGAAGCATGGGTTTTAATTAATAATTTTTTAAAGTCCAAAAAAACCCGGGAAAAATTTAATTGATTTTTAGAAAATTCGACAAATAAAAATTTTCAAATTCAACCCCCCCAATGCATAATACATTTTCGACCGCTGAGAGAAAGGTTGTAATTAAAAAATGTTTCAACGCGGGGTGCGGGACCCGTGTCCAGAAAAAGGGATAAATTTAAACTGATTTTTAAAAATCTGACAAAAACAATTGTCCAATTCAACCCCTCTCATGCATAAAATACATTTTCAGGACCGCTGAGAGCAATGGTTAATTAAATATATTTTCAAACGTCCAAAAAACCGGGAAATTCGAATATGATTTCAGAAAATTCTGACAAATAACAATTGTCATTCAATCCCCCTCAAGCATAATATAACATTTTCAGACCGCTGAGAGCAATGATTGTAATTGAATATATGTTTCAACGCGGGCATGTGCGGTACCCTGTGTCCGGGAAACGGGATAATTCGTAACTGATTTTCAGAAAATTCTGACGAATAACAATTGTTAATTCATCCCCTCTCATGCATAAAATAACATTTCCAGACCGCTGAGAGCAATGGTTGTAATTAAATATATTTTCAAACGTCCAAAAAAACCGGAAAATTCGAATATGATTTTCAGAAAATTCTGACAAATAACAATTGTCAATTCATCCTCTCTCATGCATAGAAAAATATTTTCAGACCGCTGAGAGCAATGGTTGTAATTAAATATATGTTTCAACGCGGGCATGTGCGGTACCCTGTGTCCAGAGAACGGGATAATTCGAAACTGATTTTCAGAAAATTCTGACAAATAACAATTGTCAATTCAACCCCTCTCATGCATAAAATAACATTTTCAGACCGCTGAGAGCAATGGTTGTAATTAAAAATATTTTCAAACGTCCGAAAAACCGGAAAATTCGAATATGATTTTCAGAAAATTCTGACAAATAACAATTGTCAATTCATCCCCTCTCATGCATAAAATGACATTTTCAGACCGCTGAGAGCAATGGTTGTAATTAAATATATGTTTCAACGCGGGCATGTGCGGTACCCTGTGTCCAGAAAACGGGATAATTCGAACTGATTTTCAGAAAATTCTGACGAATAACAATTGTTAATTCATCCCCTCTCATGCATAAAATAACATTTTCAGACCGCTGAGAGCAATGGTTGTAATTAAATATATTTTCAAACGTCCAAAAAACCGGAAAATTCGAATATGATTTTCAGAAAATTCTGACGAATAACAATTGTCAATTCATCCCCTCTCATGCATAAAATAACATTTTCAGACCGCTGAGAGCAATGGTTGTAATTAAATATATGTTTCAACGCGGGCATGTGCGGTACCCTGTGTCCAGAAAACGGATATTTCGGATCTGTTTTCAGAAAATTCTGACAAATAACAATTGTCAATTCATCCCCTCTCATGCATAAAATAACATTTTCAGACCGCTGAGAGCAATAGTTGTTATTAAATATATTTTCAAACGTCCCGAAAAACCGGAAAATTCGAATATGATTTTCAGACAATTCTGACAAATAACAATTGTCAATTCCATATTCTCTCATGCATAAAATAACATTTCAGAACCGCTGAGAGAAATGGTTTGTAATTAAATATATTTTCAACGCGGGCATGTATGGTACCCTGTGTCCAGAGAACGGAATAATTTGAAACTGATTTTCAGAAAATTCTGACAAATAACAATCGAGAATTCATCCCCTCTCATGCATGAAATAACATTTTCAGACCGCTGAGAGCAATGGTTGTAATTAATATATTTTCAAACGTGTAAAAAACCGGAAAATTCGAAAATGATTTTCAGAAAATTCTGACAAATAACAATTGTCAATTCATCCCCTCTCATGCGCATAAATACATTTCAGACCGCTGAGAGCAATGGTTGTAATTAAATATATTTCAAAGCGGGCGTGCGGACCCGTGTCCGAAATATCGAACGATTTCGAAAATTCTGAAAATAACAATGCAATTGCTATGCTAAAATACTTCAGACGCTGAGAGCATGTTGTAATTAATATATTTCAGTCCAAAAACGGATAATTCGAAATGATTTTCTGAAAATCTGACAAATAACAATTGTCAATTCATCCCCTCTCATGCATAAAATAACATTTTCAGACCGCTGAGAGCAATGGTTGTAATTAATATATTTTCAACGCGGGCAGTGCGGACCCGGTCAGAAACGGAAATTCGATATGATTTTCAGAAAAATTCTGACAGAATAACATTGTCAATTAACCCCTCTATGCATGAAATAAAACATTTTCAGACCGCTGAGAGCAATGATTGTAATTGAATATATATGTTTCAACGCGGGCATGTGCGGTACCCTGTGTCCGGGAAACGGGATAATTCGTAACTGATTTTCAGAAAATTCTGACAAATAACAATTGTCAATTCATCCCCTCTCATGCATAAAATAACATTTTCAGACCGCTGAGAGCAATGGTTGTAATTAAATATATGTTTCAACGCGGGCATGTGCGGTACCCTGTGTCCAGAAAACGGGATAATTCGCAACTGATTTTCAGAAAATTCTGACAAATAACAATTGTCAATTCAACCCCTCTCATGCATAAAATAACATTTTCAGACCGCTGAGAGCAATGGTTGTAATTAAATATATTTTCAAACGTCCAAAAAACCGGAAAATTCGAATATGATTTTCAGAAAATTCTGACAAATAACAATTGTCAATTCATCCCCTCTCATGCATAAAATAACATTTTCAGACCGCTGAGAGCAATGGTTGTAATTAAATATATGTTTCAACGCGGGCATGTGCGGTACCCTGTGTCCAGAAAACGGGATAATTCGAAACTGATTTTCAGAAAATTCTGACAAATAACAATTGTCAATTCAACCCCTCTCATGCATAAAATAACATTTTCAGACCGCTGAGAGCAATGGTTGTAATGAAATATATGTTTCAACGCGGGCATGTGCGGTACCCTGTGTCCAGAAAACGGGATAATTCGAAACTGATTTTCAGAAAATTCTGAACGAATAACAATTGTCAATCACCCCTCTCATGCATAGAATAACATTTTTCAGACCGCTGAGAGCAATGGTTGTAATTAAATATATTTTCAAACGTCCAAAAACCGGAAAATTCGAATATGATTTTCAGAAAATTCTGACAAATAACAATTGTCAATGCAACCCCTCTCATGCATAAAATAACATTTTCAGACCGCTGAGAGCAATGGTTGTAATTAAATATATGTTTCAACGCGGGCATGTGCGGTACCCTGTGTCCAGAAAACGGGATAATTCGAAACTGATTTTCAGAAAATTCTGACAAATAACAATTGAGAATTCATCCCCTCTCATGCATAAAATAACATTTTCAGACCGCTGAGAGCAATGGTTGTAATTAAATATATGTTTCAACGCGGGCATGTGCGATACCCTGTGTCCAGAAAACGGGATAATTCGCAACTGATTTTCAGAAAATTCTGACAAATAACAATTGTCAATTCAACCCCTCTCATGCATAAAATGACATTTTCAGACCGCTGAGAGCAATGGTTGTAATTAAATATATTTTCAAACGTCCAAAAAACCGGAAAATTCGAATATGATTTTCAGAAAATTCTGACAAATAACAATTGTCAATTCATCCCCTCTCATGCATAAATAACATTTTCAGACCGCTGAGAGCAATGGTTGTAATTAAATATATGTTTCAACGCGGGCATGTGCGGTACCCTGTGTCCAGAAAACGGGATAATTCGCAACTGATTTTCAGAAAATTCTGACAAATAACAATTGTCAATTCAACCCCTCTCATGCATAAAATAACATTTTCAGACCGCTGAGAGCAATGGTTGTAATTAAATATATTTTCAAACGTCCAAAAAACCGGAAAATTCGAATATGATTTTCAGAAAATTCTGACAAATAACAATTGTCAATTCATCCCCTCTCATGCATAAAATAACATTTTCAGACCGCTGAGAGCAATGGTTGTAATTAAATATATGTTTCAACGCGGGCATGTGCGGTACCCTGTGTCCAGAAAACGGGATAATTCGCAACTGATTTTCAGAAAATTCTGACAAATAACAATTGTCAATTCAACCCCTCTCATGCATAAAATAACATTTTCAGACCGCTGAGAGCAATGGTTGTAATTAAATATATTTTCAAACGTCCAAAAAACCGGAAAATTCGAATATGATTTTCAGAAAATTCTGACAAATAACAATTGTCAATTCATCCCCTCTCATGCATAAAATAACATTTTCAGACCGCTGAGAGCAATGGTTGTAATTAAATATATGTTTCAACGCGGGCATGTGCGGTACCCTGTGTCCAGAAAACGGGATAATTCGCAACTGATTTTCAGAAAATTCTGACAAATAACAATTGTCAATTCAACCCCTCTCATGCATAAAATAACATTTTCAGACCGCTGAGAGCAATGGTTGTAATTAAATATATTTTCAAACGTCCAAAAAACCGGAAAATTCGAATATGATTTTCAGAAAATTCTGACAAATAACAATTGTCAATTCATCCCCTCTCATGCATAAAATAACATTTTCAGACCGCTGAGAGCAATGGTTGTAATTAAATATATGTTTCAACGCGGGCATGTGCGGTACCCTGTGTCCAGAAAACGGGATAATTCGCAACTGATTTTCAGAAAATTCTGACAAATAACAATTGTCAATTCAACCCCTCTCATGCATAAAATAACATTTTCAGACCGCTGAGAGCAATGGTTGTAATTAAATATATTTTCAAACGTCCAAAAAACCGGAAAATTCGAATATGATTTTCAGAAAATTCTGACAAATAACAATTGTCAATTCATCCCCTCTCATGCATAAAATAACATTTTCAGACCGCTGAGAGCAATGGTTGTAATTAAATATATGTTTCAACGCGGGCATGTGCGGTACCCTGTGTCCAGAAAACGGGATAATTCGCAACTGATTTTCAGAAAATTCTGACAAATAACAATTGTCAATTCAACCCCTCTCATGCATAAAATAACATTTTCAGACCGCTGAGAGCAATGGTTGTAATTAAATATATTTTCAAACGTCCAAAAAACCGGAAAATTCGAATATGATTTTCAGAAAATTCTGACAAATAACAATTGTCAATTCATCCCCTCTCATGCATAAAATAACATTTTCAGACCGCTGAGAGCAATGGTTGTAATTAAATATATGTTTCAACGCGGGCATGTGCGGTACCCTGTGTCCAGAAAACGGGATAATTCGAAACTGATTTTCAGAAAATTCTGACAAATAACAATTGTCAATTCAACCCCTCTCATGCATAAAATAACATTTTCAGACCGCTGAGAGCAATGGTTGTAATTAAATATATTTTCAAACGTCCAAAAAACCGGAAAATTCGAATATGATTTTCAGAAAATTCTGACAAATAACAATTGTCAATTCATCCCCTCTCATGCATAAAATACCATTTTCAGACCGCTGAGAGCAATGGTTGTAATTAAATATATGTTTCAACGCGGGCATGTGCGGTACCCTGTGTCCAGAAAACGGGATAATTCGCAACTGATTTTCAGAAAATTCTGACAAATAACAATTGTCAATTCAACCCCTCTCATGCATAAAATAACATTTTCAGACCGCTGAGAGCAATGGTTGTAATTAAATATATTTTCAAACGTCCAAAAAACCGGAAAATTCGAATATGATTTTCAGAAAATTCTGACAAATAACAATTGTCAATTCATCCCCTCTCATGCATAAAATAACATTTTCAGACCGCTGAGAGCAATGGTTGTAATTAAATATATGTTTCAACGCGGGCATGTGCGGTACCCTGTGTCCAGAAAACGGGATAATTCGCAACTGATTTTCAGAAAATTCTGACAAAAACAATTGTCAATTCAACCCCTCTCATGCATAAAATAACATTTTCAGACCGCTGAGAGCAATGGTTGTAATTAAATATATGTTTCAACGCGGGCATGTGCGGTACCCTGTGTCCAGAAAACGGGATAATTCGAATATGATTTTCAGAAAATTCTGACAAATAACAATTGTCAATTCATCCCTCTCATGCATAAAATAACATTTTCAGACCGCTGAGAGCAATGGTTGTAATTAAATATATGTTTCAAACGCGGGCATGTGCGGTACCCTGTGTCCAGAGAACGGGATAATTCGAAACTGATTTTCAGAAAATTCTGACAAATAACAGTTGTCAATTCATCCCCTCTCATGCATGAAATAACATTTTCAGACCGCTGAGAGCAATGGTTGTAATGAAATATATGTTTCAACGCGGGCATGTGCGGTACCCTGTGTCCAGAAAACGGGATAATTCGAATATGATTTTCAGAAAATTCTGACAGAATAACAATTGTCAATTCATCCCCTCTCATGCATAGAATAACATTTTCAGACCGCTGAGAGCAATGGTTGTAATTAAATATATTTTCAAACGTCCAAAAAACCGGAAAATTCGAATATGATTTTCAGAAAATTCTGACAAATAACAATTGTCAATTCATCCCCTCTCATGCATAAAATAACATTTTCAGACCGCTGAGAGCAATGGTTGTAATTAAATATATGTTTCAACGCGGGCATGTGCGGTACCCTGTGTCCAGAAAACGGGATAATTCGCAACTGATTTTCAGAAAATTCTGACAAATAACAATTGTCAATTCAACCCCTCTCATGCATAAAATGACATTTTCAGACCGCTGAGAGCAATGGTTGTAATTAAATATATTTTCAAACGTCCAAAAAACCGGAAAATTCGAATATGATTTTCAGAAAATTCTGACAAATAACAATTGTCAATTCATCCCCTCTCATGCATAAAATAACATTTTCAGACCGCTGAGAGCAATGGTTGTAATTAAATATATGTTTCAACGCGGGCATGTGCGGTACCCTGTGTCCAGAAAACGGGATAATTCGCAACTGATTTTCAGAAAATTCTGACAAATAACAATTGTCAATTCAACCCCTCTCATGCATAAAATGACATTTTCAGACCGCTGAGAGCAATGGTTGTAATTAAATATATTTTCAAACGTCCAAAAAACCGGAAAATTCGAATATGATTTTCAGAAAATTCTGACAAATAACAATTGTCAATTCATCCCCTCTCATGCATAAAATAACATTTTCAGACCGCTGAGAGCAATGGTTGTAATTAAATATATGTTTCAACGCGGGCATGTGCGGTACCCTGTGTCCAGAAAACGGGATAATTCGCAACTGATTTTCAGAAAATTCTGACAAATAACAATTGTCAATTCAACCCCTCTCATGCATAAATAACATTTTCAGACCGCTGAGAGCAATGGTTGTAATTAAATATATTTTCAAACGTCCAAAAAACCGGAAAATTCGAATATGATTTTCAGAAAATTCTGACAAATAACAATTGTCAATTCATCCCCTCTCATGCATAAAATAACATTTTCAGACCGCTGAGAGCAATGGTTGTAATTAAATATATGTTTCAACGCGGGCATGTGCGGTACCCTGTGTCCAGAAAACGGGATAATTCGCAACTGATTTTCAGAAAATTCTGACAAATAACAATTGTCAATTCAACCCCTCTCATGCATAAAATAACATTTTCAGACCGCTGAGAGCAATGGTTGTAATTAAATATATTTTCAAACGTCCAAAAAACCGGAAAATTCGAATATGATTTTCAGAAAATTCTGACAAATAACAATTGTCAATTCATCCCCTCTCATGCATAAAATAACATTTTCAGACCGCTGAGAGCAATGGTTGTAATTAAATATATGTTTCAACGCGGGCATGTGCGGTACCCTGTGTCCAGAAAACGGGATAATTCGCAACTGATTTTCAGAAAATTCTGACAAATAACAATTGTCAATTCAACCCCTCTCATGCATAAAATAACATTTTCAGACCGCTGAGAGCAATGGTTGTAATTAAATATATTTTCAAACGTCCAAAAAACCGGAAAATTCGAATATGATTTTCAGAAAATTCTGACAAATAACAATTGTCAATTCAACCCCTCTCATGCATAAAATAACATTTTCAGACCGCTGAGAGCAATGGTTGTAATTAAATATATGTTTCAACGCGGGCATGTGCGGTACCCTGTGTCCAGAAAACGGGATAATTCGAATATGATTTTCAGAAAATTCTGACAAATAACAATTGTCAATTCAATCCCCTCTCATGCATAAAATAACATTTTCAGACCGCTGAGAGCAATGGTTGTAATTAAATATAGTTTCAACGCGGGCATGTGCGGTACCCTGTGTCCAGAAAACCGGATAATTCGAACTGATTTTCAGAAAATTCTGACAGATAACAATTGTCAATTCAACCCCTCTCATGCATAAAATGACATTTTCAGACCGCTGAGAGCAATGGTTGTAATTAAATATATTTTCAAACGTCCAAAAAACCGGAAAATTCGAATATGATTTTCAGAAAATTCTGACAAATAACAATTGTCAATTCATCCCCTCTCATGCATAAAATAACATTTTCAGACCGCTGAGAGCAATGGTTGTAATTAAATATATGTTTCAACGCGGGCATGTGCGGTACCCTGTGTCCAGAAAACGGGATAATTCGCAACTGATTTTCAGAAAATTCTGACAAATAACAATTGTCAATTCAACCCCTCTCATGCATAAAAAACATTTTCAGACCGCTGAGAGCAATGGTTGTAATTAAATATATTTTCAAACGTCCAAAAAACCGGAAAATTCGAATATGATTTTCAGAAAATTCTGACAAATAACAATTGTCAATTCATCCCCTCTCATGCATAAAATAACATTTTCAGACCGCTGAGAGCAATGGTTGTAATTAAATATATGTTTCAACGCGGGCATGTGCGGTACCCTGTGTCCAGAAAACGGGATAATTCGCAACTGATTTTCAGAAAATTCTGACAAATAACAATTGTCAATTCAACCCCTCTCATGCATAAAATAACATTTTCAGACCGCTGAGAGCAATGGTTGTAATTAAATATTTTCAACGCGCATGTCGGTACCTGTGTCCAAAAAACCGGATATTCGAAACTGATTTTCAGAAAATTCTGACAAATAACAATTGTCCATTTCAACCCCTCTCATGCATAAAATAACATTTTCAGACCGCTGAGAGCAATGGTTGTAATTAATATATTTTCAAACGTCCAGTAACACCGGAAAAATTCGAATATGATTTTCAGAAAATTCTGACAATAACAATTGTCAATTCATATTCTCTCATGCATGAAATAACATTTTCAGACCGCTGAGAGCAATGGTTGTAATTAAATATATGTTTCAACGCGGGCATGTGCGGTACCCTGTGTCCAGAAAACGGGATAATTCGAATATGATTTTCAGAAAATTCTGACAAATAACAATTGTCAATTCAACCCCTCTCATGCATGAAATAACATTTTCAGACCGCTGAGAGCAATGATTGTAATTGAATATATGTTTCAACGCGGGCATGTGCGGTACCCTGTGTCCGGGAAACGGGATAATTCGAAACTGATTTTCAGAAAATTCTGACAAATAACAATTGTCAATTCAACCCCTCTCATGCATAAAATGACATTTTCAGACCGCTGAGAGCAATGGTTGTAATTAAATATATTTTCAAACGTCCAAAAACCGGAAAATTCGAATATGATTTTCAGAAAATTCTGACAAATAACAATTGTCAATTCATCCCCTCTCATGCATAAAATAACATTTTCAGACCGCTGAGAGCAATGGTTGTAATTAAATATATGTTTCAACGCGGGCATGTGCGGTACCCTGTGTCCAGAAAACGGGATAATTCGAAACTGATTTTCAGAAAATTCTGACAAATAACAATTGTCAATTCAACCCCTCTCATGCATAAAATAACATTTTCAGACCGCTGAGAGCAATGGTTGTAATTAAATATGTTTCAACGCGGGCATGTGCGGTACCCTGTGTCCAGAAAACGGGATAATTCGAAACTGATTTTCAGAAAATTCTGACAAATAACAATTGTCAATTCAACCCCTCTCATGCATAAAATGACATTTTCAGACCGCTGAGAGCAATGGTTGTAATTAAATATATTTTCAAACGTCCAAAAAACCGGAAAATTCGAATATGATTTTCAGAAAATTCTGACAAATAACAATTGTCAATTCATCCCCTCTCATGCATAAAATAACATTTTCAGACCGCTGAGAGCAATGGTAGTAATTAAATATATGTTTCAACGCGGGCATGTGCGGTACCCTGTGTCCAGAAAACGGGATAATTCGCAACTGATTTTCAGAAAATTCTGACAAATAACAATTGTCAATTCAACCCCTCTCATGCATAAAATGACATTTTCAGACCGCTGAGAGCAATGGTTGTAATTAAATATATTTTCAAACGTCCAAAAAACCGGAAAATTCGAATATGATTTTCAGAAAATTCTGACAAATAACAATTGTCAATTCATCCCCTCTCATGCATAAAATAACATTTTCAGACCGCTGAGAGCAATGGTTGTAATTAAATATATGTTTCAACGCGGGCATGTGCGGTACCCTGTGTCCAGAAAACGGGATAATTCGCAACTGATTTTCAGAAAATTCTGACAAATAACAATTGTCAATTCAACCCCTCTCATGCATAAAATAACATTTTCAGACCGCTGAGAGCAATGGTTGTAATTAAATATATTTTCAAACGTCCAAAAAACCGGAAAATTCGAATATGATTTTCAGAAAATTCTGACAAATAACAATTGTCAATTCATCCCCTCTCATGCATAAAATACCATTTTCAGACCGCTGAGAGCAATGGTTGTAATTAAATATATGTTTCAACGCGGGCATGTGCGGTACCCTGTGTCCAGAAAACGGGATAATTCGAAACTGATTTTCAGAAAAGTCTGAGCAATAACAATTGTCAATTCAACCCCTCTCATGCATAAAATAACATTTTCAGACCGCTGAGAGCAATGGTTGTAATTAAATATATTTTCAAACGTCCAAAAAACCGGAAAATTCGAATATGATTTTCAGAAAATTCTGACAAATAACAATTGTCAATTCATCCCCTCTCATGCATAAAATAACATTTTCAGACCGCTGAGAGCAATGGTTGTAATTAAATATATGTTTCAACGCGGGCATGTGCGGTACCCTGTGTCCAGAAAACGGGATAATTCGCAACTGATTTTCAGAAAATTCTGACAAATAACAATTGTCAATTCAACCCCTCTCATGCATAAAATAACATTTTCAGACCGCTGAGAGCAATGGTTGTAATTAAATATATTTTCAAACGTCCAAAAAACCGGAAAATTCGAATATGATTTTCAGAAAATTCTGACAAATAACAATTGTCAATTCATCCCCTCTCATGCATAAAATAACATTTTCAGACCGCTGAGAGCAATGGTTGTAATTAAATATATGTTTCAACGCGGGCATGTGCGGTACCCTGTGTCCAGAAAACGGGATAATTCGCAACTGATTTTCAGAAAATTCTGACAAATAACAATTGTCAATTCAACCCCTCTCATGCATAAAATAACATTTTCAGACCGCTGAGAGCAATGGTTGTAATTAAATATATTTTCAAACGTCCAAAAAACCGGAAAATTCGAATATGATTTTCAGAAAATTCT
Organism: Brachyptera putata; assembly: GCA_907164805.1. Lineage (NCBI taxonomy): Eukaryota > Metazoa > Arthropoda > Insecta > Plecoptera > Taeniopterygidae > Brachyptera > Brachyptera putata. The sequence goes on from OU015475.1 coordinate 389,477, forward strand.
GACAAATAACAATTGTCAATTCATCCCCTCTCATGCATAAAATAACATTTTCAGACCGCTGAGAGCAATGGTTGTAATTAAATATATGTTTCAACGCGGGCATGTGCGGTACCCTGTGTCCAGAAAACGGGATAATTCGCAACTGATTTTCAGAAAATTCTGACAAATAACAATTGTCAATTCAACCCCTCTCATGCATAAAATACATTTTCAGACCGCTGAGAGCAATGGTTGTAATTAAATATATTTTCAAACGTCCAAAAAACCGGAAAATTCGAATATGATTTTCAGAAAATTCTGACAAATAACAATTGTCAATTCATCCCCTCTCATGCATAAAATAACATTTTCAGACCGCTGAGAGCAATGGTTGTAATTAAATATATGTTTCAACGCGGGCATGTGCGGTACCCTGTGTCCAGAAAACGGGATAATTCGCAACTGATTTTCAGAAATTCTGACAAATAACAATTGTCAATTCAACCCCTCTCATGCATAAAATGACATTTTCAGACCGCTGAGAGCAATGGTTGTAATTAAATATATTTTCAAACGTCCAAAAAACCGGAAAATTCGAATATGATTTTCAGAAAATTCTGACAAATAACAATTGTCAATTCATCCCCTCTCATGCATAAAATAACATTTTCAGACCGCTGAGAGCAATGGTTGTAATTAAATATATGTTTCAACGCGGGCATGTGCGGTACCCTGTGTCCAGAAAACGGGATAATTCGCAACTGATTTTCAGAAATTCTGACAAATAACAATTGTCAATTCAACCCCTCTCATGCATAAAATAACATTTTCAGACCGCTGAGAGCAATGGTTGTAATTAAATATATTTTCAAACGTCCAAAAAACCGGAAAATTCGAATATGATTTTCAGAAAATTCTGACAAATAACAATTGTCAATTCATCCCCTCTCATGCATAAAATAACATTTTCAGACCGCTGAGAGCAATGGTTGTAATTAAATATATGTTTCAACGCGGGCATGTGCGGTACCCTGTGTCCAGAAAACGGGATAATTCGCAACTGATTTTCAGAAAATTCTGACAAATAACAATTGTCAATTCAACCCCTCTCATGCATAAAATAACATTTTCAGACCGCTGAGAGCAATGGTTGTAATTAAATATATTTTCAAACGTCCAAGAAACCGGAAAATTCGAATATGATTTTCAGAAAATTCTGACAAATAACAATTGTCAATTCATCCCTCTCATGCATAAAATAACATTTTCAGACCGCTGAGAGCAATGGTTGTAATTAAATATATGTTTCAAACGCGGGCATGTGCGGTACCCTGTGTCCAGGAAACGGGATAATTCGAAACTGATTTTCAGAAAATTCTGACATATAACAATTGTCAATTCAACCCCTCTCATGCATGAAATAACATTTTCAGACCGCTGAGAGCAATGGTTGTAATTAAATATATGTTTCAACGCGGGCATGTGCGGTACCCTGTGTCCAGAAAACGGGATAATTCGAAACTGATTTCAGAAAATTCTGACGAATAACAATTGTCAATTCAACCCCTCTCATGCATAGAATGACATTTTCAGACCGCTGAGAGCAATGGTTGTAATTAAATATATTTTCAAACGTCCAAAAAACCGGAAAATTCGAATATGATTTTCAGAAAATTCTGACAAATAACAATTGTCAATTCATCCCCTCTCATGCATAAAATAACATTTTCAGACCGCTGAGAGCAATGGTTGTAATTAAATATATGTTTCAACGCGGGCATGTGCGGTACCCTGTGTCCAGAAAACGGGATAATTCGCAACTGATTTTCAGAAAATTCTGACAAATAACAATTGTCAATTCAACCCCTCTCATGCATAAATAACATTTTCAGACCGCTGAGAGCAATGGTTGTAATTAAATATATTTTCAAACGTCCAAAAAACCGGAAAATTCGAATATGATTTTCAGAAAATTCTGACAAATAACAATTGTCAATTCATCCCCTCTCATGCATAAAATAACATTTTCAGACCGCTGAGAGCAATGGTAGTAATTAAATATATGTTTCAACGCGGGCATGTGCGGTACCCTGTGTCCAGAAAACGGGATAATTCGCAACTGATTTTCAGAAAATTCTGACAAATAACAATTGTCAATTCAACCCCTCTCATGCATAAAATGACATTTTCAGACCGCTGAGAGCAATGGTTGTAATTAAATATATTTTCAAACGTCCAAAAAACCGGAAAATTCGAATATGATTTTCAGAAAATTCTGACAAATAACAATTGTCAATTCATCCCCTCTCATGCATAAAATAACATTTTCAGACCGCTGAGAGCAATGGTTGTAATTAAATATATGTTTCAACGCGGGCATGTGCGGTACCCTGTGTCCAGAAAACGGGATAATTCGCAACTGATTTTCAGAAAATTCTGACAAATAACAATTGTCAATTCAACCCCTCTCATGCATAAAATAACATTTTCAGACCGCTGAGAGCAATGGTTGTAATTAAATATATTTTCAAACGTCCAAAAAACCGGAAAATTCGAATATGATTTTCAGAAAATTCTGACAAATAACAATTGTCAATTCATCCCCTCTCATGCATAAAATAACATTTTCAGACCGCTGAGAGCAATGGTTGTAATTAAATATATGTTTCAACGCGGGCATGTGCGGTACCCTGTGTCCAGAAAACGGGATAATTCGCAACTGATTTTCAGAAAATTCTGACAAATAACAATTGTCAATTCAACCCCTCTCATGCATAAAATAACATTTTCAGACCGCTGAGAGCAATGGTTGTAATTAAATATATTTTCAAACGTCCAAAAAACCGGAAAATTCGAATATGATTTTCAGAAAATTCTGACAAATAACAATTGTCAATTCATCCCCTCTCATGCATAAAATAACATTTTCAGACCGCTGAGAGCAATGGTTGTAATTAATATATGTTTCAACGCGGGCATGTGCGGTACCCTGTGTCCAGAAAACGGGATAATTCGAAACTGATTTTCAGAAATTCTGACAAATAACAATTGTCAATTCAACCCCTCTCATGCATAAAATAACATTTTCAGACCGCTGAGAGCAATGGTTGTAATTAAATATATTTTCAAACGTCCAAAAAACCGGAAAATTCGAATATGATTTTCAGAAAATTCTGACAAATAACAATTGTCAATTCATCCCCTCTCATGCATAAATAACATTTTCAGACCGCTGAGAGCAATGGTTGTAATTAAATATATGTTTCAACGCGGGCATGTGCGGTACCCTGTGTCCAGAAAACGAGATAATTCGAAACTGATTTCAGAAAATTCTGACAGATAAAAATTGTCAATTCAACCCCTCTTATGCATAAATGAAACATTTTCAGACCGCTGAGAAGCACTGGTTGTAAATTAAAATATATTTTCAAACGTCAAAAAAAAACGGAAACTTTCGAAAATATGATTTTCAGAAAATTCTGACTGAATAACAATTGTCGAATTCTATCCTCTCTTGATGCATAGAATAAACATTTTCAGACCGCTGAGAGGCAATAGGTTGTAATTAATAATGTTTCAACGCGGGCAAGTGTGGTACCACCTGTGTCCAGAAAACTGGGATGATTGCAACTGATTTTCAGAAAATTATTGACAATAACAATGTCAATTCACCCCTCTCATTCATTGAATGACTTTTTCAGACCGCTGAGAGAAATGGTTGTATTAAAATATTTTCAAACGTCCAAAAAACGAAAATTCGAATATGATTTTCAGAAAATTCTGACAAATGAATAATTATTACTTTCATCAAAAAATTGCATTCGAATAACATATTCTAAAATATATTTTCAACATCGTCTCTCAAAAAAACTTTCAAACCGTAAGAAGTTTAATTAGAAATACAATTTCAATTCATCCCCTCTCATGCATAAAACATTTTCAACCTGAGAAATTGTAATAATAATTTTTCAACCCGCATGGAACCCTTTCCAAAAACCCAGATTTTAAAAATAAATCACTGGATTTTCGACCCTGTTCAAAAACTAATTCAACGATTCAATTCTGACAAATAACTTTCAACCAACTATGCATAGAATTAATTTTCAAATTTTCAAAACCCTAATTAATGAATTTTATCAGAAATCGACAAATTAAATGTATACCCTCCAATAAATAACATTTCTAAACCGCTGCAGCAATTAATTTAATACTGTTTAACCGGGATTCGGTAACCTTGTTCCAAAACGGGATATTACCCGTTTCAGGAAATTTAAAAATATTTTATTCCAAATACTCTCAATTTAAAAATCCCTTTCAGACCATTCGCTGAGAATGGTTTAATTAATATATTTTCAACGCGGGCATGTGCGGTACCCTGTGTCCGAAAACGGGATATTCGAAACTGATTTTCAAAAATTCTGACAAATAACAATGCAATTTCCCTCTCATCCGCATAAATAACTTTTGAACCGCTGATAGCAATGGTTTTAATTAAATAATTTTCAAATTCGTAATTCCAAAACTGATAACAATTGATTTTCAACTTTTACTAAATAACATTTTCAATCATACCTCATGCATAAAATAATTTTCAACGCGGGCAGTGGTTGTATAAAATTTCAACGTTTCGAACTGCAAAAGAAATTTCCTCCATTTTTAAATTTGACCATACAGTCATTCAACCCTCTCATGCATAAATAACATTTCGACCGCTGAGAGCAAGGTTTTAAATTAATATATGTTTCAACGCGGGGTGTGCGGGGCCCCTTGTCCCAAAAAAGGGGAAATTTGAAAATGATTTTCAAAATTTAACGAATAACTTGTCAATTTTAAACCCCCCTCATGCAAAATAACATTTCCCGACCGCGAAGCTGGTTTTTTAATAAAAAATTTTTCAACGTCCAAAAAAAACCCCAAATTTGAATAGATTTTTAGAAAATTCTGACAAAAAAAATTCATTCAAAACCCCTCTCTGCTAAAATAACATTTTTAACCCTGGAGCAATGGTTTATTAAATATATGTTCAACGCGGGCATTGCGGTACCCTTGTCGAAAACGGGAAAAATTCGAAAATGATTTTTAGAAAATTCTGACAATAACAAATTTAGAATTCATCCCCCCCCGCATAAAAAACATTTTCAGACCGCTGAGGCATGGTTGTAATTTAAAAATTTTCAACCGGGCATGTGCGATACCCTGTGCCAAAAACAGGATTATTCAAAAAGTTTTTTAGGGTTTTTCAAAACTATTTTCGAAATTCGACAAAAACAAATTTTCCCAAATTTAAAACCCCTCATGCATAAATAAAATTTTTAGACCGCTGAAACAATTTGTAATCAAAAATTTTTTCAAACGCCTAAAAAAACCCAAAATTCGAATATGATTTTCGAAAAATTTTGACAAATAACAAATTTCAATTCCCCCTCTCATGCTAGAAAAAAATTTTTTTACCGCTGAGAGCATGGTTGTAATTAAATATTGTTTCAAAGCGGGGCATGTGCTACCCTTGGTCCAGAAAAAGGATATTCGAAACTGATTTTTAAAAATTCACAAAAACAATTGTCAATTCAAACCCCTCTCATGCAAAAAAACTTTTCAGACCCCCTGAGAACAAAGGGGTTTTAATTAAATATATTTTTAAAGTCCAAAAACCGGAAAAATTTAAATATTTTCAGAAAAATTTTGACGAAAACAATGTCATTCATCCCTCCATGCATAGATAAAAATTTTCAACCGCGGGACAATGGTTGTAATTAAAATATGTTTCAACGCGGGGATGGGGTCCCCCCGTGCCCAAAAACTATAATTTGAAAATGATTTTCAGAAATTCTGACAATAACAATTGTCAAATTTTCCCCCCTCATGCTAAAATAACATTTTTAGACCGCTGAGACATGGTTTAATTAAATAATTTTAAACGCCAAAAAAAGGAAAATTCGAATAGTTTTTTAGAAAATTTTGACAAAACAATTGTCAATTCTCCCCCTCATGCATAAATAAAATTTTTAGACCGCTGAGAGCAATGGTTTAATTTAAAAAATGTTTCAAAGCGGGCATGTGCGGGACCCTGTTCCCAAAAAAGGGATATTTTTGGGGCTGATTTTTCGGAAAAATTCTGACAAAACAATTTTTTATTCATCCCCCTCTGCTAAAAAATTTTCAACCGCGAGAGCAAAAGTTGTAATAAAAAATTTTTAACGTCCAAAAAAATGGAAAAATTTGAATAGATTTTTTATAAAAATTTTACAAATAAAAATTGTCAATTATCCCTCTCATGCATAAAATACATTTTCAGACCGCTGAGAGCAATGGTTGTAATTAAATATATGTTCAACGCGGGCATGTGCGGTACCCTGTGTCCAGAAAACGGGATAATTTGAAACTGATTTTCAGAAAATTCTGACAAATAACAATTGAGAATTCATCCCCTCCATGCATAATAACATTTTCAAGACCGCTGAGAGCAATGGTTGTAATTAAATATATTTTCAAACGTCCAAAAAAACCGGAAAATTCGAATATGATTTTCAGAAAATTCTGACAAATAACAATTGTCAATTCATCCCCTCTCATGCATAAAATACATTTCAGAACCGCTGAGAGCAATGGTTGTAATTAAATATATGTTTCACGCGGGCATGTGCGGTACCCTGTGTCCAAAAAACGGGATAATTCGAAACTGATTTTCAGAAAAATCTGACAAATAACAATTGTCAATTCATCCTCTCTCATGCATAAAATACCATTTTCAGACCGCTGAGAGCAATGGTTGTAATTAAATATATGTTTCAACGCGGGCATGTGCGGTACCCTGTGTCCAGAAAACGCGATAATTCGAAACTGATTTTCAGATAATTCTGACAAATACCAATTGTCAATTCATCCCCTCTCATGCATAAAATAACATTTTCAGACCGCTGAGAGCAATGGTTGTAATTGAATATATTTTCAAACGTCCAAAAAACCGGAAAATGCGAATATGATTTTCAGAAAATTCTGACAAATAACAATTGAGAATTCATCCCCTCTCATGCATAAATAACATTTTCAGACCGCTGAGAGCAATGGTTGTAATTAAATATATTTTCAAACGTCCAAAAAAACCGGAAAATTCGAATATGATTTCAGAGAATTCTGACAAATAACAATTGTCAATTCATCCCCTCTCATGCATAAAATAACATTTTCAGACCGCTGAGAGCAATGGTTTTAATTAAATATATGTTTCACGCGGGCATGTGCGGTACCCTGTGTCCAGAAAACGGGATAATTCGAAACTGATTTTCAGAGAATTCTGACAAATAACAATTGTCAATTCAACCCCTCTCATGCATAAAATGACATTTTCAGACCGCTGAGAGCAATGGTTGTAATTAAATATATTTTTAAACGTCCAAAAAACCGGAAAATTCGAATATGATTTTCAGAAAATTCTGACAAATAACAATTGATCGTTTCTCAAGGGAGGACCAGGAAAATAAAACCATCCATGCAGGAAAACAATCCATGCGAGTAAATTTAACATTGATTTTATGGGAGTGGAGTGAGAAAAATGAATGATACAAGCAGGAAAACGATGGATCCGGGAACGATGCGTAGAGGTTTCACTGTATATAAAGTATATAAAGTATAATTGTAAACTCTTCACATCTTGATCATATAAAATATATTCTATTCGCTTACTATCGCATCTAGGGAGCCGTGAATCCAACACTGCCACATTTTTCTGCTATTATTTCTATCTATGTGATGAATGAGAAAGATGTATTACATTATTTCCTTCAAAACGGCCGGTCCGAATTGCATACACATTTTTATTAATGTGTACCGTTATCATTTTCGTGTTCACATTCAAGGATAATTTGAATTGTATTTGAGATTTTATTTCACAAGTTTCTTCACTCAGCCTAATCTTATGGGGTTTTTAGAAACTTCGAAATGATGTTTCTCAAAAATGGTCCAAACGATTTGACCAAAAACTATACAGTTCCAAGTTGGATAAGTTTGCATATAAAAGAAAGTTTCATGTCGATCGGTCAAACCCTGCGACCTAAGCAGTACCCACAAACAAACAAAGCTCCGTAAGAGTGAGATGGAAATCAGACTCACTCATGCTGGGACGGACGATGGCCGACGGAAACGAAGCGATGGCATTGGCCACTTCGTGCTCGGCTAGCGCCTTGGTGAACGTGTAAGTGTTCGGGTGTTTCTTCAGGAGCCTGGCGAACAAACAACATTCTACAAACAATCCTTCTCAACAACCAACAACAATAGGTACAGTAGAACCAGCCGCCATAACTCGCCGTAATAATTGTCTGTTGAATAAACTAGGAAAACGCAGTATGTGCGTTGTGAGATGAGCGTAGAAGTATGGAAATCTGGGATGAAAAAAATATTCTGTCAGCTCAATCTACATTTACAGACCTTGGACTACTTCAAATGTGAAAAACATCACCTGAAAATTGTTGCTATTTATAGAGCAACCTGTCGCATATACACTTTGCATTACATGTTTTGATCCTGATATCCGATGAAATGTATTCTTTTATTGCGTTTTCTGTGTTATATCTCATCCGATTGTTGCACAAATTATTGAAAATGTGTATGATAATTGTGTTTTTGAGTATTTTCTCCTCGGGTCATTCTTAAGAGAATTTTCAAGAATTCAAAAAAAAATCCGAAAAAACCATTCAACCGATTTTTCTGAAAAACAATCCTAACCTAATCTGGTATATAACACCATTATTAAAAAAAAATTGGAGTCAATTGCTTTTTTTCCTGAGCTATATTTCGAATTAACAAGGGTTTACTGTAGTGATATGGTAGCGATATGGTATTGATACGGTAGCGATATGGTAGCGATATGGGAGCGATATGGTAATGATACGGTAGTGATACGGTAGCGATATGGTAGCGATATGTGCGTGACGTTACCCGGGCGTTGCGGCCTCCAGCTCCTCGTCCGACAGCGTTGCCGCCAGTTGAACGACCTTGTCAGCATCCCCTGGTGGCGGATAGAGCAACTCCTCCACGCGGTGCTGGTCGCTGTTGACGTACGCGCTCGACACGTGGACCATCCCCTGGAACACGACGTTATTATCTTACCACGTCACGAGACACATGACCGAGCCTTCTGAGCGACGACAGAGCGATGCTAGCGCGGAGCGGAGTGGAGTGAATCATTCCTGTGGTTCGGAAAATACTTTTCAAACCCTCTTTGATTCACGTAATTATCCAAGTTTTGCTTTTTCTTCGAAATGATTTATTGAATTGAATATTATAGTTCCATCATGAATTGAGCGAGACGGAGCTATCTGTAATATTATCGAGTGTTTTAACTATGTTATCAGGCAAAAGCGAAGTAATTCTTTAGATTCCCAAGAGATACAGAAATGTGAGTACAGCAAGGCTAGGCCAGTTAAAATATCTGTTTGTTACAGCTACTATTTATGTTGGAAAAAGTGTGTGAATAATTGAAAATATAATGATTAGATCAGGTTACCTCGAGTGGCGTGACAAACAGCAAGCTTACCTTGAGTTGCGAGCACTCCTTGCACAGCTGCACCACCCTCCTCGTGCCCAGCAGGTTGATGCTGACGGTGGGCTTGAGCGTGGCCTCGAAGTCTAGCGTGGCCGCGCTGTGGAAGACGTAGTGGACCTGCGACGTGATGAGTCTGCGGTCGGCGTCGGTCAGTCCGAGCCCCTCGTCTCCCACGTCCCCCGCCACCGCGACCAGCTTGGAGAACACGTCTTGACCTTGAGACTCGATCAGGCGCTCGAACACCTGAGACATGGATCATTACAGTACAGTGAAACCTCTATCCAACGTTACTCGAGGGACCAGGTGAATAAAACCATCCATGCAGGAGAATTCAACATTGGTTATAAGGGAGTGGGGTGAGAAATAATGAATGATACATCCAGGAAAACGACGGATCCGGGAACGATGCATGGAGGTTTCACTCAGAATATGCGTTGTAAGATGAGCGAGATATCTATATAAGAAACAATAAGGAAGTCTACACACCTTGACGCACATAAATCATACTTCATTCGGTTACTATTGAATCAAGGGAGCTGTTAATCTTTCACTGCAATATTTTTCTGCTATCATTTCTATTTATTTGATGAATAAAAAACATTCAATACATTATTTTCTTCAAAACGGCCGGTCTGAATTGCATACGAAATTCTTGATAATGTGTATCAGTTTTGTTATTAGGCCTACATTTGAGGAAAATTTGAATTCTATTGAAAAGATTTTATTTCTCAATTTTTTCAGCCTAATCTCACGAGGTTTTTAGAAACTTCTGGATGATGTTTCTCAAAAATGGTCCAACCAATTTGACCCAAAAACTATAGGTCTCTAAGTGGGATGAGTTTGCATATACGGAAAAAGTTTCATGTCGATCGGTCAAACCCTGCGACCTGTGCAGTGCGCACAAACAAACGAAAACAGACACTCAAAGCTCCCTCCTTAAGAGTTGGGTAGAAATCTCCGCTAACGCTCTTCTAATTATTCAACTCTAATTCCAGCGTAGCTTGAGCCACGACAACGGAGGGAGAACGAAGGAGCGTGACTCACCGGGTTCTTGGTGATCTCCTCCAGCCGCGCGCTGACCTCCTTGCCCTTCTTGGGCCGGATCAACAGGTACACCTTGCCCAGGTCGGGCACGGCTCGCAGCAGCTTCTCCACAAGGGCGACGCCCAGGAAACCTGTCGCTCCCGTCACGAGCACGTTAGCTCCGCTGTACGCTTCTCTCACCGCGCCCGTCATCTCCACCTAGAAACAAACATGCAACGTGTTAGAGCATGAGATCACAAACACTGTCCCAGAACCCAACTGTCCCTAAAAACCAACTGTCCCAGATATTGACTGTCCTAAAAACCAACTGTCCCTAAAATCAACTGTACTATGGACAGCAATTGTCCTGAAAACCAACAGCACTAAAACCCAACTGTCCCTTAAATCAATTATAGGCCTACTATAGACAGGAACTGTCCTAAACACCAACTGTCCCTAAAACCAACTGTCCCTAAAATCAACTGTACTATGGACAGCAATTGTCCTGAAAACCAACAGCACTAAAACCCAACTGTCCCCAAAATTAACTCTACTCTAAACCGAATGCTCTAAATATCGACTATTCCTTTCAACCACCTGAATGAAAATACCAACTGTACTAAAAACTGACTGTACTCAAGAACAACCGTCTAAAACTCGAATGTCCTAAAAGCCAACTGTACCAAGATGACTGTATTGAAAACTAACTGTCCAGAAACACGACTGTACTGGAAAACAACTGCAGGCCTACTGGAGACCCATCGACCTGAACTTGTACTTATTGAGAAACCTGTACAGACGCTGAAGTGGGAGGGCTGGCTCCTCCCCCTCGGAAATGTCGTTTGCCACGAACCCACCACACCCCACCATCACCATAGCACCCTCACTCGTCGGGTCTAACAGTCCCACTCCCTCTTGTGTGCGAGTAAGAACCACGAGCTCCCGTCAACAAGTGGTCCAGGAGTCAGCAGGTGTCTAGTACCTGTTGCACTGCCACGGGCTGGTAGATGATGCGACACGTGTAGGTAGACGACATCAACAGCTGACAACACGTGGTGGCAAGTAGTCAACAAGTGGTAGTAGCAAGTAGTCAACAAGTCCAGCAGTCAACAAGTAGTAGAAAGTGTTACAGCAGTCACCACAGGTAGCAAGTGCTCGAGTAGTCAACAGGTAGTCAACAAGTCCAACAGTCTACAGGTGGTAGCGAGTAGTCAACAAGTAGTCGTAGCAAGTGCTCGGGTAGTCAGCACAGAAAACAAGTCCAGCCAATCAACAAGTGGTCCAGTAGTCAGCAGGCAGTAGCAAGTACTCGAGTAGTCCACCAGGTGGTAGCAAGTAGTCCAGTAGTCAACAGGTAGCAAGTAACGAGCAGTCAACACGTAAGAAGCAGTCTACAGGTGGCAGCAAGTAGTCCAGCAGTCTACAGGTGGCAGCGAGTAGTCCAGCAGGGATAGTGTTATCAGGCCTAATGCAGGCTGTAATCGCGAGCTGCCGAATAACCAGCAATACGCCTTATCAACTCTTCAGCCTTGGTAGACAATTGTCCTCAAACTGTACGATACACCGTCGCCGATACGAAACACAATTACCATTATCATTATAATAATGTGTCCAATTTGATGGCGTTCATTTCACATGAAATACCTTCACAAGAGAACTGAAACGGAGTAAAAATAACCTTCCATCTCATCATCCCATCATCCCGCATATCATTCACCGACGCCAATAGATCTTAACACAATAAAAACACTGCGCTTGTTTAAATGCTATGTTGACACTAATAGTGTTACGTTCTGGGTCCTGTCAAGACGGTGTGAGATACATCCCAGCAACACACGAACGCGACACAAGTTGCCTACCTCCCAGGCCAGGCAGATATCCTACAAGACGTACTATCCTGTCAAGAAGGTGTGAGATACATCCCAGCAACACACTCATGCCACACAAGTTGCCTACCTCCCAGGTCACGCAGGCAGATATACATATATATATATATATATATATATATATATATATATATATATATATATATATTTATTTATAATGTTGCTTAACGACCCCACCAACAGCTAGGTTATACGGGGGTACGAATGAGCGGATGATAATGAAACTATAAGGAGTGATGATGAGTGAAAGGACGTTTACAATAACCCATGCCTTATGCGGGACTCGAACCCACGCCCAACGATCACTTCAGTTACTACCGCCTCGCGATAGTCGAGTGGCCACGGGGGCGATCATAGAACGAAAAACGAATACTAATTATTGTTAACTGTGAATAATTGATACAACCAGTTGAACACCATCTGATAATACAATACCAATTAGTTAATTGTTAATTAAAGCACGAAAATAGCATTTCGATTCGTTATTAATTATTGCTTAATTGTCTGATTACCAGTCAACATCCGGCAACAAGTAGCTAGGGTAACAAGTAGTTACTATAAGCCTTGTTGTGTAGAGACCATAACCGCACTTGTTCTCCAGACCCCGTGTCCTCTGCAGAGCGAGAGAGAGAGCGAGAGAGAGAGAGCGAGAGAGAGAGAGCACTTGTTCTACAGACCCCGTGTCCTCTGCAGAGCGAGAGAGAGAGAGCGAGAGAGAGAGAGAGCGAGGCCGACAGGTTCGAGCATGACACGGTAGGTCTTGGAGGACATGACTGCCCCGAGGCTCGAACCAACAATGACAAGAGAGATTTACCTAATTGTACAACAAATAATCATCACCAAACCACGCTCACAGAACAAGAGGCTCTGTCTGCATGCTGTAAGCGCCCTGTGGCGCTCCTGGCGGGAGGAAAGTCACACCAACTGCACACATGGCCGGGGGGTTGGGGGTTCATTTCACGTAACGGTACTTATTGGATGAGCGTTAGCGGAGATTTCCATGCAACTCTTACGGAGCTTTGTCTGCGTGTTTTTTGTAAGCACTACCCAGGTCGCAGGGTTTGAGCGATCGACATGAAACTTTTTTGTACACGCAAACTCATCCAACTTGGAACTGTATAGTTTTTTTGGTCAAATCGGTTGGACCATTTTTGAGAAACATCAACCCAAAGTTTCTAAAAATTCCATAAGATCAGGCTGGGCGGAAAAAAATCGAGAAATAAAATCTCTCCAATATAATTCAAATTCTCCTCAAATGTAAACACGGAAATGATACATATTAATAAGAATTTGTATGCAATTTGAACCAGCCGTTTCAAGAGAATAATGTAATAAATGTTGTTTCATTCATCGAATAGATAGAAATAATAGCAGGAAAATGTTGCAGTGATAGATTCACGGCTCTGTAGATTCGTTGGTATCGAATGAAGTATATTTCATATGATCAAGATGTGTAGAGTTTTATATTATACTCCATAGACATCTACAGATCGTACAACGCACATTCTGCGTTTGTCTAGTTATATAACAATATAGTGATTTGTCAAAAGTAGTGTTTCTAGTTTTTCGTACAGTGAATTAAAGGAAGTGTCTGAAAGCTTGTTACAGTTACAGTTATACTTGGGCTTACAGTTACAGTTAGTTACAGTTGATACAGTTGCTACAGTTGAGAAATCATCTGTACAATTTTTAATTCTTTTTGTAATAATTAATTATCTTTTTCCATTTTTTTTTCATTTGTAAGAACCTCAAATATTTCAATTTCTATCATTAGTATTATATTTTATTATTAGTATTATATTTTATCATTAGTATTATCTTTCTAAGCATACTGTTATTATTATTCATTTCAATTTCTCACTTATTCAACTATATTTCATATTTAAAAAATATTTCATTTTCATTATTATCCTGTGAACTTTTTGATAAGCCAGGGACCAATCAAGGTTATTTATATTAGTTACAGTTGATACAGTTGCTACAGTCAATACAGTGAATTGTCAAGCCTTCTATTCGTTGAACCAGCCTTCGAAGGAAGCAAGCCGGTTCAAAGGTAGAGTCTATTAGTAGAGCGACGATAACAGCTGTTGGCGGCCACGACCGACCGTCTCCCCAGCACGAGCCACTAGCGCACGGGGGTTCCGAGCCGTCACTTCGCTCCCCTCTCGGACAAATTAAATCCAATCAAGCCTGCTATACTGCTAGCCACGGGCAATGTGCTCATGCTAACTGCTATACTGCTAGCCACGGGCAATGTGCTTATGATAACTGCTATACTGCTAGCCATGGGCATTGTGCTCATGCTAACTGCTACACTGCTAACCATGGGCAATGTGCTATACAAAAACAAGAACCAAAAAATATTGTTTAGCTAAAATTCTAAAAATTCTAAAAACAAGGAAACACAGATATTTCCTAAACCTTCAAGAAGGTGCAAGTGATAAATGAAGTAATATAAGTAATGAAGTAATAAATGAAAAAATAAATAAAAAATATAGAATAATAAATAATAATAAAATAAAATGAAATATACGGTACAAAATGAAATAATATCCTAAATAAAGTAATGAAATATCGTATATAATTGATGAAATAAAAGACTTTTGCTTGCCATCTCCCCTTAACCAATAGTTAGCGGATTAACTTATCGCCATGGTTACACACATGTTATTTTCGATCCTTTAACTATTCGTAAGACCGGGCCTCACTAACATGTGTTATTTCAAATACGACTCTTTGGGATCTTATCGGGACGATCAAAACACATTCACTTCTATTTCAATTATTACATTTTCAATGGGTTCAACGAGGCCCAGTATCAAGATCTATTGGCGTCGGAGAGTGATGACACATGAGATGAAAGGTGAAGAAGATAGTGTGGTTGAGCGTGCTAGCCGCTGGACCACGCCATGCAACAGATGCGTGGTGGAGTCAACACATAGAGGGGCTGTAAATCACTCGTGGTGCCTACCTGTTGCTCTAGAGCTCTATTGGCGTCGGAGAGTGATGACACATGAGATGAAAGGTGAAGAAGATAGTGTGGTTGAGCGTGCTAGCCACTGGACCACGCCATGCAACAGATGCGTGGTGGAGTCAACAGAGGGCTGTAAATCACTCGTGGCGCCGCGTGCCTACCTGTTGCTCTAGAGCTCTATTGCTTCGAGTGGCCTACCTGTTGCTCTAGAGCTCTATTGCGCCGCGAGCATCATGCACTCGGCCAATATTTACACGACAACCTAGCTACAGACACACTTATACGAACTTGCAATATTTACACTAGGAAAACGCCATTGTTAGACGAGCGGATAGTAATAGTACTTCGAGTGGTACCAATTCAGCACATTTGATGTTTTTTCTTCAAAATGGCTGACCCGATCAAGCTGAACCTGCCCCCCCTGCCCTGCCTCAGTCCCGCCACTGGCAGTCTAGTGACACGTGTATCCACGTGAGGTCAGAACATTCTACCAGCTACGAGGACTACGAGGACTGTAATTCAATCGTCAAATGAAATAATATATAGGGCCAAAAAAGCGATACTGAATATTGTTTGCAGGAGTGGGTCACTGACCTATTGATCTTCCATGACCTTCAACAATTCATTATTATAACTACTTATTATTAATTGAAGGTTTGGGTGGAAGACCACTTTTAATATAGTGAACCCCGCCTACTTTGTGCAATCGTTGTACCGGTATATCTATTATCATATTATATCACACTATATTATATATTATATCATACAAAAATTGACCAAATAAAGACATTACATTACATTACATTATTATTAATAATAATATGTAAATATAATAATAATGCTAATGGTGTGATACACAAGAGAGCAGGCCTATAGCTACATGGTACTAGTAGAGGCCTCAGTGATAATAACTATAATCATATACCTGTTGTAATAGTTATGTACACAATACTGAGACTTATTACTGTAATGAGTGTTGAGAGAAAGAAGAATGAGAGAAGATTGCATCGCGTTGACTTGATGTTCTAACCTTGTCACCAAGAACGTACTTTTAAAGGGATTAATATTTATGACACGCTTCCCGAGTAACTGTCTACTGAGTAGTTCAATATTTGTAATGTTGAATTGAAGAAGTTTTTAATATTTAACTGTTTCCATTTTCTTTTTCCAGACCGATTTCGCACATTTCTTCAAGTGCGAAATGTGTCCAAGAAATATATTTGTCATCAATGCTTATGCAGAGATCTCATTTTCCCAAGCCATCTAGGGAAAGATCAAGCGCAACAAAAACACGGAAACAAATTATTATCAACTAAAAAGGGATAAACAATAAAAAACTTCTTTCTAATAACTTGTTTTAAAAGCCGCAAATAACCCACTGGGATGTTTCTCAAGCCTTCCGCCGCCCTCGGTAGCTCAGTCAGCTGAATGACCGCCTCATGAACTGAAGTCACCGCTGGGCGTGGGTTCGAGTCCCGCATAAGGCATGGGTTTTCATAAACGTCCTTTCACCTATCATCACTTCATCGTTTCACAATCACCTGCTATAACCCGTATAACCTAGCTGTTGGTGGGGTCTTAAGCAAACAATAATCACCATTGCCAAGCATAGACCGGGGTTCAGTCCCCGTCATGGTCAACCGCCATGCCTCATGAGCGACCGGCTCCTTCCAACAGATCCCAATCAAGCCTAGTCACTGGAATAGAAACTAGAACAAGCTAACACTAGCAACAGAAGGTTCTGGAAGGTAGTCATACATCGAGTGGTCGGAGGTCGAAGTAATATGTATATATGTATGTAGTAATATCACTGAATCCATAAACATCTACTTGATCTATGGTAACATGTATTTAGTAATATGTATGCAGTTAGGAGGGGTTTACAACTCGCAAATTTGGAGTTGGAGGTGGATTTCAGAGATTTCAAGAGATTTAATACGGATTTGAAGAGGATTTCAGGGGTTTCAAATAGATTTCAGTAAGATTTCATGGCTAGTGTAGGCCTAAACCTGATTTCGGGAGTTGTTAACCAGTTAAAGAGTGCAGTTAAATGCATGTAGAGGCCTAGTAAGGATGTGGCAGGTCTATGTGTTGCTAGTACTTAGTACTTAGTGCGTAGTACTTGTTGTTGCAGCCTAAAACTAATACAATTGAATCCAAATCAACAGCTACAGTAAATAACAAAGCTGTAAAATAGCCACCTCGTAAGCTATCTAAGAGATTGACGTAGGCCTAGCCCCCAGGCGGTGGGCAATGCCCTAGATACAATGAGGAAGTTGCTGACATAACCTAACATCCTGCCCTGTACTGTAAGCCGGTAATTGCCTTACTTGTCTTGTTGAGAGCTGGTAATGAAGTAAATCCACCGACAACAATCGCGATCACGATAATTCACAGAGCTGACAATCAATCAACACGAACTGTCTGTCTGCAAGCGTTTCAAGCCAGACGACTGTGAAGTTAGCCCTCTTTCTCAGCCCCTCAAGGGCGTTAGGCTAGCAGCAAGGTATGACGTGGTGAAAGAACACCAACACGACAAAATACCGCTAGCTTTGCCCCTGTGTACTATGCATAACAAACAGCATGCCTGTTCTTACGGATGCCTAAACATTTATAAATAATCTTTAGAACTTTGCTTCTTTAAGTTGCATGAAATTAGTTGATGACTATAGATTCTGTATAAATAATGGCAAATTAGTTGATGAATTAAGGAGCATTTTTTATATTTTTTTAAATGTAGGTCCAATAGCTTATTATTATTACCTATGACAACATCATCTCTTAAATGTCGGGTAGAAAATAAATGTATAGATATTGACTCATTATTCCGTGTTTTAAAGAAACAAACAAGTGGTACCGACAGGGGGTGTCGCACGTGTAAGCCACTATAGACACTGTAGCAAGAAAATACCAAATTGGAATTCAGTTATTGACTGATATTGATCAGAATCGTTTGCCCTGAGATGATTGTAATTAATTACCTGATTGATAACACTAATTAATTCGCAGGAGTCGTAATTGGGGTAGGTGATTTTTTCCAATCGCGGAAATAAATCATCTACCACTTGAGGAACGACAATCCGTGGTCAAATCTGTTTGCCCTAAATCCTAAACGTGCTAATTACTAATTACAAAGGTTAATTAATTCACAGGAAACGTAATTGACGCTGGAAAATTTTCAAATCAACAATTTTTGGCTCTTTTCACTCGAGGAACGATAATCCGTAGTCGAATCTGTTTGCCCTAAATCGCAAGTAGGCCATACCGATGCTGTGAAGTTAGCCCCTAATCAGCATAATCCATTCGATAATATAATTCAATAACTAGGCACGCCAGAAACGTTCCGAAAAATGTTTCCAAAAATATTTCCCCACCCGGGCAACATATTGTATTGATCAGAATCGTTTGCCCTGAGATGATTGTAATTAATTACCTGATTGATAACACTAATTAATTCGCAGGGGTCGAAATTGGGGTGGATAATTTTTTCCAATCGCGGAAACGTATCAACTACCACTCGAGGAACGACAATCCGTGGTCAAATCTGTTTGCCCTAAATCCTAAACGTGCTAATTACTAATTACAAAGGTTAATTAATTCACAGGAAGCGTAATTGACGTTGGAAAATTTTCAAATCAACAATTTTTGGCTCTTTTCACTCGAGGAACGATAATCCGTAGTCGAATCTGTTTGCCCTAAATCGCAAGTAGGCCATACCGATGCTGTGAAGTTAGCCCCTAATTAGCATAATCCATTCGAGAATTAAATTCAATAACTAGGCACGCCAGAAACGTTCCGAAAAGTGTTTCCAAAAATATTTCCCCACCCGGGCAACATATTGTATTGATCAGAATCGTTTGCCCTGAGATGATTGTAATTAATTACCTGATTGATAACACTAATTAATTCGCAGGGGTCAAAATTGGGGCAGGTAATTTTTTCCAATCGCGGAAATGTATCAACTACCACTCGAGGAACGACAATCCGTGGTCAAATCTGTTTGCCCTAAATCCTAAACGTGCTAATTACTAATTACAAAGGTTAATTAATTCACAGGAAACGTAATTGACGTTGGAAAATTTTCAAATCAACAATGTCTGGCTCTTTTCACTCGAGGAACGACAATCCGTGGTCAAATCTGTTTGCCCTAAATCGCAAGTAGGCCGATTTGTCGTTTTGTCGGATTGTCGTTCCTCGAGTGGTAGTTGATACGTTTCCGCGATTGGAAAAAATTATCCACCCCAATTTCGACCCCTGCGAATTAATTAGTGTTATCAATCAGGTAATTAATTACAATCATCTCAGGGCAAACGATTCTGATCAATACAATATGTTGCCCGGGTGGGGAAATATTTTTGGAAACACTTTTCGGAACGTTTCTGGCGTGCCTAGTTATTGAATTTAATTCTCGAATGGATTATGCTAATTAGGGGCTAACTTCACAGCATCGGTATGGCCTACTTGCGATTTAGGGCAAACAGATTCGACTACGGATTATCGTTCCTCGAGTGAAAAGAGCCAAAAATTGTTGATTTGAAAATTTTCCAACGTCAATTACGTTTCCTGTGAATTAATTAACCTTTGTAATTAGTAATTAGCACGTTTAGGATTTAGGGCAAACATATTTGACCACGGATTGTCGTTCCTCGAGTGGTAGTTGATACGTTTCCGCGATTGGAAAAAATTATCCACCCCAATTTCGACCCCTGCGAATTAATTAGTGTTATCAATCAGGTAATTAATTACAATCATCTCAGGGCAAACGATTCTGATCAATACAATATGTTGCCCGGGTGGGGAAATATTTTTGGAAACACTTTTCGGAACGTTTCTGGCGTGCCTAGTTATTGAATTTAATTCTCGAATGGATTATGCTAATTAGGGGCTAACTTCACAGCATCGGTATGGCCTACTTGCGATTTAGGGCAAACAGATTCGACTACGGATTATCGTTCCTCGAGTGAAAAGAGCCAGACATTGTTGATTTGAAAATTTTCCAACGTCAATTACGTTTCCTGTGAATTAATTAACCTTTGTAATTAGTAATTAGCACGTTTAGGATTTAGGGCAAACATATTTGACCACGGATTGTCGTTCCTCGAGTGAAAAGAGCCAGACATTGTTGATTTGAAAATTTTCCAACGTCAATTACGCTTCCTGTGAATTAATTAACCTTTGTAATTAGTAATTAGCACGTTTAGGATTTAGGGCAAACAGATTTGACCACGGATTGTCGTTCCTCGAGTGGTAGATGATACATTTCCGCGATTGGAAAAAATTACCTTCCCCAATTTCGACCCCTGCGAACTAATTAAGCTTCATTAATTTTGATTTTCAGACTATTATTGTGAATTTATAGGCATCATATTTGCTTCAACGTTACTCAAGTTGCCTAGTTACTGTTTCCATTCCGTTTCCGTAGCTAGCGTTTGTTCGTAAATGTGGTGCCCATTCATACGTTTTTGCGTGTTGTTGCTAGCCTCACTTACTTGAGGGGCTGAAAGTCTTGAGGGGCTAACTTCACAGTCGTTCAAGCCAGCAAGTCAATGTCAAGAACGGCAATAACATCAGCTGGCCGGAGGAAGTAGCCGAGCAACCGACTGATGGTGATACCTAGCGGGAGATGTTAGTACTTAAGATCTGCAATCTGCGTTACGATGGTGTATAACAAGTTGCCTAACAATCAAAAAATGTAGTGATTGTGAATGAAATTGTTTTAATTGATCAAAATTAATAAAAAACATGTATAATACGGTAATAAAATGATTGATACTCATAAAATCTACTTGTGGTTTTTTTTCCATTGATACATTGTACTAGGAAAACGCTATATTTGCGCTGTAAGGTGAGCGAGAAAGTTATAAGATGAAATGTCACGGAAACATAATTATATACGCACACCATGATTTTGAAATTTGAGTCTAGTCACTATCTTCTTTATAAAGCAAACTTGATAACTGTCCCAAAATGTAACTCTTCATTCTTTAATACTATATATATTCATTGTCTTGAAAGATCGAATCAAATTTCTTCTTCAAACTTGGTTGAATATTTTTTACAGAACATTCTGTAACTGAAAATGTTGAAACTATTTTTCAATATTGTTTTGCAAGATACCAATCTATCCTGATACAACACCAAAATGTCGTACCAACTTCGTGAATCGAACGAAAAAATAACAACAAAAGCACACGAACGCTATTTATTTTCATTTTATTCACTGCTAATGCTTGAGATACATAATTATATATATATATATATGTATATTGGAGAAGATTAGGTCCTGAACAAATAAGATTGCTAAGAAAACACGGAATAAAAATCAGTTTATTAAAATATAAAAAATTAAAGTAATAACATATATGAGAACGAGAAACAGAATATAAATTAATTACTCAATTTATTACTAGTTTTATTAAATTTTCCATAATTGATCTATCAATCAATAAAATCATGTTAGTAGAATGTTTAAACCTCCATTTTAATGATAGATGATCCAATACTATCCGCTCGTCTAACAACGCATGTATGGCGTTTTCCTAGTTCAATAAAAACTTATATATATATTTTCTCCTTCGTCGAGAATTGAGTCCTCGATGTTAAAAACAATGACTGTGATATCTGGGAAGCCAACTGTTGTTGAAAGTCAGTCACAATTAATGGAAAGATGATGTCTTATAAAATACCCAGCAAGAGAAGAATTGTTGTGAGGAACCCCCGCGCGTCAGTGGCGTGAGATAGGGGGGACGGTCGCTCGGAGCCTTCCAGCAGCATCTCGCAGGTTCCAGCACAAGGAGAAAGCCGACTGGAGCGCCTCACTTTCACTGGCGGCGGTATGCGGCAACACACAGGAAGTAGGACCACCTCAATGTCACAGAGGAAGGTCAAAGGTCAACACATCTTCACGGCTCGATTCTCTGACGACCACACCAACAGCTAGGTTATACGGGGGTACGAAGCCTTAACTGACTCAGCTATTGTGGTGTATAGGATGAAATATGAGATGCATTACAGGGCCTCAATGACGGAGTGAATGGAAGTTATATCTGAATCGGTCGAATGATTTGGACAAATTTAACAAAAAAAATCAAGTAACTTGTTTGGAATGTATTCCGCATTTTCCTCTCATTTTATAAAGAGAGAGAGGGAGAGAGAGGGAGGGAGAGAAAGAGAGAGAGAGAGAGAGAGAGAGAGAGAGAGACCTTGGTGACCGTCAGCTGACAACCAGTATCAACTAAACTAGGTACATGTCAGAAGTCCTGCGTTTGCTTGGATTGAGGTTCACAAATGTCAAGTAATTATTGTGAAATTATTAGGCAACAGGTAGCCAACAACAGCAACAACAACAGGTACAGGTCCAGGGTTGTTATGCAACAGGTATAGACAACAACAACAGCAACAGCAGGTACAGGGTTGTTATGCAACAGGTAGCCAACAACAGGTATAGACAACAACAACAACAAGAACAGGTACAGGGTTGTCATCTGTCACTGTCAGTTGTTATGCAACAGGTATAGCCAACAACAGGTATAGACAACAACAACAACAACAACAGGTACAGGGTTGTTATGCAACAGGTATAGACGACAACAATAACAACAGCAGGTACAGGGTTGTTATGCAACAGGTATAGACGACAACAGCAACAACAACAGGTACAGGGTTGTTATGCAACAGGTATAGACAACAGCAACAGCAACAACAGGTCCAGGGTTATTATGCAACAGGTAGCCAACAACAGCAACAACAACAGGTACAGGGTTGTTATGCAACAGGTATAGACAACAGCAACAGCAACAACAGGTCCAGGGTTATTATGCAACAGGTAGACAGCAACAACAACAACAACAGGTCCAGGGTTGTTATGCAACAGGTAGCCAATAACAGCAACAACAACAGGTACAGGGTTGTTATGAACAGGTATAGACAACAGCAACAGCAACAACAGGTCCAGGTTATTATGCAACAGGTAGCCAACAACAGCAACAACAACAGGTACAGGGTTGTTATGCAACAGGTATAGACAACAGCAACAGCAACAACAGGTCCAGGGTTATTATGCAACAGGTAGCCAACAACAGCAACAACAACAGGTACAGGGTTGTTATGCAACAGGTATAGACAACAGCAACAGCAACAACAGGTCCAGGGTTATTATGCAACAGGTAGACAGCAACAACAACAACAACAGGTCCAGGGTTGTTATGCAACAGGTAGCCAATAACAGGTACAGACAACAGCAGTGAAGTGAAGTAACCACTTTCTTCCGAGAAGTTGCTCGAATAAACGCCATTACAAGACATTGGACGGGCTGATTACTGAGAGTGAAAGTAGACACAGCGGCGTGCCTCACTCGCATTTAACTGTCTCTTTGTTAGCATTAACTGACTCTCTGTTAGCTTCAACTGACTCTCTGTTAGCTCAGTCGCCTTCGACTGACTCTCCGTTAGCCTTAACTGACTCTCTGTTAGCTTCAACTGACTCTCTGTTAGCTAGATATCTGTTAACTATCTGTTCCTTATAACACTTGACTGCTGTTAACTGTTTCCCGCACAATGCAACACACCCTCTCATGTGCATGCTTCCCTCGCCTCAATGTATTGTTATTGTTGTTGTTGTTCTTGTATGACAGCTCTGGACCATTGGTCCGGTGACAGTTGCTTGTAGATACTAGTCCTTGTGTCAATTCCAAGTTAAATACAGTTCATACAAATCTGAGTCCAACAGAAAGTGTAAACGAAGAGACTAGCGAAGTGTCATTAGCTCCATGTTCCTGTTATGTCTTGGGTGACGTACATAAATGACGTCACAGCTCGGGGGGAGGGGGGGGGAGATTTAAGGTGTTACAAGGGGGGAGGGGGGGGCAACTGCATGACGTACCGTGTTCTTGTCCTACAGCAGATGCATATCAAATAATTATCAAAACTTGTTATCATTTCCTAGATGCATAACACGCCTAATTTCAATAAAAACAAACATAAAGAAATTAATCAATCAATTTTATTATTCTTTTGTACCTTTACCGCTTATTGATTACAACTTTTTGTTGGTAGGGGGTTATGATAATTTGTGACGTATTTAAAGAGGGAACAGTTATAGGTATTGTGACCAACTGTGACCTGGGAGGGGGAGGGGGTCAAAGTGGCCTAAAGAAGTGTGACCTGGGAGGTCAAAGTGTCCTAAAGAAGTGTGACCTGGGAGGTCAAAGTGTCCTGAAGAAGTGTGACATGGGAGGTCAAAGTGTCCTGAAGAAGTGTGACACCATGTATGGACGTACCCTTGGTAGGTTATAGGTATTGTGACCAACTGTGACCTGGGGGGGGGTCAAAGTGTCCTGAAGAAGTGTGACCTGGGAGGGGGGGGGGGTCAAGTGGCCTAAAGAAGTGTGACCCCATGTATGGACGACCTCTAGGTAGGTTTATTGCGAGGTCGTGGTCATTTCGTCCAACAAGAGTTATAGGTTCGGTGAGCGAGTATCTTCTTAGCAAACAGCTAAAGCATGCTGGATAGCAAAATATCAATAAAGTAATTATTCAGTATTTAATGTCGTCTTGACCACGGGGTTATGAACAAGGTTGATGTTTACTCATATACGACCACACAGACACAAGTAAATGTCTGGAATTCAGTCAAGGGCTTAACTTTTTCTATCTTAACTCTTAACTTATATATAAGTTAAGAGTAAATATATAAATCTTAACTTTTTTTCCATTTTCAATAATCGGTGTAATTGAATGAAAAGTTCACATCTCTAAGATAATTTTATGCTCTTTAATTATTATGATGTCATTTTATTTCTGCCAATTCAACCAGTCTTGAGATAATAAGTCCATGAATTTCATCACATCCTTTTTATTCATTGACGTATTATCTTGAAACTGATTGAATTCACTGAAATAGAATGTCATATCAATTGAAGAGCATAAAATTATCTTGGAGATGTGAACTTTTCATTCAATTACACTGGTTTTTGAACATAGAAAAAAATTAGTGAAGGTGAATTTCTCTATTTTTATAAGCACCTTGCATGAACTACCTTGAACCAAGAATCAAGTTTTTTGTTTCCGAAAATTAAAATCACATCAAAATCACATCAATCAAATCCACTACCGGTATTCGTAAATCTTATTTGATTGATGAAGCATAAACTCGAAAAAAAGTGACCTCTTCATTAACCCCATACTGAAAACATGATTTAAATACTTTATAATCACTTGATTCATGCTTTGTTTTCCTGCATAGCGCCATGAGGGGGTTATTACACCCAACGACAGATCTTTGCTAGATAAATACTCGCGACCGACACCTTGTAGCCACATTGCTGGGGCTGGGGCAACAACGTGTGACCGTGCCGAACGATCCTACCTCTAGCGTGTCTCATTGTACAACGCCCTTACAGGTGACATTGCTGCCACATTGCTGGGGCTGGGGCAACAGCGTGTGACCGTGCCGAAAGATCCTACCTCTAGCGTGCCTCATTGTACAACGCCCTTCCAGGTAACATCAAGTCTATGGATAACATAAAATACATTTAGGCCTGGTTTTACGAATCTTAGTTAAGTACTAATCCACTAACTATTTGTTAAAGGTACGAAAATATCACATGTAACCAAGGGTGATGACAAGTTAATCCGCTAACTATTGCTTAATCCACTAACTATCGATTCGTAGTTAAGTGCTAATCCACTAACTATTTGTTAATGGTACGAAAATATCATATGTAACCAAGGGTGATAACAAGTTAATCCGCTAACTATTGCTTAATCCACTAACTATCGATTCGTAGTTAAGTGCTAATCCACTAACTATTTGTTAAAGGTACGAAAATATCATATGTAACCAAGGGTGATAACAAGTTGATTCGCTAACTATTGCTTAATCCACTAACTATCGATTCGTAATAAAACTACAATTTAAAAAATTTAACTGGCAAATGCTTTTATTCCACAGTTCTTCGCCACGTACAAAGGATTATTTTGGTTAAATATTATAATCAATTGTTATTCTGTGCATACAAATATGTGTTATTATGTAGGCTTATACTTTTTTTTTTAATAACATCGAAACTTGATACAAAATCATTGTTCCCCTATTAAGGCTAAGGATGAGAGTAGGATCGTTTGGACGGGGCACCACAAGGGAGATCTTACCACCCCATTTATTATTATTTTTAATTAAGCTATGAACTTTGACACCAGGTCTACGCTGTCTGTGACCATACTTCTTCACCGCAGATAAAGTATTTCAGTTTCCCAAAGTCCGGAACACATTATAAGTATGAACCGTTTCTGTGATATATCCGGACATTACCAGCATTGGTATTGAGAGTAAACCAAACACACGAATGTTGATATCTTCTACTTTGAACCAAGTCACTTAGACAATGTTGACTTCTTTCCATTAACAGCAGATGCAAAGTTCATCATTATACAATGGATACAAACAAATAAATAAGTGAAGCCCTCAAATACTGACAATGTTTACTTAAACTAGTACCTATTTTCTTATTATTACTACGGAGAGAGATCACATTTCAATGTCAACATTATTTGATTTGATGAAATGAAGAGTTATAATTATCATGGCGCGCCACTGGCGGCAGCAAGGAGAGTAATCTGGTCTTGATCTCGACTTTCATAATCTTTCATCTGACTTTCTTCTCTCTTCCTCGCCGAGCCGCAGTCGTCAGTCAACATCGCTCCGGAGCAGACAAGGGCGAGCCAGCTCTGATATATATATCGCGTGCTGCAAGGGCGAGCTAGCTCCACTGTACATCGCGACAAGGGCGAGACAAGGGCGAGACAAGGGCGAGACAAGGGCGAGCACAAGGTACAAACAATAACAATAGCATACTGACTGTACCAGACATTATAATATATATATATATATAGACTATATATATATATAAAAATTTTTTGAATTAATTTTTTGGGGAATAAATTTTTACAATTTAGCACAATTTTAATTTTTTCCTGAGTTTAAACTTTCGACCCCTTAATTCACTTTTATTTTGAAATTTAAAAATAAAATAAAAAAAAAAAATAAAATTAAAATGTTAAAATTGATTTAAAAATTACGGAAAAATTAAAAGGTATTTTATAGCATTAATTTAGATAGGGGTTGGAAAGTTTTTATAATACCTAAAACAATTTGTATCTTTACATTTTTTCTTACACTTGAAAAAAAAATTAAACAAAAAAACTCCTAAAATTTTTTTTAACTTTCAAAATGGAACAAATGCCTAACGAAATCACGAGAAAAACAAGAAAAGCAATAAAAGTGAAATTTTTTTGTATATTTGGACAACATTTTCCGGGAAGAAAAAGGTTAGAA
Source organism: Brachyptera putata (assembly GCA_907164805.1). Lineage (NCBI taxonomy): Eukaryota > Metazoa > Arthropoda > Insecta > Plecoptera > Taeniopterygidae > Brachyptera > Brachyptera putata. The sequence continues at coordinate 417,213 of OU015475.1, forward strand.
TTTTATGAAAGAGGGGGTCGGGGGTTAGCAGGACCTCATTCGAACCGGGTTATTCTCCCACATCTTCTTCACCAAAGGGGAATAAAATGAGTTTAATTTTTTCTTTTTTTCTTAAAAAAAGGTTTTTGGGGAAAAAAATTAAAACCGAAATTTATCTTTAAAAGTACTATGCACCCTTTTGTTTATTCAACTTTCAAGTTACGTTTCCACTTTGAGAATGTATTTTTTTTGTGTTTACAAAACTATCGATTCAAAGAATGTGTCATAAAAATTGAAAAAAATTTTCTTGGGTTTGTTTTCTTCTTTTCAAATACTTGTTGTGAGAAAAAAAAATGGGTAAAAAAACCCCAAAAACATTTTGGGAAAACCACAATTTTTATTTAAAAAAAAAAAATAAAAAAAAAAAACTTTAAAAAAAACAAAAAAAACAAAAAAACCTAAAAAAAAAAACAAAAAAAAAATTTAAAAACCAAAAAAAAACCCCAAAAAAAAAAAAAACAAAACCCCCAAAAAAAAAAAAAAAATTTTTTTTTTTTAAAAAAAAAAAAAAAAAAAAAAAAAAAAAAAAAAAAACAAGAGCCCCGGGAGAACAACACAGTTGAGAGTCTATGGGAGACGATTTCGAGGAATATCAGTTCTTTGGTGATAACTTCTGAACGGTATGAGATATCGAAATTCTGAGAAGAAGGTAACACAGATATTTTCAATACCTTCAAGATGGTGTAGATTAATGAGTATTTGTCTCTCATTGCATAATTGTGCGGCGTATACGGTTGAAAAATGTGTATTTTCAAGCGTTTACGGTTTACAATCAGGCAATTTGAGATAAATAGTTATAATTTACACCATCTTGAAGGTATTGGAAATATCTGTGTTTCCTTGTTTTCAGAATGTCGATATCTCATACCGTTCAGAAGTTATCACCAAAGAACTGATATTCCGCTAAACCGTACCCGTATTGGACTGTTAACTGTTAAAAGGATATACTGTTAAAGCTCACTCATTATCAGCATGTATGTAGAGCTAGGGTACACTGAAGAACTGAAGTTCATCCCACCTTATATCGTGTCTCTAGTCCCGGGCAGAAGCTGAGCTCATTGTTGTGCTCTCATTGTTGCAGACCACACGCTGTGAAGGAGGCTGTATCCCCCGAGCCGACATGGAGGCCAACAACAACAACAACAACAACAACAACGACAACAACAACAACATGGAGTCCCCGACCAGCGGCGGGCAGATAGCAGACTTCTTTGCCGGCGGCTCAGTGCTCATCACGGGGGGGCACCGGTTTCGTCGGTAAGGGAGGGCTACTTTTATTAACGACCCCACCAACAGCTAGGTTATACGGGGGTACGAATGAGCGGGTGATGATGGAACGATGAAGTGATGATAGGTGAAAGGACGTTTACAAAAACCCATGCCTTGTGAGGGACTCGAACCGACGCCCAACGGTGACTTCAGTTTCTACCACTATATAGCGATAGTTGACTGAGCCACCGGGGCGGCTATCTGCACCATCATAAAAGTGCGTCGATAAACCCAATATAAATAAATAAACCAAAACAGCCCGAATGCAACACCAGCGATCTCGGCCGCTAGCAGGCAGTAAGGTCTGATGCCCACGTGGTTTGTTTCCAGGCAAGGCATTGGTCGAGAAGCTTCTGCGCTCTTGTCCGGAGATCTCCAACATCTACCTGATGATCCGACCCAAGCGTGGTCTTGACGTGCTCAGCCGGTACAAGGAGCTCATCAAGAACCCGGTAGGTACCAGCTGGTAGTGCCGGACTGGTGGAATGAATATCAAAATGTGCCGGTCACCCACGAATATGTTTTGCTACGTTCGTACTGGTGTTTAAAATGTTGAGAAAACGTAATGAAATATGCTTCGAGAAAGTTCCTAGAACCACCTTTTGCTCTTTCGTCCCAAATAACAAACTATCGTCCACATAACAAAGCACTTTCTGCCCGCCTTTGTCGTCGACATAATGCTGAGGATGCAGGGCAATAAGCCAATGTGAGTACCACCTTGTTCCTAGAACCACCTTTTGCTCTTTCGTCCCAAATAACAAACTAAAGAGACGTATCTGTCCAGGTATTTGACCGCGTGCGCGCCGAGTGCCCCAGCTCCGTGTTCAACAAGTTGTCAGCCATCCATGGTGACGTCACAGCCCCCAACTTGGGCCTCTCAGACCACGACCGCCAGGCCCTGTGCCGAGACGTGACTGTAGTGTTCCACTCTGCCGCCACGGTGCGCTTCAACGAGCGCCTCAAGACGGCCGTGCTTCTCAACACGCTTGGCACGCAGCGCGTGGTTCACCTCTGCCGTGACATGCTGCGTCTGCAGGTATAGTGACCAGCACAATGTGATCCGGGAGGCGAGAGGAATTCCGAACCCAGTTCGATCTCCGCCGCCGACCATCTTTACAGAGGTGTTTCATGGTTTCCCTCTGTAGTCTAGGCTAATGCCGGGATGGTTCCTACAATAAGTCGGCCATGACCGCTTCCTTCCCGCTATCCTTCCCATTACCCAAGAACCTTCATCTCATTAATCATCCATCCGACGCCATTAGATCTTGCTATCATAACAGTGCGCAGTTACATTGGTAGCTAACAAGTTAACGGCTTACAATAATAAGTTAGCGACATGCATTGTGGATAGGCAAGTCACTTTCCCTAAGCCAAACATTTTATAAGTTAACGCTTACGTTAGAAGTTCAAGTTAGCGTCGCATTGTGATTGAGCCAATGAAAGATCTCACTACCACGTGGCTACTTGCAGGCGTTCGTGCACGTGTCCACGGCCTACTCTAACGCCGACAAGCCGGAGATCCGAGAGACCGTGTACGCCCCGCCAGCTGATCCGGACAAGCTGATCCACTGCTGCCAGACGCTGGGGGACGAGGCCATAGACGTGATCGAGAAGAAGCTGCTGGCGGGCAAGCATCCGAACACGTACACCATCACCAAGGCCATGGCTGAGTGGGTGGTGGCGCAGGAGGCGGCTGACCTACCAACTGCCATCGTCAGACCTTCCATAGGTGAGAGTCTCACAGGTTCACTGGTGTTTACAGCTTGAAGCAGAAGTAAAAGTACCTCAAAAAAGTATGCAAAAACCATCAGATTCATGTGAGTTCAAAAACTGTAAAAACCGCCATTTCTCAAACTCCCACGACTTTTTCTAATAGATATAAACAATACATTTCAGAAAACAAAAAAATCTAAAATCAATCACCAATTGGCGACGCTCAGTGTCACATTAAAATAACCGGAAAGGGTTTGGAGATGAAATGTCTACCACTGTGTTTGTTTGTTTGTTGCCATAGTGACGGCCGCGTGGCAGGAACCCACCCCTGGCTGGGTAGACAACGTGTGCGGCATCACGGGGATCATGATGGAGATCGGCCGAGGCACGATCAGATCAATCATCTGCGACCAGAACCTCATTGTTGACCTGATTCCTGTCGACATCGTGGTCAACACCCTGATCGCTGTCGCCTACCAGACCGCCAAGAACAGGTACCAAGAATCATATGTAGGGGATCATATTAGACAGTTGTCGAAAAAGGGATTGGATCATCGCTCGAGCAATCTGTTCCCGGCAACTGTTTCTCATAGCCGGACTTTAACTTTGTCCGGCTCTGACAAAACCACTTGGCGGGCGCTCGAGCAATCTGTTCCCGGCAACTGGATTCCCATAGCCGGACTTTTACTTTGTCCGGCTCTGACAAAACCACTTGGCGGGCGCTCGAGCAATCTGTTCCCGGCAACTGGATTCCCATAGCCGGACTTTTACTTTGTCCGGCTCTGACAAAACCACTTGGCGGGCGCTCGAGCTTAATTTTGGTATGAGACAGCTGAAGGGGACAGGAATTGAAATTAAAAACAAAGCACATATGCCACGTTATGTTGTAATTACCTTCTATCATATTATTACGAATAAATAACATAATTGTCTCATAATAAACCGAACCCAAAATTTAAAACACCCTAGCCCCCCCCCCCCCCTCCCCCGAAAACACAAAAGCTTCCCCGCAACAAATCAAGGTGTATGGGCTGTAGACGAGGGGCTAACCACTCCTGAAATCCGGTGTACACTTGCCCATGAAATCCCCTTGAAATCCCTGAAATCACTTGAAATCCCCTTGAAATCCGTATGAAATCTCAGAAATCCCCTGAAATCAGGTGTACACCAAATTTGCGAGTTGTAAACCCCTCGACTGTAGATATAGGATAATACCGCTTTTCTGCTGTTTCTTGGTATTATCTTCACTAAAATCTGATTAAATCCTACAGAAATGCCACCCAGGTGATACTGACTATTCCCATGTTGCAGGGCCACGGGGGTGCGCGTGTACAACTGCACGTCGGGGTCAATGAACCCGGTCCGCTGGTTCGAGTTCGGACGCATGACGCACAAGCACGCATGCGCCACGCCCACCCGTCACGTGATGTGGTATCCGGGATTCACCTTCCGCACGAACCGTTTCGTCCATCAGCTGTGTGAAACGTTCTTGCACTTTCTGCCCGCCTTTGTCGTCGACATAATGCTGAGGATGCAGGGCAATAAGCCAATGTGAGTACCAACATGTTCCTGGAACCACCTTCTGCTCTTTCGTCCCAAATAACAAGCTATCGTCAACATAACGAGACATCAGTCTAATACAGATACTCCATTTCTGTTCTCTACGTAGAATGTTGAAGATCTCCCAACGCTTCAAGATGGCCGCCAAGACCGGCGAGTTCTTCTCGCTCCACGAGTTCAACTTCCTGAACGACAACATGAAGGGTTTACCGTGTGAGGCGCCGTTCCCCGTGGACGTGGGCAAGATGGACTGGGACGCGTACGTGAAGACGTACATGATGGGCATCAGGAACTACGTGCTCAAGGACGGGCCCGAGACGCTTCCAGGAGCCAGGAGGAAACTCAACACGTGAGCCTAGTAGGAGTAGTAGGAGTAGGAGTAGTAGGAGTAGGAGTAGGAGTAGTAGGCAAGATGGACGTCAAGAAGTTAGCCTACACCATGCACGATAGTGTTATCTAAAAATTGTAGTAACGGCAAAATTACTGAGACACTATGAGCATGCCTATTTGTGTTTTCTTCCCAACCTTCCCCAACAACCTAACCGACATATTACACTCCCCAGCACCCCCCTCCCCAACAACGGCATCATCCTCCCCCCTAACCTAACCAACAAAAATCACCCCTTCCAGCACCCCACCTCCCAAACAACATGCAAAACCATCAGATTCAAGTGACTTTTTCTGAAAGATATAAACAAGATCTTTCAGAAAACACCAAAAAATCGAAGATGAAACACCAATTGGCGATGTTCAGAGTCACAGTGAAATAACCGTAGTAACTCCCAATCTGAAATCAAGAATGTCTTGCGTGTGCTTTTTGACCATGCCTGTGAAAATGAGTTCCTCCTAGAAGATAAAAGTCCCGGTAACAATAGATATACTCCACCGTCCTAGAAGAGCGCTAGTGTCGACGGTCCACTATGACCCCGAGGTGACCTTGACCTTGACCTTGACCTTGGTGTGTCTCTGGTTTCAGGCTGTACTGGGTACATCGCTTCACCCAGGTGTTCACCATGGCAGTTCTCCTGTCGTACGCTCGGCCTCTGTTGGCGCCCTTGTCGCGTCTCCGGTGATCCAGGCAGGGGACTCGCTGTCTCGCTCGCACTCAGCCCGTGCCAGGCTCGGCTTGCAACCGTCTCACTCACACCAACTAGCCTCTCTCTGGTGGTTCGCTCCTTGACAGCACATGTCTGAAACTAGATATTTGTTTCCTTTGGGCCCGGTTTCACGAAACTGGATTAGGCAATAGTTGGAGGATCAACTTGTTATCACCCTTGGTTACATATGTCATTTTCGTACCCTTAACTAATAGTTAGTGGATTAGTACCTAACTAAGATTCGTAAAACCGGGACTATTTATCTCATATCGCATAGTTGTCAGGCCTATACTTTAGAAAAATGTGTATTTTTAAGCGTATACTCCTGACAATCAGGCGATTCGAGATGAACAGTTATTACTTATACCATCCTGAAGGTATTGAAAATATCTGTGTTTCCCTCATTTCAGAATTTTGATATCTCGTACCGTTCAAAAGTTATCGCCAGGAAACTGACTCCGATGGACTCTTAATTTCAGAGAAGACTAGAAATCATCATCTCAATTTCAGACATTCAAGTTTATTTATTCGTCCTGCAGGACCTAGTCCTGAGTCTTGACGTAGACATTACTCGATTCTGTTCTTGTTTCTAGACAGAATAGGTTATGCCTACGTCATGCCTCAAGGTCTCTGAGGGCAAATAGTTCATTAGGTTTAGGAAATTGAGATGATGATTTCTAGTTTTCTCTAATATTTATGATAATCGTCATTATTCACTAAGATCTTCTAGGGATTTGATATTTGCCACCCCGTGACTCAGTGACTGGGGTTCGAGTCCCCGTCAAGGCACTAGCTGCTGGTGGGGTCGCTATAGGCAACAACACTTTCGATCCCTACTCATTCTCTACACCATGATAACCTCATGTTGATAGAATCCATATTGACTGTGAGGTAGGCAACTTGTGCTACATGCATGTGTTGATGAGACGTATCTTCAGCAGAGCAGGGTTAGCCCCTTTGGTACACTGTGAGGTAGGCAACTTGTGCTACATCCATGTGTTGATGCGATGTATCTTCAGCAGGGCCTGATCAATAGCCCTCTTGGTTGACTGTGAGGTAGGCAACTTGTGCTACATCCATGTGTTGATGAGACGTATCTTCAGCAGGGTCTGATTAATAGCCCTCTTGGTTGACTGTGAGTTAGGCAACTTTGTACTACCTGCCTGTGTTGAGGAGACGTATCTTCAGCAGGGCCTGATCAATAGCCCTCTTGGTACCCTGTGAGGTAGGCAACTTGTGCCAATTCCATGTGTTGATGATATGTATCTCCAGCAAAGCCTGATCGTTTCGACCCTCTTGGTACACTGTGAGGTAGGCAACTTGTGCTACATCCATGTGTTGATGCGATGTATCTTCAGCAGAACAGGGTCTGATCAATAGCCCTCTTGGTACACTGTGAGGTAGGCAACTTGTGCTACATCCATGTGTTGATGATATGTATCTTCAGCAGGGCCGATCAATAGCCCTCTTGGTACACTGTGAGGTAGGCAACTTGTGCTACATCCATGTGTTGATGAACGTTTATCTTCAGCAAAGCCTGATCATTAGCCCTCTTGGCAGACTGTGAGGTAGGCAACTTGTACTACATGCCTGTGTTGATGAGACGTATCTTCAGCAGGGCCTGATCAATAGCCCTCTTGGTACACTGTGAGGTAGGCAACTTGTACTACATCCATGTGTTGATGAGATGTATCTTCAGCAGAACAGGGTTAGCCCTCTTGGTACACTGTGAGGTAGGCAACTTGTGCTACATGCATGTGTTGATGAGATGTATCTTCAGCAGGGTCTGATCAATAGCCCTCTTGGTACACTGTGAGGTAGGCAACTTGTGCTACATGCATGTGTTGAACAAGGCGTTGGGCCTGATCAGTGAAGTTCTGGTAAATATCCTGTAACAAGAGAGATGCACGATAAATATCAACCAATAGAAAGTGATTCTATTGTTTACTGCAATTATGTGGTTTCATTCAGAATATATTATCATACACTATTCGGTGATGAAAACTCATCAATATTAATAAGATAAAGTTAGAGAGCGTAAATATATTATCTATTTTTATAATCTTCATTATAAATAAAATGACTCTGTTATAAATCCATAACCAAACAGTGGTTTGTAGTGGTGAATTGTTATTGTTATTCTTTGTTATGTATTCGTTCAGCAACTTGTCATGACTCCATGTTAAACATATAAATAGTGTACATAATATTATCCTCTCGTGTCAGCTGAATTATTATGAGTTGAACAAGCTCAATAAAGTGATTTCAAACATACGATGTTCTTGTGTTTGTTTGTTTCAATGTTTTAATTTCACAAATAATTATTATTACAAACTGTAACACAATTATGATGAAATCCACCTGTTATGATAGGGGTGGTTATTTTATAAATATTGGTGTTATTCGTTATTTAAAACAGATTTTTTTTTTTCATTCTTCGTTCTTTTACTTTTCTGTATTATTTGTTTCTAGATAAACTCTGAACAGTTTTCTGAATATCCTAATTATAGCATAGAATAATAAATCAGAATGAAGAATATTCTATGGTTTTATTACAGTACACGCCAAATACAAGCTATCTGGCTGCTAGTTCCACCAGAATTCGTGACGAACGCTAGGTGAAAAATGAGGTCAGTTATGTTTTGGCAGCGACGTTTGCCGTCTCGAACATTCGATGCTGCAGCCTGGCTCCCTAGCCCTATCACGTAGCGTTACATACGGATTTTGGTGGAACTAGCAGCACGGTCCCTCGCCACGGTGGTACTGCAGTGTCTACCTTATCGACTCTGGTACTACTAATGTGCCAAGTAGCAAAGCTGTAGGAGGCTCACACAGTTGGTACCAATGCATCTTGACGCAACGTTTGGCCTTGAAGAAAGGTAAGATTTTCCTCTCTGACTTTGAATACAGAAATCAATATCCAGGAGAGTATCTCAGGTAATTATGTTACTTACAAGGCTTCTATTACTATTGAGATCACACTTCATAGTTACTAAACCTGCCAGGGCCTAATTGCTCAGGTCGAACATAACCTCACCATGGGTATGCCTTGAGCACTTCGATAGACCTAGGCCGATCCGCTGTAGCTAGGCCAGTCTAGACCCACTTGATCTATGCTATACCATTAAACTTACAAAATCAGTGGCCTTACGCAAGGCTAAGTACGTGTGAACTTGATGGCATAGGTCTATGTCTAGTCTAGGGCAAGGCTTAGGCCCTAGAATGTTTCAGATTTTCACAGCGTAGCAAAAACCACAAACTCGGTGGCGTAGGCAGGCCTACCTTTGACTGTAACCACTGAGTACATGAATATGCTTCCGGTTAGAACGGCAGAGCCCTGGTTAAACCGTGTATAGACCGTGGTAGAGCACGACTGGTGATCCTGCTAGGAGCGTGACTGATCTGCTTCTGCTAGAGCACTGTTGCGTGTTGATCATGGGCGCTGTCGTACGTCATTGCTTAACTAGAGAATAATTTATCTATGCCATAAGCCAAGAAGAACTATAACATGGAACTTACCTAGGCCCTGTAGCTATTTTGTTATAGGACCAAGGATTTTAGCATCCATAAACCTAGATACTAAACATGAAAACCAAAACGGATTTAGTTCTAACCTTGCTTTTATATAATTACTTTGCAGCTGTCGTTGATCCCTTAACCGCACTCTTTGCCGCCAAGAACATGTTGCCAGTGTATTATGCACTGCTACGAAGTTACGCGCCTTACGTGACGTTACCGATCGCCGTCGTCGTCGGTTTCATCGGCTACAAGGTCGAGAACCTGATCTCGGACAAGTACACTCCGTACCAAGAGAGCATCGAGAAGAGACGAACGGACAGACTTATAGACGAGAACGTCACGAAAGACGCCACCGATGTTTCGAGTCTCAAAGAACATAAGTTTGTGCCGCGTACAGTGTTCGAGAGGAATGTCTCGCCTTCGCTTCAATAAGCTCTTAGGATTTAGAGGTTAGAATATTGAATGTAATTTAACAGTGTGACTAGACGTGCGGTGAATTGAATTAATTTTGGTACGGTAAATATACTCCCTTGTCCGGTCTTTTTTAGGGTTATGTTGATTGTTGGTAGATGAAGATTTGGGTTAGTAGGGTAGGGCATGAACCCTAAAATCACAATCTAGGTACATCCATCCAACACAAAATCTCACCCTACATAACCATGAATAAAAATCTATAAAGGGAGTACTTCATACCACGGACCCGTGGTGTCTACAGTGGCTCACACGTGCCACACCCCCTGCCGGTACTACTTTTTGTTTCTTTAAATATTATATTCAAACTTTTAGCGATAGGTTATTGATAGTGATTTTTTTATCCTTGAACGTTTGAATTAACATGATAAAGTCGATCTATAGCCTTGTTTTATACGGGGGGGGGGGGTGGTTGTAGAATCCACTAGAGACACCACGGTCCGTGATAGGAAGGTCTGCCATATATTAAACATTGACTCAACATGACCCTTGAACCGACCGGTAAAAGATACGGCATAACGCACATTATCAGTTCTCCGACGTATCCTTGAATATAATCAAGACCGGAACTCGCGTTGCGGGATTGTCACAACAGGCCAGTCGTTTGTCACGAAACTATCGGTAACTTGATTTGGTTCTGCCTCGTCGTTCAAGCGCAGAGTGTCTACCCGAAGTAACGTAACCGCACTTGTCTAGTCACACAGTGGGTTTACCACATCGAATCAGGGTTGCCATTGGAGACAATACCCTACTTGAAAGTGTACGCCCAGTGATCATTATCAACGCGTTTACGTGTCGAGACTGGCAACGTGATTGGTCGCCAGCCAGCAACAAGTGGCAAGCCTGATTCAACGTATTATTGTTTCACTAGTTTGGTCAGTGATGTTATTATTTCAATAAAATACTTATTTTAATGCTGAATGATTGTTTTGGTTTTATTTGTCCATCAGATTTGTTAGGAAAAAATCCTAGAAATATTGAATTTTTTGAAATGTCGAAAGTAAACGGCAACCCGCATTTATCATTAATAGATCCTTTTGGAAATGGAAGAGCCATCCAGCGGTGTTGTTTGAACTAGAGCGGGATGTTGGTACGCGCGGTTGAAAGTCCTATGCTGCCAATGTTATTTAGCACGGAAGATGTATATTATTGTGCGCTACCGTGAACGTATTTACTTATAATATGATGGAAGTTGCACCATTGATATGTTTACTATATTCTATATATGAATTATGTGTAAAGGTAAAGAGAGAACAGCAGCTTACCGAGGTTCACAAGTAGATAGGCCTACTCGTGGTGGAGAGCCGTTGACAGAACACAGAGATGAAGGACCTACTCTACTGTGACCAAGGCAACAGCCGAAACGTCTAATCCTCGCGTGTCTAAATCATCTCTGTGTTCTGTCAACGGCTCTCCACCACGAGTAGGCCTATCTACTTGTGGACCTCGGTAAGCTGTTCTCTCTTTCCCTCTCACACAATTCATTTAATTTCATATTTCGTTTGGGTTCGATTCCCGCATGGGTTTTGTACGAAAAACGTCCTTTCACTTACAATCACTTGATCACCCGCTCAGTCGTACCCCCGTATAACCTAGCTGTTGGTGGGGCAAACAACAGTCAGCAGGACAAGTGACGTGGAGTGTTGTTCCCTCAGGATGTGTGTCCGGAACAAGGCTGCCCGGATCCCGGATGAACGCAGCCAGCACGTCCCAGGCGCAGTGCTTCTTGCAGCCTCTCAAGGTAAGTCCCTCAGGATATGTCCGGAACAAGCTTGTCTGGATCCCGGTTGAATGCCTATTCCTCTGTTATCTGGGAAAGCAGGTTCTGTTATCTGGGAAAGCAGGAACCTGGATAGACAAGGAAGTGAACGCTGAACATAACAACAACAACAAGAGAATGTGCTGAATAAAATGTTTATTAAAAATACTCGTTACAAAGTTAAGCGGCGTTTGCCCGCTAGAGGAGTCCGAAGCGGTACGTGACCGTGTGGGAATAAGTGCTTCCGGGTCGGAGCACGCTGTCCGGGAAGTTGGCCTGGAACAACCGGGAACAATGTTCAGTTAGCGAGAAGTTGTATTACAAAAAGAAAACACATAAGAACAAAAACCCATTTTTTTCGGTATGTTCGCTACGCTCATCTAATAACTTGGTAATCACATTGTTAACAGCGTTGGGATGGTTTTGTTCTTGTCCATGAGATGTTTGATGATAATACAGTAATATAATAATATATTGAGGTATCAGATATTGGTTGTTTCGTCGCGTCGTGTGAGTTGAATTGTTACTTGACGTTTCGGTCTCCATGTTGAGACCTTTCTCACGAGTTAGTCCTTGTCAGAAGAAAGAACCGTCTCAGAAGAAATAGACTGACTAACTGACGGTTCTATTCTTCTGAACCAGACTAACTCTTGAGAAAGGTCTCAACATGTCGACGTTTATAACTGAACGGGTAAAAGTGTGCTACTCACGTGGTTAACAGCGTCCGGGTAGTTCTGCGTCTCGAAACAGAACGCCCCGTGCTTGGCGTAACCCGTACTGTTCTTGCCCACGAGGGGTTTGGCCCCGTTCAGAACGTCGGGCAGGAAGTTGGACGTGTAGAACTGAACGCCCGGCTGGTCCGAGTGGATCTCGAGGACGCGCCCGGATCCGGGGTGAACGGCCCTGAACAAACAACACGTGTCAACGCTCTATACTCGTGACCAGAGATGTTGGAATTTACCATTACCGGTAATATCATTATTATGTTATTAAACTATATATATTTGGGTTGCCAATAGATCCAAGAAAACGTAAACAATACTGAAATGTGCTAATCGAAAATCGATCGAAAATATCGAAATATTAGGAATGCCATTCGATATCAAATCGAAATGATGATATCGAAATTCTTAGCCTTAGCCTTAATAGCGGAGCAATGATTTTGAATCAAGTTTCGATGTTATTAAAAAATAAATATATATGCAGTGGATGGAAGTCGATTTAGCGGAATATCAGTTTTTTGGTAATGACTTCTGAACGGTATGAGATATCAAAATTCTGGGAACAAAGAAATACAAACATTTTCAATACCTTCAAGATATATAAGTAATAACTATTCACCGCAAATCGCCTGATTGTCAGGCATATATGGTGATGAAAAAAAAATCAACCGTATATGCATGACAATTGGGCAACTTGAGGTGAATAGTTATTACTTATACGTTGTACTATCTTATAGGTACATAAAATATCTGCATTTCCTTGTTGTCAGAATTTCGATATCTCTTACCGCTCAGAAGTCATCACCATAGAACTGATATTCCGCTGAATCGACTGTTGAAGTTTGAGTTTGTACCTGGCCACGAAGTTCATGCCTCGCTGGATGCCGCGATTGACGCACAGGTTGTGATCGTAGCCGCCTCCAGGCACCTGCGGCAGCACCTCTCCCAGCAGCCGGGGGATACGCAGGTCCAGCAGGGTACCTCCCACGCTCTTCAGTTCTCCTGATACACAACACTCTCTTATAGCACCTCTCCCAGCAGCCAGCAGGTCCAGCAGGGTACCTCCCACGCTCTTCAGTTCTCCTGATACATAACACTCTCTTATAGCACCTCTCCCAGCAGCCGGGGGATACGCAGGTCCAGCAGGGTACCTCCCACGCTCTTCAGTCCCTGATAGCACACACTCTCTTATACACCCTCCCCAGCAGCCAGCAGTCCAACAGGGTACCTCCCACACTCTTCATTTCTCCTGATCCATAACCTCTCTTATAAGCACCTCTCCCAGCAGATCAGCCGTGGATACCAGGTCCAGCAGGGTACCTCCCACCGCTCTTCAGTTCTCCTTCCCAACACTCTCGTATGCACCTCTCCAGTCATCCCAGCCGCGTGTACCTCCCACACTCGTCAGTTCTCCGATACATAACCTCTCTATAGCACCTCTCCCAGCAGCCGGGGGATACCCGTCCAGCAGGTAACCTCCCCGCTCTCCATCAGTGCTCGAAAGGAAGAAGATGATAACAACACTCTCTTATAGCACCTCTCCCCAGCACCATCAGGTCCAGCGGGAACCCTACTCCCACAACCTTCTCTCCTGAATACTAACACCCTCTTATAGCACCTCTCCCAGCAGCCGGGGATAACCCGGTCAGCAGGGTACCGCCACGCTCTCCAGTTCTCCTGATACACACACTCTCTTATAGAGCACCTCGCCCACGCCACAGGTCCCGCAGGGTACCATCCCACGCTCTTCAGTTCTCCTGATACATAAACACTCTCTATAGCACCGCTCCCAGCGGCCAAGCAGGTCCGCAGGGTACCTCCCACGCTGCTTCATTCTCCTGATCCCCAAACTCTCTAATGCACCTCCTCCAGCAGCCACAGGTCGCAGGTACCTCCACCTCTTCAGTTCTCTTCAGTTCTCTGATACACACCAACTCTCGGATAGGCACCTCTCCCAGCAGCCAGCAGGTCCAGCAGGGACCTCCCACACCTTCAGTTTCTCCTGATACACAACACTCTCTTATAGCACCTCTCCCCGCAAGCCCAGCATGTCAGCAGGGTCACCTCCCACGCTCTTCAGTTCTCCTGATACATAACACTCTCTTATAGCACCTCTCCCAGCAGCCAGCAGGTCCAGCAGGGTACCTCCCACGCTCTTCAGTTCTCCTGATACATAACACTCTCTTATAGCACCTCTCCCAGCAGCCAGCAGGTCCAGCAGGGTACCTCCCACACTCTTCAGTTCTCCTGATACATAACACTCTCTTATAGCACTTCTGTCTCTCTCACACTGCATACTGACTTGGTGTGTCTAGGATAATAGCCTGAGGCTTGGTATATGAATTGTGTGAAGGGAAAGAGAGAACAGCTTACCGAGGTTCACAAGTAGATAGGCCTACTTACGGTGGAGAGCCGTTGACAGAACACAGAGATGAAGGACCTACCGTACTCTACTGTGACCAAGGCAACAGCCGAAACGTCTAAACCTCGTGTGTCTAAATCATCTCTGTGTTCTGTCAATGGCTCTCCACCACGAGTAGGCCTATCTACTTGTGGACCTCGGTAAGCTGCTGTTCTATATTTACCTTTCACACGATTCATATAGATACTGACTTCTTAAGCCTGAATCCAACTTATTCTTATTCTTAACTTATAACTTCAGCTTTTCCGTTGATAATCTCGCAGTATTTGATCGAGAGTTTGCAGCTCCTGTTTATAATAGTTCGCTACAAAATGCTATATTTCACATAAATCTACGCTACCAAAACGACAAATAAGTGCTATATTCTTACAACTTGACTCATAAGTCCTAACGGGAAGATACTCGGTGATATTTAGTGTTGGAACTGACCTGTTGGTATGATTGTATCGTCGGTGACGGTGTAGTGGTCGGCGTTGATAGACACCATGTGCTCGTAGACTCCCGTCGCTCCGCACGTCTGTAGGCAACCACCAGTACATGACCGACACGCAAGTTGCATTACACAGGCTAACCTACTCGTGTTATAGCGCACGTCTGTAGGCAACCACCAGTACATGAGTGTCACGCAAGTTGCTAAACAACTTTATCAATTTTATCCCATCAGCCTAATCTTATGGGGTTTCTGGAAACTTTGAGATGATATTTCTCAAAAATGGTCCAATTGATTTGACTCAAAAACTATAGGGTTCCAAGTTGAATAAGTTTGCGTATACATAAAAAGTTTCATGTCGATCGGTCAAACCCTGCGACCTGAGCAGTGCTTACAAACAAACAAACAAACACAAAACAGACAGACAAAGCTCCATAAGAGTAGGATGGAAATCTTCGCTAACGCTCTTCTAAATAGACATTTTACGAAATTCAATTTGCAGGCGCTCAATGCCTGCTAGCGGCCGAGATCGCTGGGTGTTTTAGTACTGTTGAAAGTCGGTCCGCTTATCCACAGGTTTGAGGCAAAACACCGAGATATATAACTTACATTATCTCTCATCTTACTCACTCTGACAGTGTGTATGTCTCTTAGGATATAGTCGACATATTAATGGTGTGACTACTAACATAATATTATAAGTAAATACGTTCACGGTAACGCACAATGATATAAATGATTCGTGCTAAATAACATTGACAGCAGGACTTTCAACCGCGCGTACCAACACCCCGCTCTAGTTCAAACAACGCCGCTAGATGGCTCTTTCATTTAGAAAAGGGTCTATTGATAGATGTTTAGTCCAACGTATTAGAAAGCGTAACTCACATGTCCCGCCAGGTTGAAGTAGGAGTGGTTGCAGAGGTTGACGGGCGTGGGCTTGGTTGACGTGGCCGTCATCTCCAGGATCAGCTGATTGTCGGCCGTCAGCTGGTACGTGGCTTGCGCCAGGATCTGCCCGGGATAGCCTTCTTCTCCGTCTTTACTGGAGTAGCTCAGCGTCAGCTTCGTGTCTTCCACGTGAGACTCCCATATGGCCTGAAACAACAGCGCACCGTCGTACAGGGCTGTTTCTCGACATGTTCTCGACTCGATCAATTGACATGTTTCTCTTGTATGCAATTGTACGTTACATAATGATTTTATCAGTACGATATTGTTGGTACGCTACAAAACGTTGTTGCACTACAAAAAATGACATACCAAAATAATAGACGCACCAAAGTGCTACTTTTCAAATTCAAAATGCTATAAAAAGAAAAAATAGAAGCTATATTCACATGTCTCTATCAACAGGCAAAGCTTATTATTCCCTAAATGAATCTATTTGAACATGTTGAAGTTGTCTAGAACGTCTTTTTGAAACGTGTTACTGCATGGCCGGCTGACCTTGTCGAAGCCCTTGAACCCGCCGTGGAGTTGGAACGTCCCCTTGTTGAGCGAGACCTGGTAGCTCTGGTCGCCGATACTGAACTTGCCGCCTTTTATCCTGTTGGCTACTCGGCCGATCACGGCTCCGAAGTACGGGTTGTCTGCCTGGAGGTAACCTGCGGCAACCAACAAAACGTTTCTTTCCCACGCTTACGGGTTTGGCGCTCTTTAAACACCCGCGAAAAGATCATCTGAATCACTTTTATCAAATATTACGCGGACTACATTCTATACATTTTTTCATTTTTTGTAAATTTTCTCCTATAGGCCTAAATGGTGTTTTCTAATAGATAAACATCAAATCTATCGGAAAAAGAGGCACATGACACATAAAATTGTTATCCTAAAATTAAATAAACACTACTAAACAGTATGAAATTACACGGACATTGTTTCTCAATTAAGGCCTAGGTTGAAATTTGTAAGAACGTTTAGAGCGTTAGCGGCACCTCTTGGTTGTTTCAAGACTTCGAGGCTCTCTCGATCATCTCTGGAATATCTTGAATTTAAAAAAATGAACTTTGATATCAAGACTGCACTGTCTGACACCATACTTTTCCCCCACGCATAAAAGTCGTTCAATTTCTCAAAGTCCGCAACGCATTTCAGGCCTAGGTATAAACCATTTCTGTGATATTGATAGGTATTGAGAGAGTAAACCTAGCACTCGAATGTTGATGATTAGATTCTCAAGATCTATCAGAATATACCAAATTCACAAAAACAAAACTAGGCCTAGCAGCAGTAATCATCAATAGGCCTACAATGTTACCTACCTTTGTAGGTTATGTACAGGCCTATAAACAGACTCGCCACAACTCACCTGCCATATCATCGAATCCAAGAACCACATCGTCAATCTGTCCATTTTTATCCGGCACCTTCAACGAAGTGATGATACCTCCGTAGGTTATGATTTGCACGGACATGCCGTTCTTATTCGTCATCGTAAACCTGCGTACGAGTTCCGACTTTCCCGTTTCGTTGTTCTTGAGGAAGCCGAAGCTATCCTCGACAAAGTCCACGTCTCCTTTCATTCCGCTGTCTTTATTGGCACTGCAAGAACATTGGTCGCCACCAGCTCTCACTTCATTGATAACCACTGATAACACTAGAACAAATAGTGATAGGGTTATCCAACTTTTCCAGATAATTGATTCAAGTGTTTTAACATCCACCATTTTGATAAGCTAGCTGATACGTGGAGGATTTGTTTGTGAATAAATGCGAGAGTTAATGAGGAGATGGAAGAGGTTAAACTAGTTTTACCTTTGTTTCTTTTTGCTTCTTCTTCGCTGAGCTGTCAGACGAGACCGCAGGCCGGGACAGCTGATTAATGGCGGCCTTGGATACAAGGTCGATCATCTTATATAACTAGAGAGGTCATCGTATCTCTCTCTCTCTCTCTCTCTCTCTCTCTCTCTCTCACACAGATTTATTACTGTACGAGAACTCTTTATTGCTAATAAAACGATGAAAAGAACAGTGTGAGATGAGATGAGGTGTGAAAATTGAGAAAAAACGAAAAAGTATTAGAATAATTCAGCGTGTTTTGTTTTATATATATTGTTTTTCAATCATTCGAGGATGAAAATGGTAAATCAGTGGATACGTTTCAGTTCAGTCTCACGTAACCAGAACTAGATAATTAATAAGTTGTGGGTTATTTATTCATTTATTTGTTGTTTTCTTGCTGCTAGGCGGCTATTGCAGGCCACATTGCAAGAGCTCAATGCCTTCTTCAGTCATAATAATAAAAATAAACCCAATTGACAATAAATTTAAAAAATTGTATAGCATAATTACGAATATAAATATAGAATTGTATGATATTATTTATTTAGGCCTATAAAATTATAAATTGTTTTTCTAGACGTATCAAAAGCAGCATTATCGTGAATAACGCCTGCAATATCCGTACATACTGTACCGCAACGCTTACAAGTATGTAAAGATGCCGATTCCGTAAGGCGTCGTTCCTTCCTACAAAAACAATTTTTTATCTCCGTGTATTATAACTTCTAGTTCTACATAAACAACTGAATCTAGTTGTTAACCTAACAGCTGACTTTAGTTGATAAATCTCATGTTAGTTATTGATAGTCGAAGGTTAAACCAACAACTGAATTTAGATGCCCTCGACAAATAATATTCGCGGTTGTTCAGCCGCCACCTTGGCTCAGTCGACTAAGGCACTGCGGGTTCGAGTCCCGTGTAGGGCATGCTAGTGGAGTCATTGAGTTATGCTATACCAGGAAAACGCAAATGTGAGATGAGCGTAGAAGTATGGAAATTCGGGATTAAAAAATATTCTGACAGCTCAATCTACATCTACACAAACGTTCAAAAACCTTACCTGCAACTTGTTGCTATTTAAAGAGCAACCTGTCGCATATACACTTTGCATTACATATTTTGATCCTGATATTTGATGAAATGTATACTTTTATTGCGTTTTCTTCGTTATGTCTCATCCGATTGTTGTACAAATTATTGAAAATGTGTATAATAGTTTTCATATTCTTGATGAATTTGAGAGCTTTCTTTTTTAAAAAAATTGTTCATCAAGTATTTTCCCCCTAGATTATTCTTTTGGGCATTTTCCAAACTTTCTAAATTTTTCCGGAAAAACCATTCAACCGATTTTACTGAAAAACAATCCCAACCTATTCTAGTGTGTTGTGATGTTTAGGTGTGATGTGGTGATCTAGTTGGCACGTACAAGGCAACAGCACGTCCTAATGTGTAGACAAACACCGTGTCTCGCGTCACGTGCTAGGTCACGTGTCGGCTGCAGCCAATGAGAGGCGAGCACAGCTGGCACGCGCTTCAGTCGGCCGCGATCCCTCAAGCAAGCTAGAGCGAGTACTACGCAGGACTCACTGCTCTCATTGGCTCAAGTTTATTGCTCAGTGCTTTCATTGGTCTATTACAATGTTTTGATTGGTTTAATATAGTGTTTTGATTGGTTTAATACAGTGTTAGGCTTTATTGCTCAGTGCGTTCATTGGCGTAATACAATGTTAGGGTTTATTGCTCACTGCTTTGATTGGTTTATTACAATGTTTTGATTGGTTTAATATAGTGCTTTGTTTGGTTCAAAAGTGTTTTGATTCGTTCAATACAGTGTCTTGATTCGTTAAATACAGTGTCTTGATTCGTTAAATACAGTGTCTTGATTGGTTAAATACAGTGTTTTGATTGGTGTAATACAGTGCTAGGGTTTAAGGCTCAGTGTTTTGATTGGTCTATTACAGTGTTTTGATTGGTTTAATAGTGTTTGGCTGAGTGTCTACCTGTAGAGCACTTCCGTGTGTAAATAACCTTGATTGGTCCCTGCATGGCTTATCAATAAGTTGACAGGATAATAATCATATCAAATACAACTGTTAATATGTACACGGAATATAGTTGAATAAGTGAGAAATTATATACTAAAACTGAAGTGTGTTTTGAAGATAATACTAATATTAAAAGCTGAGAGTATAATTGAGGAAAATAAACTCAGTGGAGTGACAAGAGGCCCAGCTGCTTGCAGGGATTATAGCTGAGTGTTTCGGCTGAGTGGACCTGTTGATTGGGACTGATAAGTGGCTCTAGACACGCTGTCTGTGACAACAGGTGGCATGGAGAACAAGGTGAGTAATAAGGTCAGAGGTTAGAAGAGTCGAGACAATTGTCTTTACTGTTTGTTTCCATTCTCAAAAACCAGTCTAATTGAATGAAAAGTTCACATCTCCAAGATAATTTTATGCTCTTCAATTATTATGACATTTTATTTTTGTGAATTCAATCAGTTTCAAGATAATACGTCAATGAATTTCATCACATTATTTTTATTCATTGACGTATTATCTCAAAACTGGTTGAATTCACAAAAATAGAATGTCATATTAATTAAAGAGCATACAATTATCTTGGAGATGTGAACTTTTCATTCAATTAAACTGGTTTTTGAACATGGAAAAAAATTAGTGAAGGTGAAGGCTCCAACCCACTATGAAAATAACCCATCATCCATCGTCGCCAATAGATCTCCGTACAGTAGGTCGTCGCCAATAGATCTCAGTACAGTACCTCGTCGCCAATAGATCTCCGTACAGTGCGTCGATGAATGCGTAGTTTCCGAGTGTCCTTGGAGACGCCAGGTGGGACGGTCGTCGGTTCCGTGTCTCAAGCGATCAGGGGTGTCGAGCTGTCGTGTGGTCACTAGGTCAAGTGTGACCCCGGGCTCCAGCGGTCACGTGCTGCTGTTGTTGTTGTTGTTGTTGTGTACAGGAACTGTTTACTACTGAACACCCCTGGCAACCCGCATTACATCAATGCTAGATAGGTTGCCTATACGTAAGTGATAGTGAGATTTACCCACCCTTACCAGCATTGTGCATTATTTAGTTATTTTATTTTCGTCTAATGTGGGATTTACAAGATTATTGTTGTAATAACAAATAGAATGTAAATCATATGGACAACCAACTTTGAATACATATTCATTATAAAAATAATATTAAAATTTATAAATATTAAATATACGGCGAATGAAATTTTTCAAATATATTACGCATCCACCAAGTGTATGGACTTTCTTGGAGAGGTTCAGTACAATTGAGGCCCTACTGGGCCTCTGGGCCCCTTTAGCAGGCCCACAGAGGGCCTTTATCTCACGTATAGACAGATAGACATGTCTTTATTTGTCATTGTTGCAGTGTTTACAATAGAAAGGGCGTGGTTCAGTCTTCCACCTATCCGTATAAAATCAAACAGAACTGAATAAATCGTGTGCCCCAGACATGGCTCGTGGACACGTGCCAGCTGTCTTGCATAATCTAGGAAACAAGCGCTGAAGATACCAGCTGATTCGAATCTCCACATAAGTTGGCTGTTAGTGGGGTCGTTAAATTACATCGCTAATATTCACTTGATTCATCCATCAAAAAAAAAAACGAGTTATAAGAACTCTTTAGAACTGTACACATTATAAAAACCATACATTTCACATACTAAATCAATACAATATTAAAATAATCAAGGACGTTTCAAAAACAGTCACGTTTTAAAAAACAAACAAAAAATATATATATTCATATTAATATATTTACAAAAGTGTATAATATTATATAATGATGGTTCCAATAAGTTGAATAATATAATTATATTTTCCTTGCAAGATTAGTCGAACAGAAATATTATTCCCTTCTTTCAAATGCGTTTTATTATTGTAGGCCTACTACCGGTATCCTTGAGTTAAATATAACTATTACGATTTATCTCTCAGTTTATTTCATTTCATAATATTATATATTTCTGTTGTAATAAGCAAGTTTATTTACAAGGTGAGGTGGAACAAACCTTGTGAACATTATAACAATGGCATTTCAAGCCATATCCGTGTATTGTTGCATGACGTCATTGTGTCCCCTGACGTGTCCGCCCCCCTCACGCCACCCTGCTGACGTCACAAACGTGATGTCAATACGCGAGATCAGCTGTTGGCTAGTCGAGTGCAATACAGGCCTGGGCTTAGCTGCACAAGCCGTTTCTCCGCTAATAATAGGACAAAACACAAGCCAACTGGCACAAATAACAACCAGGAGGAAACTCCAACAACTAATTGTAAGTTTCTAACTAGAGGTTAGTTATATACGCACGCCCACTTATTCACATTTCACCATACAATTGTTGTTGTTATTTGATGATTGTATGTTCTTGCCTAGGCCTAGCTATCACACGCACATTTATTGCATGCTGGCCAATCTTATTCAGGTTTATTAGCGTTTTCTCAGTCTATGTTCACTAACTGCTGTTAGTACTGACATGGAGCGCTAACTGCCTAGAGCGTTTACGTTTGCGTTGGATGCGGCTGTGCTGCGATTGCATTTGCTAGCGTCCACTGCGTTTGCGTTTGAAGTTGTGGTAATTATACTGTGACACTGAGCATCGACAATTGGTGTTGATTTTCGATTTTTTGGTGTTTAGGTTAGTGGGGGTGTGTGTGTGGGGGGTAGTATGTCGGTTAGGTTAGTGGGGGAGGTTTGGGAAAAAAAACGCAAATAGGCGTGCTCAGTGTCTCAGTAATTTCATCAAAGTTGTAACGCTTGATGTGAGCAGTACTGGATGCGTTCCGTTCACATTACGTTGCTTAACAGCAGTGACCGAACGTAGTGTGAACGGGATATTAGGTTTGGGTTTGTGGAGGATGGACGACGGATTGTCAGCTTTAGGGTATAAACCTTACTGTAACCATCACTCGACATAACCCTAAAACCCTGTTTGTCATCGGGTATGACTGTTGGGTAAAAGGTAAAGAGAGAACAGCTTACCGAGGTTCACAAGTAGATAGGCCTACTTATGGTGGAGAGGCGTTGACAGAACACAGAGATGAAAAACACACGTGGTTTAAGACGTTTCGTCTGTTGCCATGGTTACAGTAGAGTACGATTACCTACTCTACTGTGACCAAGGCAACAGCTGAAACGTCTAAATTTGTTGATTAAGCGATAATTAGTGGATTAGCTTGTTATTACCCTTGGCTACCAATGTTATTTTTGTACTGCAATTGATTAATTAGCTTAATTAACACATTTTTAATATTGTGTTCTGTCAACGGCTCTCCACCATGAGTAGGCCTATCTACTTCTATGTCTTTCCCTGTCACGCAATCCATATATTAAGCCTCAGGCTATTCTCCTAGACACACAATTATAGGCCTAGTAATAATAATGTTTGTATTTTCCCGTGAGATTGCGACATGAAATATCAAGCATCGTTAGTAAATATCGAACAGTAAATACAAGTAAACACAATTACACATATTGACCTATATAACAATTATAATCAGGTGAGGTACGTTGAAGTTCACTCTTTGACTGATATGAAGTAAAGTGATATATAATACGTAATGTGACCTAGTTGTTGAATAAAACTGATTAAGAGTCCACGGAGTCGATTAGCGGAATATCACTTTCTTGGTGTTTACAAGTAATAAGTATTTATCTCTAATCGCCTGATTGTCAGCCGTATACGCTTATAAATACACATTTTTCAAGCGTACACACCTGACAATTGTGCGATTTGAGATAAGTAGTTATTACCGGTACTTACACCGTCTTGAAATTATTACAAATATCTGTTTTTCCTAGTTTTAAGAATTTCAATATCTCATACCGTTCAAAAGTTATCACCAAGAAAGTGATATTCCACTATATCGACTCCCATGGACTCTTAATAAATTAACGTGGTGTGAACTTTGTCTAAATAATTATATTAAATATAGGCTGCCGTACTTGTTATCATGTACGCGTACGCCTGAATACACTTTGGCAATGTAAATTAAAGAATAAATAACATACATATTAAAAACAACAGATTACACATAGGCCTGTATTGACAAATAGAATAAGAAATATATTAAATTTTCAATAAGAAAGGTTCTTATTGAAATTATCTTATTATCTTATTAAAGTTCTATTAGAAAGTTCTATTAGAAAGTTCTTATTATCTTATTGAAAACTCATTTGGGTCATTCCACGGTACCTAACTCGCGTATCATTTAGAACAATTTTATTGAATACAAATGCTTCCCAAGTCTCAATATTTCAAGCCGCTGTTTCCGACAAAATTCAGGTGCCAAAACTAATTTGTAATTTAGGAATCGAAGAAAAAATTATGAAAAAATTCCTTCCGCAAAAATTACTTTGATAACGTGCGGTAACTCACGTATCGCAGAAAAGACGTCCAATATTCCTGTAATTACTGTAATTCCAATTTCTTTTCAACCTCTGTCACTACAGATGTTTTCATTTTCATGCAACTATAATGTTACGATAGGAATGCTTGGGAAAATTTTTGGGAAAAAATACCATACATTTTTCATTTTACAATTCTTTGTATTGGTAACTCACGTATCCCAAAAAAAGTAACTCACGTATCACACTAGAAATAACATTACTTTATTTTGACAGAATCATTGTAAAAGTGAGTGTAATTGCATATCATTATCAAAAATAATTGTGCAAATTCTATTCTCCAAGTGTGGTAATATAACTTGAAACTTCCCTGACAAGAAAAGGGAAAAATTTCACGTTCTGAGTTTCTTCGCTTTTTATCATGTCCCAAGTTACGTGGAATGACCCATTTTACTCAATTGATGATTTTTTAAAGCATACATTTTAGTACACTTGTAGTAGTAATATCTTCGTTGTATTTTAGACTTGACAATATTTACACATTGTATATTATTCTTTCAAATGTATCAACTTCAACCAAACGGCAAGTAAAACAAATAAACAACATCAGAGTGCAACAAATAAAGTTATCATTGACCTTTCAAGTTATGCTTGCCAGTAAGTCGTTGCCAGAATGGAGTGGAAATGGCATTGTTTGAAGATCGTTGACCTGTGCCGGAACTGGGCCAGCGACGTGGCGTGATAGGCTGTTATCAGGGCTGGTAGTCTTATCTCTCCGCCACGCTGAAACTCCAACGCAGAGCTGATACGTCGAGTCAGTGGTGACCAACCTTTTGGGGCAGGGGCCATTTGAATGTTACAAATATCACCCCACAAATATAAGTTTACTCAGAAAAAATATATGTATTATATATACCAGTATATATAAAATACTATTTTTTATTATATATATATATATATTAGTGATGACATCGGTCCTAGGATTTGAGACCGAGTACCCGTTTGTAAAGACCGAGTATAGGACCGGTCTTTACGTCCCCCCAAAAAACGTGAAAGTACCAAAATCACAAACCCTGCAATAACGCATGTCTGTGAAGCATAATGTGACGAATTGATACAAATAATGAACTTTGCGAGATACAGACAGGTTTAAGATAACATAATTGAATCATGATTTAGATATCAGCAATAGGATTAATTAAGACATACATCAGCAAAAAAATATATAATTGTAACAACATGAAAAGACCGGTTATGCAAATTGGGACCGAGCAGTTCAAAGACCGGTACAGGGCCGGTCTCCGGGTACCCGGTGTCATCACTAATATATTTTTTTTCATTTGAAGTAGGTAAAGAAGTATATATTTGTCCAAGTGCTTTTCCTGCAATAATCG
Source organism: Brachyptera putata (assembly GCA_907164805.1). Taxonomy (NCBI): domain Eukaryota; kingdom Metazoa; phylum Arthropoda; class Insecta; order Plecoptera; family Taeniopterygidae; genus Brachyptera; species Brachyptera putata. The sequence goes on from OU015475.1 coordinate 442,784, forward strand.
CCAATCATTATTGGTTACTTTGCTCTTTGACGTAATGTTAAGGTCGCTCAGAAACACGTCTTGCCCTCACAACACTTATAGGCCTAATAAAACTGAAAGTGAAACATTTGGTCCGGAAGGCGAGGGGTGATCCCCGCCGCCGACCATCTTTACAGGGGTTTTTCATGGTTTCCCTCTGTAGTCTAGGCTAATGCCGGGATGGTTCCTACAATAAGTCGGCCATGACCGCTTCCTTCCCATTATCTGAAATTTGAATATTGTACTCTAATATTTTACTTCTATTCTTTAATAATTTAGCTCACTATAGCTCTAGACTTATAAATTCTAACATTATCGTATTCCTACTACTCTCTTAGTCAATATTATTTTTGCAATATCTATTAGTCAATATATTTTGAGGTTTGGGTGGAAGACCACTATAAAAAGTGAACCCCGCCTACTTTGCACAATTATTGTATATATCCTTCATTATATTATATTTTATATCATAATGTTATTATATTATACAAAAATTGAACAAATAAAGACATCACATTACATTACATTACATTACCCAAGAACCTTCATCTCATCATCCCATCATCTCATTAATCATCCATCCGACGCCATTAGATCTGCGCTGCCATAACAGTGCGTCGTTAAACACAATGTATATATATATATACAGTGAAACCTCTATCCATCGTTTTTCAATGGAACAGGAAAATAAAACCATCCATCCAGGAAAATTTAACATTGATTATATAGTAGTGGGGTGAGACAAAATGAATGATACAAGCAGGAAAACGATGCGTAGAGGTTTCACTGTATTTATATAACTATATTGCGTGAAGCAGAGTGAAATGAGAGGTTGTGTTTGTTGTCACCAGGTGATGAACGGAAGCAACGCGGAGATCCGAGAGATGGCGGCGCGGATCTGCCGAGACTATCTGCACGGGTCGTGGCGCCACGTCACGGGCAAGGACATCGGGCTGTCCAGAGTCACGTGAGTCTGTCTCTCTCTCTCCCCGCCATCAGCTGCTATCTCCACGGCCTTGAACTTGACTCGTGCTCAGTGACCTGTGACGGCCGGTCGGGGGTCAGCGAATGATGCAGCACTAGATGTACTAAGTAGAATTGAATTGACGAGGCAAACGCAGAATGTGCGTTGTAAGATGAGCGAGATGTCTATATAAAGTACAGTCGAATACTCTACACACCTTGACTTGTGTTGAATAAACTTCATTCGATACCGATGAGTCTAGGGAGCCGTGAATCTTATCACTGCAACATTTTCCTGCTATCATTTCTATCTATTCGATGAATAAAAAACATGTCTTACATTGATTGCATGCAAATTTTCAGTACGGTAATGTGAGATATTTCTGTGTTTACATTTGAGGAAAATTTGAATTATATTGGTGAGATTTTATTTCTCAGTTTTTTCCACTCAGCCTAATCTTATGGGGTTTTTAGAAACTTTGAGATGATGTTTCTCAAAAATGGTCCAACCGATTTGACCCAAAAACTATACAGTTCCAAGTTGGATGAGTTTGCGTCTAAAGAAAAAGTTTCATGTCGATCAGTCAAACCCTGCGACCTGTGCTTACTTACAAACAAACAAACAAACGCACAGACAAAGCTCCGTAAGAGCAGGATAGAAATCTTCGGTAACGCTCATCTAAATATTTCTCTCCTCATCAAGTGTGCGTCTGTTTATCGTCGCTTCCTGCCTCGATGTTATGTCAATACACAGAGATAACATTGATACTTGTCATGCGTGTTATCTGTACCGGCGGCCTGTAGACACCACCTTGTTAGCATGGTGTGACCTTGCTCTCGAGAACACTCGCACGCTGTTTCAAGGTCAACGTACTTAGTCTGTAATTAACACCATTCATCGTTAAGTAGGAGAGAGGGATTCAGATCGTTGTGTTTATACTAGCGGTATGGAAGTTGTAGAATGAGTGACCATGACGAGGCAAACGCTGAATGTGCGTTGTGTGATGAGCGAGATATCTATATGAAGATTCGAAAACTCTACACACCTTGATCAGATGAAATATAATTCATTCGATACCAACGAATCTAGGGAGCTGTACATCTATCACTGCAACATTTGTCTGCTATTATTTCTATCTATATTCGATGAATAAAGCACATTTAATTACATTATTTTCTCCGAAGCGGTCGGTCCGAATTGCATACAAAATTTGTATTAATGTGTATTATTTCTTTGTTCACATTTGAGGGAAATTTGAATTATATTGGAGAGATTTTATTTTTCATTTTTTTTGCGCTCAGCCTAATCTTATGTGGTTTTTAGTTTTTAATAACTTTGAGATGATATTTCTTGAAAATGGTCCAACTGATTCAACCCAAAAACTAGACAGTTCTAAGTTGGTTGAGTCTGCTTGAACAGAAAGAGTGTCATGTGTCGATCGGTCAAACCGTGCGACCTGTGCAGTGCTTACAAACAAACAAAAACTTGTCATTCAAATTTAACTGATAACTTTGATGAAATTTTCAAAAGATGCAAAGATTCAAAAGTTGAAACTTCGTACTTTCATTTATAACAAATGAGTGTTTGATAATTAGGTAGGAAATCATTCGAGTTGGCTTTCTCAGAAAATGAAAGTTCGAGACTTTTAATGACCAGGGGTGGCCTCAGTATCTGGCTGTCCTGGTGTTCTACAAGGATCAGTCTTGTGTCCAGTGCTCTCTAACCCACTATTGCCATGGTGTTCCAGGGGTGGCCTCAGTAACTGGCTGTCCTGGTGTTCTACAAGGATCGGTCTTGTGTCCAGTGCTCTTTAACCCACTATTGGCGTGGTGTTCCAGGGGTGGCCTCAGTAACTGGCTGTCCTGGTGTTCTACAAGGATCGGTCTCGTGTCCAGTGCTCTTTAACCCACTATTGGCGTGGTGTTCTACAAGGATCAGTCTTGTGTCCAGTGCTCTTTAACCCACTATTGGCGTGGTGTTCCAGGGGTGGCCTCAGTAACTGGCTGTACCACGTGTCCCTGCCCGCTGGGCTGCCTCCTGCCCGGAACGAGCCCAGCCAGGTACTGTTGCGGCTGTACGGGCAGATGCACGGAGACCGGGCGCTGGAAGGACTAATAACGGAGTCGGTGATATTCACGCTGTTGTCGGAACGCAAGCTCGGGCCGATGCTCCACGGCATCTTCCCCGGCGGACGCATAGAACAATACATGAACGTGAGTCGGGTATTATTATTATTTTTTGAAGGATTTTTATTCGTGTTTTTGCAAAGATTTGGGTACAATTTTGTGGCCCCACGTCACAAAAAGTCATGAGTCAAAACAGTGAGAATAATACGGATAAAAATGAATGTTAAGTCTGAACAATTTGAAGGATACCGGTAGGATGATGGTTGCGTCTTGCTCCAGGCCAGGTACTGCCTGTGAGGTAGGCAGCTTGTGCTACGTGCGCGTGTTGATGGATGTGTCTTGCCTGTGAGGTAGGCAGCTTGTGCTACATGCGCGTGTTGATGGGTGCGTCTTGCCTGTGAGGTAGGCAGCTTGTGCTGCGTGCGCGTGTTGATGGATGTGTCTTGCCTGTGAGGTAGGCAGCTTGTGCTACATGCGCGTGTTGATGGATGTGTCTTGCCTGTGAGGTAGGCAGCTTGTGCTACGTGCGCGTGTTGATGGATAAGTCTTGCCTGTGAGGTAGGCAGCTTGTGCTGCGTGCGCGTGTTGATGGTTGCGTCTTGCTGCAGGCCAGGGCGCTGAGGACGCACGAGCTACGGATCCCGCGCCTCAGCCAGCTGATCGGACAGAAGATGGCCGCTATACACATGATGGACGTGCCGATCGTGAAGCAGCCGGTCTGGATCTGGGACACGATGGCGCGGTGGCTCCAGACGGCGCTGGAGAACCTCAACAGTCCGGGGAGGGTGGCTCCGGAAGATCAGGCAGCCGTTGCTAGGTTACAGACCTACGATCTGCAGGCCGAGGTGGACTGGATGAGGTGAGACTTGGGCATCAAACGTTGTGTCTTGTTACGATTTATACTCAGTTGATTGAATGTTTGGTTTGTGAGGTTGCCTGACTGTTTGTGGAGAAGATAGGGTAGGCTGGACCGGGGTCGTGAGTGGTACTGAGGACTCGGTCGAGTAAAGACCTATCGCTGGCTTTGTATGGATACACTTTGCATATCGTAATAAATAAGTTGGATTAAGAGATTCTGAATTGTTCTCCCTGATTGTCGATCTACACCACGCTTCAATCTAATATTTTTATCTACTACTAGCAGACTCGGCAAGCGTTGTTCTGCCATCAAAATAACGAATGTATTGTAAGTGTGTTGTGGTGCGTCGTCGACGATGATGGCCGATTTAACCCAAAACACAGTAACCATTAACTTGCCCAATGTAATGTATTGCATGAACGTAACGGACAAAGGTCCTGTGAATCGTGTGTGTTAAAAATGAAACGTTAATTGAACAGAATTGAAGTTGGTTTTATCGCAAAGTAGTGGAGTGAAATAAAGAAAGTCAACAGTAAATTTGAAGACTAACTGAGTATGAATAACAATATGTCAGTGTCTCAATTCAGTGTATTTCATTGACGTAATGGACATGGTCAACGCTTAGCTGGAAGGCGGGTAAGGCGCTACCTAGCATGTAGCCCCGCAAATGGTGAGTAACGTTGAGTGACATTGTGCAACTTTGTCAATGTCAGTAAACAACGCCATTACTGGTGTTGTCCTTGAAGTGCCAGCTTTTGGATATTGCTCATATGAGAAAGCTTGGCAGAAGATGTCATATACTTTAGGACATTCTACCACACCCATCGAATGTGCATGAGGAATTTCACGACACTCGGTTGAGCCGTTTCGGAGGAGTTCATGCTCTAACATGTGACACGAGCTTTTTATATATGAGATAATTATCATGTTTTTATCTTTAATGTGTGAATAAAATGTATTGAAGATTGAGATTGCCACATGTGAACCCGTGTTCCAGACATCAGATCGCTGACGCCAGCTACCCGGTGGTGTTCTGCCACAACGACCTCCAAGAGGGCAACATCCTGCTGTCATTGGACGACGGCAAGACGGAGGAGGAGCTACTGGCCGACCCCGACCTGGTGCTGATCGACTTCGAATACTGCTCGTACAACTACCGTGGCTTCGACCTGGCCAACCACTTCCTCGAGTGGACGTACGACTACACGAGCGGGACGCACCCCTACTTCAAGAGCACGCGCTCCGACTACCCAACCACCGAGCAGAAGGTACTGTACACGCCTTGATGTGACGACTATCGAGGCAGTTATAGCTTGCCTGGCGCTCGTACGAGGGTGCTTGGCGCGCTGACAACAACTTGACATTCTACGGTACACCTGATTTTTTTTCTCCATTTTTTTTTTTGTATTTTTTTTCGATTTTTTTTTTTTTAATTTTCCGTAATCTCTTGATTTTTTTAATTTTTCGCGATTTTCTTCATTTTTTTTTTCACTTTTTGTAATTTTTTTGATTTCTCCTGATTTCTTGAAAAAAAAAAAAAAAAAAAATTTTTGACTTTTTTTTTTTTTTTTTTTTTAGTGTTTTAAAAAAAAAAAAAAATCTCAAAGTGTCCACCTGATTTTTTCAAGTTGTTAACCTGTAGCCATGATGGGAACGAGGCAAGTGTATGTGTTGACAGCTGTTCCTTGTTCCAGCTGGTGTTCCTACGAGGCTACTTGTCCGTCAGTCAGACCGACAGTCAGACCAACGAGGCCAGCCTGCTGCGGGAAGTGGAGGTGTTCACGCTCGTGTCACACCTGCTGTTCGGGATCTGGGGCGTCGTCAACGCCAAGCTCTCCGACATTCCTTTCGGCTACTGGGTGAGTGAGAGAGACGGCAAGAACTATACGTATTCCATAAAATCCTTAAAATCAGTCGGTATCAATACATCGTACTTGCCGCCCCCGGTGGCCAAGTCAATTATCGCTAGCGGTTATAACTGAAGTCACTGTTGGGCGTGGGTTCCAGTCCCGCATGAGGCATGGGTTTTTGTGAACGTCCTTCACCTATCATCACTTCTCATTATCATCCGGTCATTCGTACCCCCGTATAACCTAGCTGTTGGTGGGGTCGTTAAGCAAACAATAATCATCATTACAACAAAGCATTGCGCATGTAGCGCAGTGGTTAACGCGCTCGCTTCATGTGATCCGGGAGGCGAGGTTCGATCCCCGCCGCCGACCATCTTTACAGAGGTTTCTCATGGTTTCCCTCTGTAGTCCAGGCTAATGCCGGGATGGTTCCTACAATAAGTTGGCCATGACCGCTTCCTTCCCATTACCCAAGAACCTTCATCTCATCATCTCATCATCTCATTAATCATCCATCCGACGCCATTAGATCTGCGCTATCACAACAGTGCGTCGTTAAACCCAAACGAAGGAAATGTTGATAAATAACCCTGTGGGGTCACGTTCCCGTGATCTGTCACATACAAGAGCGATCGCCTAGCAACGCACTGACATTCATTCGTGTTGAGTCGTCAACAGGGTTTACTTTGTCGTAACGTAACGCCACTTTCTCATGTCTCATTGCAGGACTACGGCCTAGACAGGCTCGAATCATACATGGCGCTCAAGAGCCAATCACAGCTTAACGGCAATTCTGAGCACCAATCACAGCAGAGCAGTATCTCCAGCAGCCAATCACAGCTTAACGGCAACTCTGAGCACCAATCAGAGCTGAGCAGTATCTCCAACAGCCAATCACAGGTCAACGGTAACTCTAAGCACCAATCACAGGTCAACGGCAACTCTAAGCACCAATCACAGCTGAGCAATATCTCCAGCAGCCAATCACAGCTCAATGGCAACTCTAAGCACCAATCAGAGCTAAGCAGTTTCTCCAGCAGCAAATCACAGCTCAATGGCAATTCTAAGCACCAATCACAGCTGAGCAATATCTCCAACAGCCAATCACAGCTCGGCGGTGTACCACAAGACGACCCGACGGTGCGATGAGCAAGCTTACCTCGAACACTATGAAGTGTAGATTAGTGTCTGGCGGTAGAAGTGGGGACAACGTCCGAACATTCTAAACAAACAAAATAGATTTTCCATTCAAGTGTGTTGATTTCTCTATCTATGAATTGTGTGAAACGAAAGAGAGAACAGCTTACCGAGGTTCACAAGTAGATAGGCCTACTCACGGTGGAGTGCCGTTGACAGAACACAGAGATGATTTAGAGACACAAGGTTTAGACATTTCAGCTGTTGCCTTGGTCACAGTAAAGTAGGTCTTTATCATTCTTCAACGTGATTTCTTTATCGTTAGTTATGTGCCGTTTTTACGTGGTTTTTGTGTAAATATCGTGACTAGCATTAGATATAAATGCCCGAGTGTTTTGGAGTGATCTATTTTGTTTGTTTAGAATGGATCGGTTGTACTTACGCGTTCACTCGGGCTGAAGCATCGAATGTGGTGCCAAACGCTCTCGGTAACGCATTGTGGCGGCCACTTGTAACTTCATTCGACGGCCGCTCGTAAGTCAGGCTGTCGTTTCTATGACGACACGTAAGTTAGGTTATGTCGTTCATGCGACACGTATAAACGGGTCTACGTATATACGTACTTAGTCTATGTCGTTTATACGACAACTCGTAATAGGTCGTTTATAATACGACATGTATAGAGACATGTAAATATAGCTTCTATCTTTTCTTTTTATAGCATTTTGAATTGGAAAAGTAGCATTTCGGTGCATCTATTATTTTGAAACGTCGTGTTTTGTAGCGCAAAAATGTTCTGTAGCGTAACAACAATATCGTACTGATAAAACCATTACATAACGTAAAGTTGCACACAAGAGAAACATGTCAATTGATGTTTTCAGACAAATTTTGTGCACCACCGGGTTATATCCACGCCTAAACTGCCGCCCGCATTTTCATCTGCTTTTTAGTTTTCAGAATTCCCAACTAATTTCACTCTTTCACATCTCAATTAATATAATTTTTAAGAAAATGGCATCTATAATGCATTTATGCTGAATATAGCGTATATATAGCAGATACGCTTAAAAATAGTGGAATCAGACATTTATAGCGTTTTGTCGCCTTTTCAAAAACATGATCAAACAACAACAAATGTATTGAAACACTTTCAGATTTCATCGCTTTTATAGCAATTGCTATTTTTACATGTCTCTAGACATGTATAAACGGGTCTACGTTTATACCTTTACATGTATATACGTTTATAGGCGTTGTCGTTTATATTTACACTCGTAAGTTAGGTTATGTCGTTTATACGACGACTCGTAAGTTAGGTTATGTTCGTTGCTTCGTGTCTTTTAAGCTCAACTTATTCTGCTGTGCAATACTTCCTTTAGCGTACTTCAACTCGGTCTTGAAAATCCACGGGAGGCGATTGAGCGGAATTCCAATAAATGGTAAAATACAATCATATAAAAACAAGTTCTACCTTTAAAATTTATTTACATAAATGAATTCTAAATTCATTACACTCATCTGCCAAAGTAGAATTCTGTTAATAAAAATCAACATATCAGAAATTTATTTCCAATGCTTGGTCCTTTCGTACTAAATCATCACTATTTATTAACCTTTTAACTGCTGAGTTTTTTTCCGTAAATACAATAGTTTGTACAAATGGTTCCAGTTACTACATTTATGATCATTTTCCCATAATTTTTCGACCGTATCATAGAAATGATGAGTTCTTCAATATCGGTTGGAGAAAGCACATTATTTCGCCAAGCCAGCCTGCCAACATTATCCATTTTCACTCGACTTGGAATCAGTTTGACGTTTGAGTCGTTGCACAAACTTTCGTCTGAACAAACGCTACTATTATGAAATATATCGAAAGTTGACGTTGTTCTCAAGCAGTACATATGTTCGGCCAATAGATTGCGCAAAGCACAGAAAAAATCAGGTCGATAACTGAAGTTTGGCGGCCAGTAGAAAATAAACAGTAAAGCGCGGTATTCAAAACGCGTATACGCTTGCGTAGCAGTTAAAAGGTTAAGGATAGAAACCGACCTGGCTTACACCGGTCTGAACTCAGATCATGTAAGGATTTAAAGGTCGAACAGACCTTATCCTTGAACATCAACACCCAAAATGTCCGCTAAATCGACTCCCGTGGACTGTTAAGACGGTTCTCTAACGGTTGGTCGAGATATAATCGTGAGAGTTGACAATATTAGTGTGTGAACTTGGTCGTGAACTCTGGCGCCGGAACCGGGGTAACCATAACTATTCATCTCACGTCGTATAACTGTCGTGCATATACGCGTAAACATCGTGTATTTTCAGACGTACACGCCTGACAATTGGACGATTTGTGTTGAATAGTTATTTTAATACAGTGAAACCTCTATGCATCGTTTTCCTGCTTGTATCATTCATTAATCCTCACCCCGCTCCCATATAACCAATGCTGACTTTTCCTGGATAGATTGTTTTCCTGCATGGATGGTTGCATGAACAATGCATAGAGGTTTCACTGTAGGCCTACTTAAGGTATATCATCTTGAAGGCATTGACAATATCTGTGTTTCCTCAATTTTAGAATTCCGATATCTCACCGTTCAAAAGTTATCATAAAAATAAGTGATATTCCGCTAAATCGACTCCCACGGACTTTTAAAAAACTCAATTTTTAGGAAAAAATTTGCAAAATTACCGTAGTTCTAGGATAATCATTTTATATGTCGGGTACCTTTTCTCGTTAGATTTAATCTATGAAGAGTCCACGAGAGTTGATTTAGCGTGGTGTGTTACCGAGTGTGACAAGTTTACCTCGGTTACCGGCAAACAAAGGTTAACCGAGCCGAGGTTAACACGCGTTGTTGATTGCACAACGACTAGCAATAGCAAACGTTTTAACGTTCCTTAACAAGGTACTTACTGGTAGGTTGTACTTCTTTATACGTAATATAGATTATACGTAGATATAGATTCAGCAAAGACCTTGAGTTGGTGTGGATAGGTTCAACAATGTCACCGGTAGTAGGTGTAGTAGTAGTAGTAGTAGTAGTAGTAGTAAGATTTTATTTTATTTTCTCACAAGTTTCTTTATTTGTTTAATGTACATGACGTAGTTATTTCTAGACCCACTAAGCCACTAATGTGGTTTGTCTGTAGGTCTATTTAGTTCTTAGGGTTAGTAGTAGTGGTAGTAGTAGTATAGTGTTTATTCCTTTAACCCTCTTTCGAGGAAATCAATACACAAATGACATATTTTACAATATAAATGTATTGTGTGAAAGGGAAAGAGAGAACAGCTTACCGAGGTTCACAAGTAGATAGGCCTACTTGTGGTGGAGAGCCGTTGACAGAACACAGAGATGATTTAGACACACGAGGTTTTGACGTTTCGGCTGTTGCCTTGGTTACAGTAGAGTAGGTCCTTCATCTCTGTGTTCTCTCAACGGCTCTCCACCATGAGTAGGCCTATCTACTTGTGAACCTCGGTAAGCTGCTGTTCTATATTTACCTTTTACACAATTCAGTTATCAAGCCTCAGGCTATTTTCCTAGGCACACCAAATCACTTTACATTTTACAATATAACGATAAATGCTTGCGTGTAGAAATACCATCATTTAAAAATGATCAAGAAATGAGTGAGTACAGTAGGCCTATATTAAACAAGTAGTGCAACAAATAATGATTCATTCAATCAACTAGGCCAACATAGATATAGGTGACTAGATACTATACATAGGCCTAATCATTTGAATAGCACAAAAAGAAAGGAATTACTGAAAAGCCGCTACATATTAATAAGCAATATGAAATCCAGCATCAACAAACTTTTGCACAGAATAGAAACTATTAATCGTAAGGTGCTCTTTGAGTGATTTATTAACCAAATAGATGGAAATAATAGCAGACAAATGTTGCAGTGATAGAGTCACGGCTCCCTAGATTCGTTGGTATCGAATGAAGTATATTCTATATGATATCAAAGCGTGTAGAGTTTTCGATTATACTTCATATAGCCATCTCGCTCGTCTTACAACGCACATTCAGCGTTTGCCTCGTCTATTCCGAGACGTTATCGCCTGTTGCTTGAACTTGTCACGTCACGACTCTTCGTGGTCTTTGCTGACAGCTCAGTTTTTGTGTGTACTTAATTAGAATACTGTAAATACGTTGTGTGTAGCCGTAGTCAGTTTTTGTACGACTTGATTTATTGGTACTGAAATGTAAACATGTAAGGCTGACGGTGGAACACGTGACTGATAATAAACCAGTGCAGATGATCTTGTCTCGTTTTATTGGATAGATTCGTAATCCACCTCGTCCACCTAACCAGCGTACAATAAACAGCGTAAAATATTAGGCAACAGCGACCCTCAAATATTGGGATTTCAGGTGACTATTGCTAGAGCTGAGCCGACGTAAACGTAGAGTCAGTTCCTTGCATCACGTTCGGTAGGTTCAGATATTTGGACGGTAAATTGGTACATATTTTTAGCATTGTTGGAACGGGGAGGCGAGCCATCATGAGACGGACGAAACCCTCAATACATCAGTTTTTTTGGTGAAACAGCAATAATTTTCTTGGAAACTGTGCTGGCGAGCGCGGCCAAATTTCAAGGATTCAAGGATCATGAAGTTATGCTCATAAAAAATTACTAGAACATCCTAGGTCTTTCCAGTTGATAGAAATTAATTGCAAAAGGTCAAAAAGTACCTCAGCCCTGCACATTTGGGCAATTTTTTTTGTACTCTAAAACTTTTTGTTGAATTTCTCAACTCTCTGATGTATGTGTAAAGTAATAGAACACAAATCCAGTCTCAGTTTGACAATTGAATTCAATTTGAAGATTTTATAGCAAAAATCAACTAGTTATAATAATTTGTCAGTCAGGACTTCAAAACGTTGCGTTTATGTTCTCAGCTGTTGCGGCAACTAGGACGTTTGACGCGACACCTGGCGAGTATTATCAAAACTAAAAGTACAGAATACGCGAATGCGCCCTTTAGATCACTTTGCTTTAAATGGCTTGACATGTAGCATGCAGTATAAATAATGTAAACACGATTTTTGATCTTGAAGCGCATGTATTTTAATTTGCAATCATCTCGTAAAGCGTTTCAATTGATTTTCAATATGTCCGCCGTGTTATTGATTCAGTATGTAGTTGGAACTTATTCATAAAAATAGTTTTTGCGTAATAGTGGCCCAAAAGGCTAGGCGTCCCTAACCTAACCTCTAAGTAATCCATTTCGACTGCTGGGACGCAATCCGGCCTCTTAGAGCATTGACTTTATAAAACGCTACATTAGATAGTGTAATTGTGTTTGATCATCGATATTATGATGGCTAATAGTTGATTCGATTTGTAGGCGTAATTATAAACTAGTCGTTGCAGTTGAAAGCAGTTGGTACGATGGGGAAGCGTAACTTGGTTACGAAAAAGAGGGAGTCGGGTTCCCAGAAGAAGAAGGAAGAGGAAGAAGCCGCTGCACATGCTTTCGAAGACTTTGTGTCGACGTTTCATGACGTTCCAAACAAAAGCGACAAAGTGTGGGTTAAAGCCGGTACTTACGATGCAGGCCGTAGGCAGGAAGACACGAGAGAGAAGGGCAAACTTTACAAACCGCAGTCACGGCTTTCGGAACTTGCCGACAAACTGAGCTCGGCTGAGCGAGCCGAAGATTACGCCAGGATGATGAGCGAGAAGAAACCGGACACGGCGTTCAAGAAACGTAACAAAGACGAAAAGAAGAAGAAAAGTAACTTGGAAATATTCAAGGACGAGTTGAAACTGATCCAAGAAGAGAGAGAAGACCGCCACAAGTACAAAGGTGCGGTTATGTCTCGGTTGACGGACGACGGCGAGCCGCCTAAGTACAGCCTGTCTCTGGAAGACACGAAGAGCGGCTCGCACGACCTCGGTGACCCCAACACGACCAACCTTTACCTCGGCAACCTCAACCCGAAGATCACGCAGCAACAGCTGATGGAGGTACCGTAGTAACGTAGTAGTGTTTTTCATTTGACCCTCCCACGAGGAAATCGGTGCACAAATCACATATTTCACAAGTGGTATAACTCAAGCATGGCAGTAATCCATAATTGATGAATTACTTTATCAATAAATTAGTCATTTCAGCACCGGTGGCTATCAAACAAGTACCGTAGTCAAACAGATACCGGTAATGATATATATTCAAAGAACTAGGCTTTAAAAGGTTCATTGATAATTGATATAAATCAATAGAATCAGAATTATTCTTATACCAGTATTACTTATATGATATGATATGATATGACTTGACTTTATTGACATTAACATACAGATATTATACTATACAAAAATGTGAAAGGGCGAGGTTCGGTTGGTTCACCGCTCTTCCACCTAACCGTCTACATACAATACAATAATAATACAATATACTGTAGGGCCTACTGGCCTAGACACGTTGATACCGGCACATAGATATGGATTACTCAATTTACTCATTTTTATTCAATTAGTTACCTCAAACTTTATATATTTCAGATTAGGCATTATGTTAGGCATACCGGTATGTATTTCATGTTTGGTTATTTCAATTTTCAATTCATTTGCTATTACTAATTTTTTTACCGATCTCAAATCTCTATTTGGTCTGCGTGGGAAGGGGTTACCTTCCGGTGGCAGATGGTAATATTCACATAGTTTTGTTCAATAACTAAGAGTATCAGTCTACAGTCAAATAAAAAAGAATAATAAAAGTATCTTTATAATTAAGGTGAACATATCTAATTCGTTATTTATAATTGTATAATGTATATAACAATGCAGGTAGTGAGGCACATGTTGCTACGGGGCTCCTGCTCTATTCTCACTACCTGTATACAGTGTAATATAATGTATTACACTGTATAGAAACACTAATAAATAAATAGATAGCTAGATACCGGTATGGTACTGAAGATTTCATATAGTAGATTACAATAGAATCATCATGATCTATATTAGGCAGCCATTAATTCAATTCAAAAAAGTTTTATACCGGTATATCAAAAATACTTACAATAACATAGGGACAAAATTACAGTTACAAATCCAGCGACAAAATTACAGATATATTTATAGTATAAAACCAAGTTCTTAATTAAATAGTATAATCTGGGTAAACTTGTTTTTAAAGTGAAGGAATACCCACATAAGCAAAGCTTGTGTGTGGGAGAGTTGATTCAAAGAAGGATTGTATAGCAAGATGTGAGTTTTTGGGTGTTTTACGTGTGAGTGGGTAGCAGTAATACCGTGATACTGCCGTGATTAGTTACGATGTGTTACTGTCTGCCAGGTGTTTGGCAAGTACGGCCCGCTAGCCAGCATCAAGATCATGTGGCCGCGATCGGACGAGGAGCGCGCGCGCGGCCGCCACACGGGCTTCGTGGCCTTCATGACGCGGCGCGACGGCGAGCGCGCCATGAAGGGGCTCAAGGGCAAGCAGGTGCTGGACCACGAGATGAAGCTGGGCTGGGGCAAGACCGTGGCGTTGCCGTGGCGACCCATCTACATCCCGCCGGCCATGCTGGAGCTGTCCAGGCCTCCGCCGCCGACAGGCCTGCCGTTCAACTGTCAGCCCAGCAACAGGCACAAGGTAGGCGAGAATAGATGGATCGATTCTTCAATATCAGCAGGATATGCTATTTTAGTTTTTTACATACAATTACATTAAATACACTCAGAAGATGAAAATAAAATACAATAAGTAACGATAGAACAGATTACACAATAGGCCTGCGCCAGACATGATAATAATAGCAGTCAAACATTACTGTTAAACACAGCATAAGAAAGCACAGAATTAGGCCCTATAGATAATAAGGTTTATTAAGGCTTGTCCCAGAAGCCTACTTTCTCACTTGCCTTAGGGATGATCTTCCTAGCCCGGATCAGTTTACAGCAACCTCGTCGGAATTGAGCGACAGAGTCACCCTTATTGGGGTTCTATTAAAGATTCTCATTCCTTAGATGACAATAGAGCTGTCTTGGGACAAGGTAGATGAGTGAAAATTAGTAGGTTTATTGCACACTTTGAGACATATAATAATCATACATAGTGCTCTCGGTAGCTCAGTCAGCTGAGGCACCGCTTGACGCTGTGTGCTAGCATGATGCGGAGGCGGAGTTATTCTCACTGCCACTTGACAACAAAGGCCTTATTATAGACACAGGACATTAATCAAGATATGCTCTTGTGGTGGGAAAAGTTAACATTGCTTTTTACCAGGGATGTTCGGGTAATCACCTTTATGGTCAACAGCTAAGGTCCTAATATCACCTCTATAAAAACAGGCGCTTTTATATTCAAGAGTTTGTCAGTTGTTTTTATTAAGTTACTTGTTTGTTTCTTTACCATAATTGAAATGTGTTTTATATCATTTTACTATAGTAGGCCCTATATGAATTATTCAGTAGGCCTATATGTTATTATTAATTTTGTATTCTTTCCTACAATTATCGATACTTATATTCTAATGTTGCATGCTCTACTCTGTCCAAGTAGCAACCGTATTGTTGGCAGTGTTTCCAATAAAAACTTATATATATATATATACAAAAATTGAACATTTTTTTCATAATTTTGTTTTTGAAATTTTATTTTTGGTGTCCGTTGTGATTGTAATCAACTACTGTAATGTTTAGGTTCCCTTCGTGGGTCCCACCGACCCGTACCCCAGTGACCTCGACCGCATCCTGCGCCACGGGGTCGTGAAGGTGGTGATCCCCACCGAGCGTCCCCTCCTGATGACGATACACCGCATGGTGGAGTTCGTCATACGAGAGGGGCCCATGTTCGAGGCGATGATCATGAACCGCGAGATCAACAACCCGCTGTTCCACTTCCTCTACGAGAACCAGAGCGCGGCGCACGTCTACTACCGCTGGAAACTGTTCTCGCTGCTGCAAGGTAAGAGACTGTTCTCGCTGCTTCGAGGTAAGAGACTGTTCTCGCTGCTTCGAGGTAAGCTGCTGGGGACACTGTTCTCGCTGCTTCGAGGTAAGCTGCTGGGGGCACTGTTCTCGCTGCTTCGAGGTAAGCTGCTGGGGACACTGTTCTCGCTGCTTCGAGGTAAGCTGCTGGAGACTGTTTTCTTTGGCAAGCGCAATGTGTATATATATATATATATATATATATATATATATATATATATATATATATATATATATATATATATATATACGTAATGAGGAATGTTCTCGCGGATTGGATGAAATGTTGTAGGGGGCCTGCTATGTTCTCGGGTAGACCGCCTTTCCACTTTCTGGATAGAATTGCGGTTCCATTCAGAACCTTGTCTCCTCCAACGTTTCGGCCGGATACAACCTGCCATCATCAGGGACTCTGTGCAGCTAGGTGTACTTGTACCGTGTATCGTGTGTTATCCAGGGGACAGTTTCCACCGGTTCCGCACGGAAGAGTTCCGCATGTTCTCCGGCGGCTCCGTGTGGCGGCCGCCCGCCCTGAACGCCAGCGCGATGGGCATGCCCGAGGAGCTGATACGCGACGAGGAGACGGACGTTGTCAAGGGCAGTCTGTCGGTCACGCAGCGCGACCGCCTCGAGGAGCTGATCAGGAACATCACGCACGAGCGAGCGAGCATCGCAGAGACCATGGTGAGTCAAACGGAGCGGAAAACTCGGCATTCATTCACGTGGATTTGTTATTAACGAGGCAAATGCAGAATATGCGTTGTGTGATGAGCGAGATGTCTATATAATGTATAATCGAAAACTCTACACACCTAGATCATATAAAATATATTTCATACCATACCAACGAATCTAGAGAGCCATGAATTAACAATGCAACATTTTTCTGCTATTATTTCTATCTATTCGATGAATGGAGAACATGTATTACACTATTTTCTTAGAAACGGCTGTCCGAATTGTATAAAAGTTTCCAACCATGTGTAACTTCCGTGTTTACATTTAAAGAACGTTCGAATTATATTGGTGAGATTTTATTTTTCATTTTTTTTTGCCTGGCCTGATCTTATGGGGTTTTTAGAAACTTCGAGATGATGTTTCAGATAAATTGTTGAACCAATTTGACTCAAAAACTATAGGGTTCCAAGTTGGATAAGTTTCATGTCGATCGGTCGAACCCTGCGACCTGTGCAGTGCGCACAAACAAACAAAAAAACAAACAAACAAAGTTCGGTAAGAGTTGCATGGAAATCTACACTAACGCTCATCTAATTAGTACAGTGCTTTGGCGGTGAAACGATCTCTCACGTACCGTCTCCCTGTTTGGCCTTATGTATAATAATGTATATACAGTGAAACCTCTACGCATCGTTCCTGGATCCATCGTTTTCCTGCTTGTATCGTTCATTTGGTTCAACCCCACTCCCATATAATCATGATAAATTTTCCTGGATGGATCGTTTTATTTTCCTCATCGTCGTCGTATTTTTCCTCGTATCCATTAACCACATTTCGATACAGTCCACTTACCCTCGCTATCGACCCGTCGCTCGGCGTAAACAATGACCGATCGTGCCGCAGGTGTTCTGCGTGGAGCACGCGGAGGCTGCGGACGAGATCTGCGAGTGCATCGGCGACTCGCTGTCCAGCCTGCGCACGACCGTGGCCAAGAAGATCGCGCGACTCTACCTGATCTCGGACATCCTGCACAACGCCAGCGTCAAGGTCGCCAACGTGTCGTACTACCGGCGCGCGTTCGAGGCCAGGCTCGTCGGCATCTTCAACAACGTGCACCGAGCGTACAACCACCTGGACTCCAGGCTCAAGGCCGAGGGCTTCAAGGTAAGCTGCTCACTGGCTGTCACTTCAAGGTAAGCTGGCTGGACAGCAGTTGATCAGTCCTGTTTGTCCCTCAGCTGCGCGTGCTCCAAGTGGTGCGTGCGTGGGAGGAGTGGGCCGTCTACCCCCGGGAGTACCTGGTGCGCCTGCAGAACATCTTCCTGGGGCTGACCAATCAGGCGCCGCCCGAGCCAGAGCTGCCGGCCAATCAGGACGACCTGGACGGCGTGAGTACACACTCTAGACGTATCATGCATGCTGATTCCTAAATAGGGACTTTTCTATACAGTGAAACCTCTATCCATTGTTTTCCAAGGGACCAGGAAATAAAACCATCCATGCAGGAAAATTTAACATTGGTTATATGGGAGTGAGGTGAGAAGAAATGAATGATGGAAGCAGGAAAACGATGGATCCGGGAACGATGCATGGAGGTTTCACTGTATATATATATATTGGCGGCTCTAGGCAAGCATCGGGGGTTTTAACCCTTTCACAATTGGTGAAATGTTCGATATAAAACCCACCTGGTTAGCCAATAATAGAGTACCGTATTGTCCCGAATATAAGCCGACCCCCAAACTTTTAGATCAACAATTGAAAATAGGATTTATCTCCTTTCCACGTAAATCATCACTCTTCCGAGTTAGAATTCAGTCAATTTCGTATTGCGCGCGTGAGGAAGCTATGCCAACTGCGTGTGAGAAACCGTTGCTAGGACCTCACGATCGTGTGTACTCGGCTAGTGCCGTTGACGCGCGATCGTCATATGGCCCGCCTACTCGTCAAGGTCTGACAAGACAATGCAGCTAACAGCTCAACGTGCCCGTGTTTATTACTGCGCGTCAAATAAAATTGATGGATAATGGGAAAATGATGCTTCTTCGTGATAAAACATTTATTAAACGTGCTTTTAGTGTGATATTTTGCAGTTTCAAGTTGATTCCATTGTTAAGAGTGTGCATGTGTAGTGCGCCCAATCATATTTAGAGAAAAACGTGTTTTTGAACGATTTTAGGCCGAGATCCGCATATAAGAGGGTGACTTTTGGACTCGTAATTTCGAGACAAACCCTCGGCTCATATTCGGAACAATACGGTATTTCATTTAAATTCATAACTCGGCACACAATAACGATGAACACACAGGCATGCGTGCGGAATTCAATCGAAATTCTTTGCGTTCGGCGACCGAAGTTCGTTGAAGACAGATAACGGCAGCGCGTTGATAACACTGTCGTGTGCAGGTACCGCTGGTGGAGAGTGCTGCCCCCGCGCGGGACGGTGGCGGGGCTGCCAACCACATGGACATGGAGGACATTGACGGCGTGCCTCTTGACGAGGACATTGACGGCGTGCCCATGACGGAAGAGACCGTCGTCAACACCTACCACGAGAGGAACCCCAAGGGTGAGTATTACGGCGGTTTGCTAGCGGGGGAAACCAAGTCGGTCGGGCGGGCGGGGGTTACAGTGCGGCAGTATGCCGTCTGCCATGAATTATCGACGCAGAATGTGCGTTGTACGACGAGCGAGATATATATATATACTATAAAGTAAAATCTGAAACTCTACACACCTTGATCATATAAAATATACTTCATTCGATACTAACGAAACTAAGAGAGCCGTGAATTAACAATGCAACATTTTTCTGCTATTATTTCTATTTATTCGATGAGTCTCTCCCTCTCCCTCTCTCTCTCTCTCTCTCTCTCTCTCTCTCTCTCTCTCTCTGTTGTTACAATACTTCCCACTACTATTGTTCTAACTGTCGCACTGCATATACCTTGAACGCACAGCCTCACTACGCACTAACCCAATTACGCGTAAATTCCTTCGCACCTTCCGTTCTCCTCCAGGATATCTTGGACCGTTGGGAACCGGTTGGGCACAGACACTCGCCAGCGAAACTCTATGAATGATTCCATATTTATCATATTCTATTTGTGTAATATTGCATTTCACTTCCAGTAAATCCCCACGCGTGTACGTAATGATTATGCCGCCAGTTTTGTCCCCAGTTGTCCCCACGGGGTTCGTGCCGTCGCGCTGGGAGAGCGTTGACCCCGACCAGGTGGCGGCCCAGGCGGTGACCACGTCTCGCTGGGAGACGACGGTGGCGCAGGAAGACAGCAGCGAGGAGGGGGAGGGGGAGGAGCCAGCCAGCTGCGCCGTCAGGGACGCGCCGCTCAACGAGGAACAGCGGTAAGCGCCTACGTACCGTGTGACTGGACTAGGGAGACGTTTGGTGGCGCTGTTTTGCCAGCGCGATTGCAACTTTCAATCACTGTTGCTCCTAGAGATAGAAATTGCTTGAAAATCGAGCAAAATCAAACATCCATATTACGGACAAAATGGTCTACTTTCGGTGTGCGCCCGCCAAGCTTTTTGGAAAAGAAAATGCCATATAAGAATAGTTGTAGCCACCCCAGTGACCAGTCAATTATCGCTAGCGGTAGTAACTGAAGTCACCGTTGGGCGTGGGTTCAAGTCCCGCATAAGGCATGGGTTTTAGTAAACGTCCTCTCACCTATCATCACTTCATAGTTTCATTATTACCCGCTCATTCGTACCCCCGTATAACCTAGCTGATGGTGGGGTCGTTACGCAAACAATAACCAATCTAATGTCTCATCTCAGAGGTCGTCTGCGCGACATCGAGGTCAAGGTCGTGCAGTACCAGGACGAGCTGGAGTCAGGCAGTCACGCGCTCAAGCCCTGCTGGACCGTCGCGCAACAGGTCGAGCACTACCGACGCAAGCTGCAGCGCAAGGACAAGCGCGACCACCGCGTGACCACGCCCCCCCCTCCCAGTCCGCCCCCCAAGAAGACACGGTCGCGCTCCAAGCATTCCTCCTCTCCCGCCCGGAGCAGACACCCCAGGGCTGCCAGCCCTAGTCCCACGAGGTCCAAACACTCTAGGGCATCAAGCCCTAGCCCTACTAGGTCCAAGCACTCTAGGATAATAAGTCCTAGCCCTCCCAGGTCGAAACATTCTAGGGCATCGAGTCCTAGCCCTCCCAGGTCTAAACACTCTAGGGTGATAAGTCCTAGCCCTCCCAGGTCCAAGCACTCTAGGGTAACGAGTCCTAGCCCTCCCAGGTCCAAACACTCTAGGGTAATAAGTCCTAGCCCTCCCAGGTCCAAACATTCTAGGGCATCAAGTCCTAGCCCTCCCAGGTCCAAACATTCTAGGGTAATAAGTCCTAGCCCTCCCAGGTCCAAGCACTCTAGGTTAACGAGCCCTAGCCCTCCTAGGTCCAAACACTCCAGGGCAGCCACCCCTAGCCCACCGAGGTCTAAACACTCCAGGGTAATAAGTCCTAGCCCTCCCAGGTCCAAGCACTCTAGGGCATCAAGTCCTAGCCCTCCCAGGTCCAAGCACTCTAGGTTAACGAGCCCTAGCCCTCCCAGGTCCAAGCACGGTGGGCTGGGAACTCCGTCACCGCCGCGGATAAAGCGTCGCGGTAAGGACGATTCTCCGCCGGCCAAGAGGAAGAAGAGTTCTCCGCCGCGAGCCAAACGGCGTGACTCGGCCAAACATCGGCGGTGATCCAGCTTACCTCGATGTCAACCGATCAGCAACGTAACAAACACCAGTGAGCCCTACTAAGAGGATAACGTTGATAAAGGGTTTGAGAGTTCAGTCATGCGTCGTTAGCAGACTGACCTGCTCTGACATTGTCGATGTAGAGAAGTGACTTGGTGTGTCTAGGAACACAGCCCGAGGCTTGATGTATGGATCGTGTGAAGGTAAAGAGAGAGCAGCTTACCGAGGTTCACAAGTAGATAGGCCTACTCGTGGTGGAGAGCCGTTGACAGAGCACAGGCCGCCCCGGTGGCTAAGTCAATTATCGCTAGCGGTAGTAACTGAAGTCACCGTTGGGCGTGGGTTCAAGTCCCGCATAAGGCATGGGTTTTTGTAAACGTCCTTTCACCTATCATCACTTCATCGTTTCATTATCATCCGCTCATTCGTACCTAGCTGTTGGTGGGGTCGTTAAGCAACATTAAAAAAACAAAAAATAGAACACAGAGATGAAAAACACACGAGATTTTACACGTTTCGGCTGTTGCCTTGGTCACAGTAGAGTAGGTCCTTCATCTCTGTGTTCTGTCAACGGCTCTCCACCGTGAGTAGGCCTATCTACTTGTGAACCTCGGTAAGCTGTTCTCTCTTTACCTTCACACAATTCATATACAGAACAGTGTATCATATATTATCCATGTTGTGGTGTTGAATCTGTAATTTTATTCAATATTAAAGACAATCACATAAATCTCACTCGCGATATTCCGTCTGATTACCTACGACCGGATAAAGTATTTGATTTCAATCAATCTTTCAACCGAAATAATTCATTCCATTTTCAAATTCATAATAATGGAGAGACGAATTTTTGAATCATTCGAAATGATATTTATTGCACGTATCGGATAGAGTATATTTTATACAATTTACCAATTTTTGAGTTGACTGAAATTCATCTTTTGTTCAAGAATGGAGCTTAACCTATTGTTCGAATTTTAAATACATTTCTACAACTAGTGTTTCAAATTTGAAGTGAATTAATTGTTGTATGAAATCTCTTTATTATGAACAGACTGCATTACTGACTTTGCATTCATTAGATTTCTTGCTTTTTTTGTGGCCTTTAATCCTCTACATCGCAAATAAAAGATGTTACACCTGGCACATAGGCAACTCTTGTGTCTTGTATGTATTGCGGGTGAGTATCGTGTCCAGCATCAGCTAGGTTCCTCATTATAGCAGATACAAGATGTTACACCTGGCACATAGGCAACTCTTGTTACGTGTATGTATTGCGGGTGAGTATCGTGTCTAGCATCAGCTAGGTTCCTCATAGCAGATACAAGATGTTACACCTGGCACATAGGCAACTCTTGTTACGTGTATGTATTGCGGGTGAGTATCGTGTCTAGCATCAGCTAGGTTCCTCATAGCAGATACAAGATGTTCCACCTGGCACATAGGCAACTCTTGTGTCGTGTATGTATTGCGGGTGAGTATCGTGTCCAGCATCAGCTAGGTTCCTCATAGCAGATACAAGATGTTACACCTGGCACATAGGCAACTCTTGTTACGTGTATGTATTGCGGGTGAGTATCGTGTCCAGCATCAGCTAGGTTCCTCATTATAGCAGATACAAGATGTCACACCTGGCACATAGGCAACTCTTGTGTCGTGTATGTATTGCGGGTAAGTATCGTGTCTAGCATCAGCTAGGTTCCTCATAGCAGATACAAGATGTTCCACCTGGCACATAGGCAACTCTTGTGTCGTGTATGTATTGCGGGTGAGTATCGTGTCTAGCATCAGCTAGGTTCCTCATAGCAGATACAAGATGTTCCACCTGGCACATAGGCAACTCTTGTGTCGTGTATGTATTGCGGGTGAGTATCGTGTCTAGCATCAGCTAGGTTCCTCATAGCAGATACAAGATGTCACACCTGGCACATAGGCAACTCTTGTGTCGTGTATGTATTGCGGGTGAGTATCGTGTCTAGCATCAGCTAGGTTCCTCATAGCAGATACAAGATGTTACACCTGGCACATAGGCAACTCTTGTGTCGTGTATGTATTGCGGGTGAGTATCGTGTCTAGCATCAGCTAGGTTCCTCATTATAGCAGATACAAGATGTTACACCTGGCACATAGGCAACTCTTGTGTCGTGTATGTATTGCGGGTGAGTATCGTGTCTAGCATCAGCTAGGTTCCTCATTATAGCAGATACAAGATGTTACACCTGGCACATAGGCAACTCTTGTGTCGTGTATGTATTGCGGGTGAGTATCGTGTCCAGCATCAGCTAGGTTCCTCATAGCAGATACAAGATGTTACACCTGGCACATAGGCAACTCTTGTGTCGTGTATGTATTGCGGGTGAGTATCGTACACTATACAAACGATCTACACAGGGAGAGGACAACTTCCAGAGACGAAAGTGAATTATTTGAAAGCTGCCAGATCTTGAATATAACATCTTATGTTTTGATTCATTTAATTATTCTCTTTTCACGTTATAATTATTATTCATTCATTTTGATTAGAATTATTCCAAGATTTGATTACTTTAAATTGTTTCTTGCTCTATTATTGTTTCAATATTGTTGCAATTATGTTTTTATATTTCTGTCAATCTTGGAACCAAAATCAACCAACTAAAATAAGTAACGATTTCAAATTGTAGCGTTTACGTTCTCGGCTGTTCAATATTGCTACTAGCGCTCGCTCTGTAGCGGTGATATGAACAAGCTTGGCCGGTAACGGCTTCTCAGTCGACCTAGTATAGTTGACATTGGCTTTTTTGAGCTTTTGTAGCCGTTTCGAAGAAAATAATTTAATACATGTTCCTTATTAAAAGAAAATATAGAAATGTTAGTGGAAAAATATTGCATTGTTAAATTCACGGTTTCCTAGATCCATTGGCATCGGATAAGGTTCATTTTATATGATCAAGGTGTGTAGAGTTTAGCTCATCTTAATGATGAATCCAGTTACTAAGGGCCGGTATTACGAATCGATTGTTAGTGGACTAAGCAATAGTTAGCGGATTAACTTGTTATCACCCTTGGTTACATGTGATATTTTCGTACCTTTAACAAATAGTTATTGGATTAGTACTTAACTAAGATTCGTAAAACCTGGCCTAACTAGACTTCTCCAGTGTGGGTCTAATGAGTATCAGGTATGCTCAGTGGCGTAACTTCAATACGAAGTGCCCTTGGGCAGGTAGCATCTACAGTTTCAATGTACATTCAGAAGATTCAAAATTTGATCTACAGTAATCAAATTAAAAATGTGTTTAATTGCAATTTCTGTACCCGTCGGTTGTCTATAACGGAATGTATGTTTTTAAGAGTTTTAATATATTAACATTGACCAGCATTTACATTTTAGAAATTGTGACTTTTGTCAAATCCAATTTCAATTTATTTCATAAAGAGATTAATCACTCGCACTACACGTGGGGAAAATGGCCCCCAAATTGACTATCACCGTCCTTCATGAAACTGGACTCAACCACAATGGTGTTAGATTTTATAATAACTTACCAAAAGAATTGCGGAGTATCAATGATATATATACTTTCAAATCAAAAGTTAAATGTCATCTGATTGAAAAAGAATATTATTAAACAACAGATTTTTATGTGAGGGTACGGTAACATGGCTTCTTGTTGTACTGTGAAAATATGACGAAACATAACATGTATACTGTAAATAAATTATTATTATTATTATTATTATTATTATATTTATATGAATGTGAAATCAGAAATTTACAAATAAATATGCAAAATATATGTTTGTCATTTGATACATTTTCTGTGTTCTCCTAATTCCATTTCCTTCACATTATTATTGAATACTTACTTCAAGAATTGTTGTACAATTTCAAGTGAACAATGAATGAAAGAATCAGCTGATCTAGAAAAAGATCATGAACATTACAGTTTACATCAGACCAAAAAGAGAGGATTGAAAGATAAGTTAATTGGCACAATTCCGTGAGATTGAACATAGAGACGGAGAATTACTCAAGACTTCCAACATTTGCTGTTTGCCGTGTACTTGACGCTAGATTTCTCTTCAATTTGTGCCTGCAATGAGAGAGACAGAGAATGTGAGAGAGAGAGAGAGAGATGCATATAGCGTAACCTACTACTACATCATGTTTGCCGTGTACAATGCTGGATTAAAAAAAAAATGCCTGTAATGAGAGGGAGAGAGAGAGAGAGAGAGAGATGCATATAGCTCAACCTACTACTACATCATGTTTGCCGTGTACAATGCTGGATTTAAAATGAATTTGTGCCTGCAATGAGAGGGAGAGAGACAGAGAGTGTGAGAGAGAGAGAGATGCATATAGCTTGACCTACTACTACATCATGTTTGCCGTGTACAATGCTGGATTTAAAATGAATTTGTGCCTGCAATGAGAGGGAGAGAGACAGAGAGTGTGAGAGAGTGAGAGAGAGAGAGGTGCATATAGCTTGACCTACTACTACATCATGTTTGCCGTGTACAATGCTGGATTCAAAATAAATTTGTGCCTGCAATGAGAGGGAGAGAGACAGAGAGTGAGAGAGAGAGAGAGATGCATATAGCTTGACCTACTACTACATCATGTTTGCCGTGTACAATGCTGGATTCAAAATAAATTTGTGCCTGCAATGAGAGGGAGAGAGACAGAGAGTGAGAGAGAGAGAGAGAGATGCATATAGCTTGACCTACTACTACATCATGTTTGCCGTGTACAATGCTGGATTCAAAATAAATTTGTGCCTGCAATGAGAGGGAGAGAGACAGAGAGTGAGTGAGAGAGAGAGGTGCATATAGCTTGACCTACTACTACATCATGTTTGCCGTGTACAATGCTGGATTCAAATAAATTTGTGCCTGTAATGAGAGGGAGAGAGACAGAGAGTGAGAGAGAGAGAGATGCATATAGCTTCACCTACTACTACATCATGTTTGCCGTGTACAATGCTGGATTCGAAATAAATTTGTGCCTGCAATGAGAGGGAGAGAGACAGAGAGTGAGAGAGAGAGAGATGCATATAGCTTGACCTACTACTACATCATGTTTGCCGTGTACAATGCTGGATTCGAAATAAATTTGTGCCTGCAATGAGAGGGAGAGAGACAGAGAGTGAGAGAGAGAGAGAGATGCATATAGCTTGACCTACTACTACATCATGTTTGCCGTGTACAATGCTGGATTCGAAATAAATTTGTGCCTGCAATGAGAGGGAGAGAGACAGAGAGAGAGAGAGGTGCATATAGCTTGACCTACTACTACATCATGTTTGCCGTGTACAATGCTGGATTCGAAATAAATTTGTGCCTGCAATGAGAGGGAGAGAGACAGAGAGTGAGAGAGAGAGAGATGCATATAGCTTAACCTACTACTACATCATGTTTGCCGTGTACAAAAGCTGGATTTTGCTTAAATTTTATCATTAGTTGAAAGTCGATTCGTACCAGGAGAACAGAATAGTTGAGGAAGGTATACGAAATTCAAGTTCGCATCAATACAAGTCTCATTCGAATAATTGTTTTGTGTAATTGCATAGGACATTGATTTGTAACTCTTTATATCTGAATCTTTCGAGGTATTTGAGTGAAGGAAGCAGGATGAAAGAACTGAAATCAAACACCCACACAACAATTATCATCTAGACACTTTTTATTATATCATCAACAGTAACATGCCAGTAGAATGATCCCTCCATATTCATTCTCGATCTGTTGATGTACGATCTTCATATCATTGGAAAGTTCGGTTAGAATTGCCCTGGCGGTTGCCAAGGAAAACGTCGCTGATTTATCGGAAAACGGACATTTCCAGCCAATTTTCAGAAGTGACTTCTGAAATTAATTGCGAAAGGTCCGAAAGTACCTTAGTACTTTCGGACCTTTCGCAATTAATTTCTATGAACTGGTGAGAGTTATGATAATCTAGTATTTTTTTATGAGTATAACTTGATGGTCCCTAATCCTTAGCAAATTTGGCTTCACTCGCATCAGCCATTTCCAAGAAAGCGGTGTCTGATTTACCCAAAAACTGCAATTTCCTGTACATTTGGGTAAAAAAATGTTGTCCTCTGAAATTCATTGTTGAATTTCTCAGTTCTGTTGTTATTTATTCATATGATTATCAAATTCGAACACAAATCCGGTCTCCGTTTCAAAATCGAGTTCAATTTTGAAATTTTAGAGCAAAAATCAACTTAGTGTACTCACCATGGTAGGGTACCCCCATATAGAATTCTGGAATCCTTCTAATTACTTTTCCATTAGCATTATTAGCGAAATTTGAACGGAATAACTCTTTTGAAATGTCCTCTCATCTTCCTACAAAATTTTAGCCGAATCAAAATGATGATTTTTGATGACTCTGAGAAGTGGCTGGAAATTGCAGTTTTGGGGTAATTCAGACACATTTTTCTTGGAAATGGCTGATGCGAGTATAGCCAAATTTGCTGTGGATTTAGGGACCATCAAGTTATACAAATGAAAGATACTAGAACATCCTAGCTCTCACCAGTTCATGGAAATTAATTGCGAAAGGTCCGAAAGTACCTTAGTTAACCCTGTACATTTTGGTCAAAGATTTTCGTCCTCTGGAATTCATTGTTGAATTTCTCAGTTCTGTTGTTATTTATCAATTGTGTTATCAAATTCGAACACAAATCCGGTCTCCGTTCCAAAATCGAGTTTAATTTAAAGATTTTAGAGCGAAAAACAACTTAGTGTACTCACCATGGTAGAGTACCCCTATATAGAATTCTGGAATCCTTCTAATTACTTTTCCATTAGCATTATTAGCAAAATTTGAACGGAATAACTCTTTTGAAATGTCCTCTCATCTCCTACAAAATTTTAGCCGAATCATGAATGATGATTTTTGATGACTCTGAGAAGTGGCTGGAAATTGCAGTTTTTGGGAAATTCAGACACCTTTTTCTCGGAAATGGCTGATGCGAGTATAGCCAAATTTGCTGAGGATTTAGGGACCATCAAGTTATACTCTTAAAAAATACTAGAACATCATAGCTCTCACCAGTTCAAAGAAATTAATTGCGAAAGGTCCAAAAGTACCTTAGTTAACCCTGTACATTTTGGTCAAATTTTTTTGTCGCTTGAAATTTTTGGTTGAATTTCTCAGTTCTGTTGTTATGTATGTGTAGTGTGATGAAATTGGAACACAAATCCGCTCTCCGTTCCTAAATCGAGTTTAATTTAAAGATTTTAGAGCGAAAAACAACTTAGTGTACTCACCATGGTAGGGTCCTATATAGAATTCTGGAATCCTTCTAATTACTTTTCCATTAGCATTATTAGCAAAATTTCAACGGAATAACTCTTTGAAATGTCCTATCATCTTCCTACAAAATTTTAGCCGAATCAAAAATGATGATTTTTATGACTCTGAAAAGTGGCTGGAAATTGCAGTTTTTGGGAAATTCAGACACCTTTTTCTTGGAAATGGCTGATGCGAGTATAGCCAAATTTGCTGAGGATTTAGGGACCATCAAGTTATACTCTTCAAAGAATACTAGAACATCATAGCTCTCACCAGTTCAAACAAATTAATTGCGAAAGGTCCACAAGTACCTTATAGTTAACCCTGTACATTTTGGTCAAATTTTTTTGTCGCTTGAAATTTTTGGTTGAATTTCTCAGTTCTGTTGTTATGTATGTGTAGTGTGATGAAATTGGAACACAAATCAGCTCTCCGTTCCTAAATCGAGTTCAATTTAAAGATTTTAGAGCGAAAAACAACTTAGTGTACTCACCATGGTAGGGTACCCCTATATAGAATTCTGGAATCCTTCTAATTACTTTTCCATTAGCATTATTAGCAAAATTTGAACGGAATAACTCTTTTGAAATGTCCTCTCATCTTCCTACAAAATTTTAGCCGAATCAAAAATGATGATTTTTATGACTCTGAAAAGTGGCTGGAAATTGCAGTTTTTGGGAATTCAGACACCTTTTTCTTGGAAATGGCTGATGCGAGTATAGCCAAATTTGCTGAGGATTTTGGACCATCAAGTTATACTCTTAGAAAAATACTAGAACATCATAGCTCTCACCAGTTCATAGAAATTAATTGCGAAAGGTCCAAAAGTACCTTAGTTAACCCTGTACATTTTGGTCAAATTTTTTTGTCGCTTGAAATTTCTGGATGAATTTCTCAGTTCTGTTGTTATGTATGTGTAGTGTGATAAAATTGGAACACAAATCCGGTCTCCGTTCCTAAATCGAGTTTAATTTGAAGATTTCAGAGCGAAAAACAACTTAGTGTATTCACCATGGTAGAGTCCCATATTATAGAATTCTGGAATCCTTCTAATTACTTTTCCACTAGCATTATTAGCAAAATTTCAACGGAATAACTCTTCTGAATTGTCCTCTTGTCTTCCTACAAAATTTTAGCCGAATCAAAAATGATGATTTTTTATGACTCTGAAAAGTGGCTGGAAATTGCAGTTTTTGGGAAATTCAGACACCTTTTTCTGGGAAATGGCTGATGCGAGTATAGCCAAATTGCTGAGGATTTAGGAACCATCACGTTATACTCTTAAAAAAATACTAGAACATCATAGCTCTCACCAGTTCATAGAAATTAATTGCGAAAGGTCCAAAAGTACCTTAGTTAACCCTGTACATTTTGGTCGAATTTTTTTGTCGCTTGAAATTTTTGGTTGAATTTCTCAGTTCTGTTGTTTTGTATGTGTGGTGTGATAAAATTGGAACACAAATCCGGTCTCCGTTCCTAAATCGAGTTCAATTTAGAGATCTTAGAGCGAAAAACAACTTAGTGTACTCACCATGGTAGGGTACCCCTATATAGAATTCTGGAATCCTTCTAATTACTTTTCCATTAGCATTATTAGCGGAATTTGAACGGAATAACTCTTTTGAAATGTCCTCTCATCTTCCTACAAAATTTTAGCCGAATCAAAAATGATGATTTTTATGACTCTGAAAAGTGGCTGGAAATTGCAGTTTTGGGGTAATTCAGACACCTTTTTCTTGGAGATGGCTGATGCGAGTAAAACCAAATTTGCTGAGGATTCAGGGACCATCAAACTATACTCTTAAAAGAATACTAGAACATCATAGCTCTCACCAGTTCATGGAAATTAATTGCGAAAGGTCCAAAAGTACCTTAGTTAACCCTGTACATTTTGGTCGAATTTTTTTGTCGCTTGAAATTTTTGGTTGAATTTCTCAGTTCTGTTGTTTTGTATGTGTAGTGTGATAAAATTGGAACACAAATCCGGTCTCCGTTCCTAAATCGAGTTTAATTTGAAGATTTAGAGCGAAAAACAACTTAGTGTACTCACCATGGTAGAGTCCCATATTATAGAATTCTGGAATCCGTCTAATTACTTTTCCATTAGCATTATTAGCAAAATTTCAACGGAATAACTCTTCTGAAATGTCCTCTTGTCTTCCTACAAAATTTAGCCGAATCAAAAATGATGATTTTTTATGACGCTGAAAAGTGGCTGGAAATTGCAGTTTTTGGGAAATTCAGACACCTTTTTCTTGGAAATGGACTGATGCGAGTATAGCCAAATTTGCTGAGGATTAGGGAACCATCAAGTTATACTCTTAAAAAAAACTAGAACATCATAGCTCTCACCAGTTCATAGAAATTAATTGCGAAAGGTCCAAAAGTACCTTAGTTAACCCTGTACATTTTGGTCGAATTCTTTGTCGTTCGAAATTTTTGGTTGAATTCCTCAGTTCTGTTGTTTTGTATGTGTAGTGTGATAAAATTGGAACACAAATCCGGTCTCCGTTCCTAAATCGAGTTTAATTTAAAGATTTTAGAGCGAAAAACAACTTAGTGTACTCACCATGGTAGAGTCCCATATTATAGAATTCTGCAATCCTTCTAATTACTTTTCCATTAGCATTATTAGCAAAATTTCAACGGAATAACTCTTCTGAAATGTCCTCTTGTCTTCCTACAAAATTTTAGCCGAATCAAAAATGATGATTTTTTATGACTCTGAAAAGTGGCTGGAAATTGCAGTTTTTGGGAATTCAGACACCTTTTTCTTGGAAATGGCCGATGCGAGTATAGCCAAATTTGCTGAGGATTCAGGGACCATCAAGTTATACTCTTCAAAAAATACTAGAACATCATAGCTCTCACCAGTTCATAGAAATTAATTGCGAAAGGTCCAAAAGTACCTTAGTTAACCCTGTACATTTTGGTCGAATTTTTTTTTCGGCGCTTGAAATTTTTGGTTGAATTTCTCAGTTCTGTTGTTTTGTATGTGTAGTGTGATAAAATTGGAACACAAATCCGGTCTCCGTTCCTAAATCGAGTTTAATTAAAGATTTCAGAGCGAAAAACAACTTCAGTGTACTCACCATGGTAGAGTCCCATATTATAGATTCCTGGAATCCTTCTAATTACTTTTCCATTAGCATTATTAGCAAAATTTCAACGGAATAACTCTTCTGAAATGTCCTCTTGTCTTCCTACAAAATTTAGCCGAATCAAAAATGATGATTTTTTATGACTCTGAAAAGTGGCTGGAAATTGCAGTTTTTGGGAAATTCAGACACCTTTTTCTCGGAAATGGCCGATGCGAGTATAGCCAAATTTGCTGAGGATTTAGGGACCATCAAGTTATACTCTTAAAAAAATACTAGAACATCATAGCTCTCACCAGTTCATAGAAATTAATTGCGAAAGGTCCAAAAGTACCTTAGTACCAAAAGTACCCTGTACATTTTGGTCAATTTTTTTTGTCGCTAGAAATTTTTGGTTGAATTTCTCAGTTCTGTTGTTATGTATGTGTAGTGTGATAAAATTGGAACACAAATCCGGTCTCCGTTCCTAAATCGAGTTTAATTTAAAGATTTTAGAGCGAAAAACAACTTAGTGTACTCACCATGGTAGAGTCCCATATTATAGAATTCTGGAATCCTTCTAATTACTTTTCCATTAGCATTATTAGCAAAAATTTCAACGGAATAACTCTTCGGAAATGTCCTTTGTCTTCCTACAAAATTTTAGCCGAATCAAAAATGATGATTTTTTATGACTCTGAAAGTGGCTGGAAATTGCAGTTTTGGGGAAATTCAGACACCTTTTTCTTGGAATGGCTGATGCGAGTATAGCCAAATTTGCTGAGGATTTAGGGACCATCAAGTTATACTCTTAAAAAAAACTAGAACATCATAGCTCTCACCAGTTCATAGAAATTAATTGCGAAAGGTCCAAAAGTACCTTAGTTAATTACCCTGTACATTTGGTCGAATTTTTTTGTCGCTTGAAATTTTTGGTTGAATTTCTCAGTTCTGTTGTTATGTATGTGTAGTGTGATAAAATTGGAACACAAATCCGGTCTCCATTCCTAAATCGAGTTCATTTAAAGATTTAGAGCGAAAAACAACTTAGTGTACTCACCATGGTAGAGTCCCATATTATAGAATTCTGGAATCCTTCTAATTACTTTTCCATTAGCATTATTAGCAAACTTTCAACGGAATAACTCTTCTGAAATGTCCTCTTGTCTTCCTACAAAATTTAGCCGAATCAAAAATGATGATTTTTTATGACTCTGAAAAGTGGCTGGAAATTGCAGTTTTTGGGAAATTCAGACACCTTTTCCTTGGAAATGGCTGATGCGAGTATAGCCAAATTTGCTGAGGATTTAGGGACCATCAAGTTATACTCTTAAAAAAATACTAGAACATCATAGCTCTCACCAGTTCATAGAAATTAATTGCGGAAGGTCCAAAAGTACCTTAGTTAACCCTGTACACTTTGGTCAAATTTTTTTGTCGCTTGAAATTTTTGGTTGAATTTCTCAGTTCTGTTGTTATGTATGTGTAGTGTGATAAAATTGGAACACAAATCCGGTCTCCGTTCCTAAATCGAGTTTAATTTAAAGATTTTAGAGCGAAAAACAACTTAGTGTACTCACCATGGTAGAGTCCCATATTATAGAATTCTGGAATCCTTCTAATTACTTTTCCATTAGCATTATTAGCAAAATTCAACGGAATAACTCTTCTGAAATGTCCTCTTGTCTTCCTACAAAATTTTGCCGAATCAAAAATGATGATTTTTTATGACTCTGAAAAGTGGCTGGAAATTGCAGTTTTTGGGAAATTCAGACACCTTTTCCTCGGAATGGCCGATGCGAGTATAGCCAAATTGCTGAGGATTTAGGACCATCAAGTTATACTCTTAAAAAAATACAAGAACATCATAGCTCTCACCAGTTCATAGAAATTAATTGCGAAAGGTCCAAAAGTACCTTAGTTAACCCTGTACATTTTGGTCAAATTTTTTGTCGCTTGAAATTTTGGTTGAATTTCTCAGTTCTGTTGTTATGTATGTGTAGTGTGATGAAATTGGAACACAAATCCGGTCTCCGTTCCTAATCGAGTTTAATTTGAAGATTTTAGAGCGAAAAACAACTTAGTGTACTCACCATGGTAGAGTCCCATATTATAGATTCTGGAATCCTTCTAATTACTTTTCCATTAGCATTATTAGCAAAATTTCAACGGAATAACTCTTCTGAAATGTCCTCTTGTCTTCCTACAAAATTTAGCAGAATCAAAAATGATGAGTTTAATGACTCTGAAAAGTGGCTGGAATTGCAGTTTTTGGGAAATTCAGACACCTTTTTCTCGGAAATGGCTGATGCGAGTATAGCCAAATTTGCTGAGGATTTAGGGACCATCAAGTTATACTCTTAAAACAATACTAGAACATCATAGCTCTCACCAGTTCATAGAAATTAATTGCGAAAGGTCCAAAAGTACCTTAGTTAACCCTGTACATTTTGGTCAAATTTTTTTGTCGCTTGAAATTTCTGGTTGAATTTCTCAGTTCTGTTGTTATGTATGTGTAGTGTGATAAAATTGGAACACAAATTTCGGTCTCCGTTCCTAAATCGAGTTTAATTTGAAGATTTTAGAGCGAAAAACAACTTAGTGTACTCACCATGGTAGAGTCCCATATTATAGAATTCTGGAATCCTTCTAATTACTTTTCCATTAGCATTATTAGCAAAATTTCAACGGAATAACTCTTCTGAAATGTCCTCTTGTCTTCCTACAAAATTTAGCCGAATCAAAAATGATGATTTTTTATGACTCTGAAAAGTGGCTGGAAATTGCAGTTTTTGGGAAATTCAGACACCTTTTTCTTGGAAATGGCTGATGCGAGTATAGCCAAATTTGCTGAGGATTTAGGAACCATCAAGTTATACTCTTAAAAAAATACTAGAACATCATAGCTCTCACCAGTTCATAGAAATTAATTGCGAAAGGTCCAAAAGTACCTTAGTTAACCCTGTACATTTTGGTCGAATTTTTTTGTCGCTTGAAATTTTTGGTTGAATTTCTCAGTTCTGTTGTTTTGTATGTGTAGTGTGATAAAATTGGAACACAAATCCGGTCTCCGTTCCTAAATCGAGTTTAATTTAAAGATTTTAGAGCGAAAAAACAACTTAGTGTACTCACCATGGTAGAGTCCCATATTATAGAATTCTGGAATCCTTCTAATTACTTTTCCATTAGCATTATTAGCAAAATTTCAACGGAATAACTCTTCTGAAATGTCCTCTCGTCTTCCTACAAAATTTAGCCGAATCAAAATGATGATTTTTATGACTCTGAAAAGTGGCTGGAAATTGCAGTTTTTGGGGAATTCAGACACCTTTTTCTTGGAAATGGCTGATGCGAGTATAGCCAAATTTACTGGGGATTTGGGAACCATCAAGTTATACTCTCAAAAAAAAATACTAGAACATCATAGCTCCCACCAGTTCATAGAAATTAATTGCGAAGGTCCAAAAGTACCTTAGTTAACCCTGTACATTTGGTCAAATTTTTTTGTCGCTTGAAATTTTTGGTTGAATTTCTCAGTTCTGTTGTTTGTATGTGTAGTGTGATAAAATTGGAACACAAATCCGGTCTCCGTTCCTAAATCGAGTTTAATTTAAAGATTTTAGAGCGAAAAAACAACTTAGTGTACTCACCATGGTAGAGTCCCATATTATAGAATTCTGGAATCCTTCTAATTACTTTTCCATCAGCATTATTAGCAAAATTTCAACGGAATAACTCTTCTGAAATGTCCTCTTGTCTTCCTACAAAATTTGAGCCGAATCAAAAATGATGATTTTCTATGACTCTGAAAAGTGGCTGGAAATTGCAGTTTTTGGGAAATTCAGACACCTTTTTCTGGGAAATGGCTGATGCGAGTATAGCCAAATTTGCTGAGGATTTAGGGACCATCAAGTTATACTCTTAAAAAAATACTAGAACATCATAGCTCTCACCAGTTCATAGAAATTAATTGCGAAAGGTCCAAAAGTACTTAGTTAACCCTGTACATTTTGGTCAAATTTTTTTGTCGCTTGAAATTTTTGGTTGGAATTTCTCAGTTCTGTTGTTTATGTATGTGTAGTGTGATAAAATTGGAACACAAATCCGGTCTCCGTTCCTAAATCGAGTTTAATTTAAAGATTTTAGAGCGAAAAAACAACTTAGTGTACTCACCATGGTAGAGTCCCATATTATAGAATTCTGGAATCCTTCTAATTACTTTTCCATTAGCATTATTAGCAAAATTTCAACGGAATAACTCTTCTGAAATGTCCTCTTGTCTTCCTACAAAATTTTAGCCGAAATCAAAAATGATGATTTTTTATGACTCTGAAAAGTGGCTGGAAATTGCAGTTTTTGGGAAATTCAGACACCTTTTTCTGGAAATGGCTGATGCGAGTATAGCCAAATTTGCTGAGGATTTAGGGACCATCAAGTTATACTCTTAGAAAAATACTAGAACATCATAGCTCTCACCAGTTCATAGAAATTAATTGCGAAAGGTCCAAAGTACCTTAGTTAACCCTGTACATTTGGTCAAAATTTTTTGTCGCTTGAAAGTTTTGGTTGAATTTCTCAGTTCTGTTGTTATGTATGTGTAGTGTGATAAAATTGGAACACAAATCCGGTCTCCGTCCTAAATCGAGTTTAATTTAAAGATTTTAGAGCGAAAAACAACTTAGTGTACTCACCATGGTAGAGTCCCATATTATAGAATTCTGGAATCCTTCTAATTACTTTTCCATTAGCATTATTAGCAAAATTTCAACGGAATAACTCTTCTGAAATGTCCTCTTGTCTTCCTACAAAATTTAGCCGAATCAAAAATGATGATTTTTATGACTCTGAAAGTGGCTGGAAATTGCAGTTTTGGGAAATTCAGACACCTTTTTCTTGGAAATGGCTGATGCGAGTATAGCCAAATTTGCTGAGGATTTAGGGACCATCAAGTTATACTCTTAATAAAATACTAGAACATCATAGCTCTCACCAGTTCATAGAAATTAATTGCGAAAGGTCCAAAAGTACCTTAGTTAACCCTGTACATTTTGGTCAAATTTTTTGTCGCTTGAAATTTTTGGTTGAATTTCTCAGTTCTGTTGTTATGTATGTGTAGTGTGATAAAATTGGAACACAAATCCGGTCGCCTGTCCTAAATCGAGTTTAATTTAAAGATTTTAGAGCGAAAAACAACTTAGTGTACTCACCATGGTAGAGTCCCATATTATAGAATTCTGGAATCCTTCTAATTACTTTTCCATTAGCATTATTAGCAAAATTTCAACGGAATAACTCTTCTGAAATGTCCTCTTGTCTTCCTACAAAAATTTTAGCCGAAATCAAAAATGATGATTTTTATGACTCTGAAAGTGGCTGGAAATTGCAGTTTTTGGGAATTCAGACACCTTTTTCTTTGAAAATGGCTGATGCGAGTATAGCCAAATTTGCTGAGGATTTAGGGACCATCAAGTTATACTCTTAAAAAAATACTAGAACATCATAGCTCTCACCAGTTCATAGAAATTAATTGCGAAAGGTCCAAAAGTACCTTAGTTAACCCTGTACATTTGGTCAAATTTTTTGTCGCTTGAAATTTTTGGTTGAATTTCTCAGTTCTGTTGTTATGTATGTGTAGTGTGATAAATTGGAACACAAATCCGGTCTCCGTTCCTAATCGAGTTTAATTTAAGATTTTAGAGCGAAAAACAACTTAGTGTACTCACCAATGGTAGAGTCCCATATTATAGAATTCTGGAATCCTTCTAATTACTTTTCCATTAGCAGTATTAGCAAATTTCAACGGAATAACTCTTCTGAAATGTCCTCTTGTCTTCCTACAAAATTTTAGCCGAATCAAAAATGATGATTTTTATGACTCTGAAAAGTGGCTGGAAATTGCAGTTTTTGGGAAATTCAGACACCTTTTTTCTTGGAAATGGCTGATGCGAGTATAGCCAAATTTGCTGAGGATTTAGGACCATCAAGTTATACTCTTAAAAAAAATACTAGAACATCATAGCTCTCACCAGTTCATAGAAATCAATTGCGAAAGGTCCAAAAGTACCTTAGTTAACCCTGTACATTTTGGTCAATTTTTTTGTCGCTTGAAATTTTGGTTGAATTTCTCAGTTCTGTTGTTATGTATGTGTAGTGTGATGAATTGGAACACAAATCCGGTCTCCGTTCCTAAATCGAGTTTAATTAAAGATTTAGAGCGAAAAACAACTTAGTGTACTCACCATGGTAGAGTCCCATATTATAGAATTCTGGAATCCTTCTAATTACTTTTCCATTAGCATTATTAGCAAAATTTCAACGGAATAACTCTTCTGAAATGTCCTCTTGTCTTCCTACAAAATTTTAGCCGAATCAAAAATGATGATTTTTTATGACTCTGAAAAGTGGCTGGAAATTGCAGTTTTTGGGGAAATTCAGACACCTTTTCTTGGAAATGGCTGATGCGAGTATAGCCAAATTTGCTGAGGATTTAGGGACCATCAAGTTATACTCTTAAAAAAATACTAGAACATCATAGCTCTCACCAGTTCATAGAAATCAATTGCGAAGGTCCAAAAGTACCTTAGTTAACCCTGTACATTTTGGTCAAATTTTTTTGTCGCTTGAAATTTTTGGTTGAATTTCTCAGTTCTGTTGTTATGTATGTGTAGTGTGATGAAATTGGAACACAAATCCGGTCTCCGTTCCTAAATCGAGTTTAATTGAAAGATTTCAGAGCGAAAACAACTTAGTGTACTCACCATGGTAGAGTCCCATATTATAGAATTCTGGAACCTTCTGATTACTTTTCCAAATTTGCATTATTAGCAAATTTCAACGGAATAACTCTTCTGAAATGTCCTTTGTCTTCCTACAAAATTTTAGCCGAATCAAAAATGATGATTTCTATGACTCTAAAAAGTGGCTGGAAATTGGGAGTTTTTGGGAAAATTCAGACACCTTTTTCTTGGAAATGGCTGATGCGAGTATAGCCCAAATTGCTGAGGATTTAGGGACCATCAAGTTATACTCTTAAAAAATACTGAACATCATAGCTCTCACCAGTTCATAGAAATTAAATTTCGAAAGGTCCAAAAGTACCTAGTTAACCCGGGACATTTGGTCAAATTTTTTTGTCGC